>JACWFO010000109.1:0-65929 GCA_019775505.1 Leucosporidium yakuticum
GTTGCTGAGGGTTCATAAAGACGGCGTTTGATACGATGGAGCGTTGGAGCAGGTTCACCTTTCGTGCAAGACTCAAGAGCTGACCCTTCTCGGCTTCGGCGCTCCCCCTTCGCAGGTGCTTCAGTCGCCGTCTCGCTCGTTTTGAAAGGCTTTCTGGGTGGTGTTGAGCCTTGTTGCTCGCTGTCGGGTGTTCTTGATGTGCTGCAATCCTCTCTGTTGTCCTCTACCTCCGAGCGAACAGACTTCGGCGAACGAGAGCAGCGAGCCTTGCGAACGTCGACGACAGCTGTGGGAGCCGCTGCGAGCCCGCCGAAGATACTAGACAGAATAAAAGCTGATTCCACCGCCCAAGAGATAGCTACAACAGAACTGATACGGAAAGGAAAGACGAGGCTGACGCCGAAGCTCAGCGGAACTTGTTCCACAGGATCAGGCCGCTGTGGGGTGCTCAAGGTCAGCGAGAGTTAGCGAACGAGGAGAGGACAGCTCACATCAAAAGGACGAGTACGACGATGAATCCGATGAGCATGTAGCGCTGGCGGGAGGCTCTGCGAAGGACAGCCGAGGTCAGCGAGGGAGCTACGACCTCCAGGAAGCGAAGGCGGAGCTCACAGCCTCGCCATCTTCTTGATGGTGTTGCTCGCCTTGGCAATCGACCCATCCGCCTCCTGCAGCTCGTCGTTGGCTCCCTGCAGCTGGACCCTCTGTCCGCGAAGCTGGTCGAGGATGCTTCCACCGATAGTCTCACACTCCGCCGCCGTTCGCTCGGCATTCTCCAAGCGACCTGACGAGGTTTGGAGAGTTTGCTGAGAGGCGAGCAGGCGAGTACGTTGAGCGGCGGCGGGCGAGTTGAAGGAGGTGTCGTCGTCATCGACGTCCATGGCGTAGGAGGAGTGGGCGGGTTGCGCGAGAAGGAGATCACGGTCCGAGACGGCGGAAAGTGAGGTCTGCACGGATGCAGGAGAGGTCAGTGGGGGTTGCAGGGCGAGGAAAGCGACGGTGGGTGCACGGGCACAGCGCCGAGAAGGGCTCGTGAAGCAGCGGAGGGTTCAAAGTGAGACTCTGAAGTTCCCTAGAGCCCTGCTGTACTCCATCACGCTCTGCAGCGTTCTCCGCCCCGCTCCCATCACCCGCCACAAGCCCAAGGACGGGAGACTTACGACCTTGCTCTTGAATCCCTTGATCTCGCCCTTGTACGCTCGAACCTTAATCATGAGCTTTGCCTTGCCCTTGGCCTCCATCTCCATTTGATCGACCTGCAGAGCGAGCGCGAGTGAGCCAAGGACGAGCAGCCCAGCTGACGAGGGAAGCAAGACGTACAATCTCGTCCATCTCCTCCAATTCCATGGTGATACGGCGAAGAGTCGCCTTGCGCTGCTCTGTAGGTCATCAAAAGATCAGCGAGGCCGCCAGCAAACGAGCCAAGACGACGCACCTCCCCGCTGCTGGACGGCGTCGGCTCCCAGCTTGCTCAGTACGCTGTCCTTGATGGCCTGGAACTCCTCATCGTACGCGTTGAAGCTTTCGGAAACTTGAGCGGAGGCCATGGTGCAATCGAACGAGAATCGAGTTGAGTTCGGTGAAGAGAGAGAGGGAGAGAGACGCGAGAGCTTCGCGCAGTCCTTTTGAGCTGCAGTAGAGTGGAATTCGCGGGTCTCCAGAAGCCGTAGCTGCTCAAAGGACAATACAGAACAATCCCATAGCAAACTCGATCTTTCGTACACCATGTCACTGATCTGAACGCCCCTCCTTCGCCGTCGCCGAACCCTTCTCCTCATCAGAGCGAAGGGCAGACCCACTGCTGGCCCTTCGGCGGCGCTCCAACCTCCATACCCTTCTTCTTCCTCGCCTCGACGCCCTTCTTCCACTCCTTCTCATCCTCGAGCAACTGCTCGCCCTCCTCCTGCGCCTCGGCCTCATCATCCGAATCGTCGGCGTCGACCACTTTTCGAATTAGCTCGGCGGCGCGAGTGACGAGGTACGAGTTGCCGATGAGACCGTAGGCTCCCCCGCGGACGATTTGGGACTTGGCGAGTTGGTTGAGAGGCGACTCGGCGACGGCGCTGAGGCGAGCCTTTTTGCGACTGTCGGACTTGGCCTTGCTCTTGCTGGGAGCCTTCTTGCGCTTGCCGTTGGCGGTGGATACGGGTTCGCTATCGCTGTCCTCGTCCTCGTCGTTGCTGGCGTTCGAATCGTCGCTCGAATCCTCGAGGAGGCCGGCGAGCTCCTGGGCTCGGTTGACGCAAGCGTAGTGCTCTCCCTTCTTGAGATCGGCGACGTCGAACCACTTCTTGGCAACGGGTCCGTAGATTTGGACGTGCGTTGGGTTGTAGGCCTTGCGACTAATCGAGTGCTTGTTGAAGGTCTGCGAACGCCGAAGGGTCGAGATCAGCTTCGCGATTCGAGAGAAGGGGGTCATCGACTTTAACTCACGATCGCCTTGCCATCCGGTCGCTTCTTTCCTGCGAGGGAGGCGCGCCTCTTGGCGTCCTCGGTCGGCTTGAAGTCGAACGAGGTGCGAACCCACGGCGCCGTGGCGAACTCGTCGTCCGAATCGGAATCGCTGGCGTCGCCCCAGAAGTAGCTCGGGACGGGAGGAGGAGCCTCCTTCTTGTTGAGTTCGCGGAAGTGGCGAAGAGGATGGGAGGTGCGGAATCCGGTCGAGGCGGCGCCGGGGTAGAAGTCGTTGAAGCGGAAGACCCTGCAGGCGCAAGAGGGTGAGCAGAGGTTCATGTGAAGCGGGGAAAAGAAGAAAAGAGCATACGTGACGGCGCCTACGAAAGCGAGAGAGGGTCAGCGAGGGAAAGGAAGAAGAACTTGAGCGAGACGTACTGGACCGCTCTTGAGGTGGGGTGGGGTCGTCGTCGTCCTCGTCGTCAAACCAGGGGCAGGCGAGAGCATCCTTCGTTTGCCAATGCAAGTCGTCGGTCGCGATGCGTTCGTTCCTGCCCATGGACACGAGAAGCTCGGGAGCCCAGCGCCTGCAGAGGAGAACGACGGTCAGCGCGAGGACTCGAGCAGCGTAACAGCGCGACGCACCACTTCGTCGAGTCGCTGGGAAGCTCCTTGAACATATCTTTGGTGTAGAGCCACACTGCAGCAAACCAAGGCGTGCTGAGGCTCTTGACGGTGGTGCCTTTCGGGCCCCTCACAGGCTCGCCATTGTCGCCCGTGGCCACCTTGAAGTCACTGCGAAGGCCGCTACAAAGAGTCAAGCTGTCAGTACTCGACTCAACGATGCGAGCAAAGGAGCGGCGTACCCGAGTTTATGCAAAGAAGGCGGACAATCAGCTCACTTCTCGCGCCGAGATCGAGAGTGAAGAGCTCACCTGGATGGCAGCGTACCATGGCTCGCCCACACCGCCGTTAGAGAACTCGACGACATCGCCTTTCTTGATCCGAGCAGCCATGTTGACCTCATCCCTCACTGAGTTTCCGCCGAGAAGGGGTGAGCATCCTCGGCGCTGGCAGCGATAAAGCTCGAAACTCACACTCAACGGACATGAGCTCTTTGAAGTGCTCTTTGCTGTCCAACTTCTCGAACGGCGGCGTCGACCATGTACCCTGATCCGCGCTCGCCTCGCCTTGGTCCTCGGCCTCGCTCGCCTCCTCCTCCTCCTCCGCCTCCGAGGTATCGCGTCTCGGTTGAGCCCTTCCTGGTGGCCTGCCTCGTCCCTTCTTCTTCTTCTTGTCCTTCTTGCCAGCGACCTGCTTCTTCGTCGTCCTGCTCTGTCTCGGCGCAGCCTCCTCGACCTCCAAATCGTCCGAATCGGCGGAGCTGGGAGCGCGAGCAGCGCGACGGGGCTGTCGGGGTGGCCTGTACTCCTCTTCTTCTTCTTCCTCGTCGTCATCCTCTGCCGCTGCAGACTTCCGCTTCCTCTGCGAGGTCGGCTTCGCGACGACGACCTCGACTCGTCGCGAGCTGGACGGCGCCTTCTTACTCGAGCTGGCGGGCGACTCGACGTGCTTCCTGGAGGAGGAGGGACCGGCTTTGGCGTTTACGGAGGAGGGAGCGATTGAACCGCGAGTGAGGCGACGAGAAGCTTGGGAAGGGGGAGCATCGTCGTCTCCTGGACCGGCGAGGGAAGACCTGAGCTTGCGCTTGGTCTGAGTTGTCGGTACCTCCTCGATCTGTGAGTCTTCATCGCTTGAAGCTGCTTCTGAAGACGAACTCTGCTTCCTAGCGCGGGTCGGGCGACGCCTCGAGGATTGAGAGGCCTGAGTAGCCTTCTTGGGCGGTTCGGGAGAGGAGGAAGAAGCCATCTGCTGTTGAGTCGGAAGCTTCTGCCGAGGTTGCTGCTGCTGCCGGATCGTACTCTTGCTCGTCGTCGTCGTCGAGCTGGTCGATCTCAGGCTCCGTGTTGTTCTCCTCGTTGGACTGGTCGTCTGGCTCTTGTTGGGCCTTGGATGGTGTACGAATGAATCCAAAGATTCGGTTCATCCCCCTGAGCCGAGAGACGCGACGTGCGAAAGCCGAGAGAATGAAGTAGGAGGGAGAGCGACAGAGGCTTATGGCGCGCCATTAGTCGGCGAGGGGTTGAGTGATTCTGCACGCTGGCAGGCCGTCTCCGCGAGCACAAATGACTGCACTTAGTCATTAGTCGTACAGAGAAGATCCTATCGCCCCGATATAAAGCTATAAGCTTACACCCTCCCCTTCAACCCGACGTTTTCAATCCGCCGAACGCCCTCGTCGCCCTCTCCAACATGCTCTCCGTCCTCTGAGGCTGCTCTTCCGGTACAGGACCCCTCGCCTCCCTCTCCGCTACCTCATCGCTGTCATCCTCGGCCGTACGGAACGTCTCGGAGCTCGAGCGGTTGGCCGTCTCCTCCTGCTCCTCGGCGGCGAGGGTGTTCGCTCGAGAACGAGCGGCGAGACCGCCCTTGGCGAGACGTTGAGAGGCGATGAGAGTGTTGACGGTTTGCTTCCAGCGTCGGCGCGAGTCCCTGCAAAGCGGAGGAGGATCAACGGGGCTCGCCATGTGAGCTGTTCGGCGAAAGCTCACCAGTTCTCGCGCAAGCCAGTGCCGAGGTCGTGCTCGGTTGATGGCTCGTGATCGGTCAACCACTTGTGCTTGAGGGCCTTATCGAGGGAGAAGCGGGTCAGTAAGCTGAGATGCACGCGAAGCGGCTCGACGACTCACTTGCTCGGCCGTTGGTCGCTCGTCGGGGTTCGGCTTGATGAGAGCCCTGATGAAGTCTTTTGCCTCGGCATGCACATTCTTCCAGTACTTGTCGTGGCTGTGGAAACGAGAGACCATGAGCAGTGGCAAGCGATGAAGAGGGAGAGCTCAACTCACAACTCGACACGAGCTGTCGTGCACTCGTTAATGAGCTCTTGCGTCTCGCTCGCGCGGAAGGGGGTATAGCCGCAGAGAAGAGTGTAGGTGATGACTCCGATGGACCAAAGGTCGACAGCCGAGCCGTGTCCCTGCTGAGTGAGGACCTCGGGAGCTGCGAAGGAGGGAGTCAGCGAGGCGGGCTTCGCACGAGAGCGAAAGACCTACCAGCATATCCAGGACTTCCAGCAAGCGAGGTGAGCACTTGTCCAGGATCGATGTGCTTGGCGATACCAAAGTCGGCGATTACGAGCTCGTCGCCGTTCGGTCGCAGGCTGGGAGAGGCGGCGACGGTCAGTTCGAGCTCCTTAAGCATCAAACGAGCGCACTACTTACTAGATGAGGTTCTCGGGCTTGAGGTCACGATGCACGATTCCCTTGGAATGAAGATACCGAGTCCCCTCGAGCACCATGCGAACGACCTTGACCGCCTCGAGCTCGGTGAACTTGCCGCGCTGCGAGATTTGGTCGAAAAGCTCTCCGCCCGAAGCGAGTTGGAAGACGAGGTAGAACTTCTCCTTGCTTTCGAACCAGTCGTGGAACTTGACTGCAAAGCGAGGAGGGAGGTGGGGCAACGGGAGCCAGATTAGCTCGGTCTCCTCGTAGATGCCCTTCCATCGGCTCGAACTCACCAACATTGGGGTGATCGAGTCCCTCCAGTACGTGCACTTCATCAAAGACCGCCGCCATGTCGCCCTTCAACGCCTTCTTCTTGATGATCTTGACGGCCACTTCGAGCTTCTCGCCATCGTCAGGCCTGGTCCAAGTCGCTTGCTTGACCCTGGGAAGCAAGAGGTGAGCTCTTCCTATCCCCTACTGCTCCACGAGAAGCAGCAACCTACTCCCCGAACGCTCCGTGACCCTTTGGGATGCAAGCAACGCGTCAGATCAAGCTCGGCAACGGGAGAGCAGGGGACTCACAAGAACTTTGTGAAATGTGTAAGCTTGCTTCTTCTTGTACGATTCTGTGGGTCGCAGAGGTCAGTCGGTTAGAGCGATGCAGCAAGAGCAGCCGTTGCGAGCGTTGCGCAAGCACGCGCTAGAGCGTAGACTCGCCAGGCTGCAAGAGAGCAGAGGAGGGTTAGCAGAGCTCTAGAGTATTCTCGACAAGCTACCTGCTCACCTGCTTGCCCAGTCCTTCGAGGAGTCCCATCTTTCAAAACGAGTGAGCGAGCGCTAGGAGCACCGCGTGATTCTGCTGGTGGGGATAGAGTAGGGAGCAGGAAGCAGAGATGTAGCGAGCTGAGCGAGTGTTGAATGTACGCGTTGAGCTGCTCGGAGATGAAGTTGAGCGGTGCAGAGCGAAGACGGCGAAGGGAAACCCAAGAAGTCCTCTGCGAACTCAAGTCGAGCTCGCTGCGGAGGCCGGTAGTCAACTGAAACGAGGGTCCTTCGCAACGAGAGGTTACAGATGAATGTGTAGAATTACTCTTGGAGAGCTGATCACCACCCAAAGGTCTCGCTATGGCACGTAACCCCTCCCCTGCGCAAGTCGAGTTCGGCGATGTCAGCCTCCCTCTTCGCCGAGCCTCAGTCGAATCAAACTCACACTTGAACGACTCGGTCCTTCGACAATCCAGCAATCGAGGAACGTACAGCAGAGATGAGTGGCGCCGGTCCACAAGTCCCCACTGCTACCCCTCCCCCTCGAGCCAGCCCCCTCGCCGCGACGAGGTCGAGAGTTTCCTCGACGGCGGTGGAGAGGATGGAGTCGAGGTTGGGGCGCAGAGGAGAGAGCTTGCCTCCGTTTATGGGACATGAGGTGAATCGAGAAGACCCGGTTACTGTGAGCGATGAGGCGTCAGCGACCTTTTCGAGGGTGAGAGCGAACGCCGAGCACTAACCGTGCAGCTTGACGAGGATGGATAGGGAGGTTCGTCCCTTCGCTTGAGCAATTAGGTTGTTCAAGAAGTCTTGGTACCAGTCGATGCACGAGACGTCCTTCACGCTCCTGCGAACGATCGGCGGAAACGATGAGCTGACTTTCGGCGAAGGTAAGAAAGAAGAGAAGCTCACCAGACGAGAGTGATGTCTCGGGCGTGAATGCTTCCCGAACATGCTTTACCGACAATATCCTCAAGCACGGAAGCGGCAAAGGTGATACCGCTGCCTCCCGCGATGAGAAGGACTGTCTGTGATTCGGCGAAGTCACAGAGCATGGGTCCTGCGAGGCGAAAGCTGATCAGCTTCCGCTTTGCTAGAGTAGTCAGAGACCCTTCTAACCGCCGTATGGACCTGCGCGCGCCGAAGGTCAGCTTTACTCTCCTCGCTAGCCTTCATCGCTCGGCGCACCTTCGACCGAGAGCTTGATCGTCCTCCCAACACCGAACCCCCCCTTCTCCGAGATCGTCATGTGACTCTCAGCAACAGAGTTGAGTTTCCTCGTCCAATCTCCAGTAGACTTTGCGAGGAGTGTGAGTTTGTGCTGGCCGCTGCGCACGGGAAAGAGGTGAGCGCTTGCTTTTCCGCCAAAGCCACTATGAAGACAAGCGTACGGAAGGGGTGAGCAGCTGCGAAAAACATTGGAAATACAGTTCAGCATCGCTAGCTTGAAGAAAGAGAGCGGTCGACTCACGAAGCGGGCGCGTTGGCAATCGTAAAAGGATGAGCTTCGCCGAGCGAGCCTTGACCAGCAAACGCTCGAACCCAGACGTGCTGACCCGCTCGCCATCCCTCCTCAATCCCATGAGCTTGGATCATAGTCATGCCACAGGCGAGAGGGACGATGGTAGCACTCGAGACGCGGGTCTTGACTGCTCGGAGGAAGAGCTGGGGTTCCGCGAAAGGTTAGCGCAGAATTGAGGGGAGAGGAGGCTGGCTCACGTCTGAGCCGTACAGAGCCACGGCAAAGATGGTGTACGACCGAGCGGACTGCGAGTGGAAGTTGACGGCCACGACGAAGGTGATCCAGCCGACGACGTGCGAGACTGAGCGCCGAGCGTCGAGCGGTCAGGACAATATTATCGTGCTTAGAAGGGCGGAGACCTACCGAGGAACAGCCGGTAGAATGTGTTACGGATAAAAGAGATGGAAGTTATGAAGACGAGAGCTCTGCAGATCAATTGATGAGCTCGGCGGTTCATCGAGTTCGGCGCTGAAGCACTCACAGGCCGAGAAGAGCGACGAAGCCAGTAAGATGCGTGGGTCTCGAGAAGTTGAGCGGGTAGCTCTTGAGTACGAGTCCAACGTGCATGAGCGAGCAAATGACGATGAGACGACCAGCGACTCGGTGGAGGAAGTTGACCTGCGAGGGAGGGGATCGCCGAGGTCAGCTCTCGAGCCTTCAGACCGCCCTCCAACAAGTCTCACTTTCTCGTAGCTCTTGCCGATGAGTATCACCAAGAGCTGTTCTTTGTTGCCAGGAGGAAAACGGCGGGGATCTGAGCCACTCTGCGCGCAAGAGAGTGAGAGGGTCAGCCGAGCTGAACGCCGAGAGAGAGCCAGCCAACATACGCGAGCAGAGCTGGGCGGTTGTAGTTTGAGGGACCAACACCGTTTCTTCCATAGAAGAGGAAGCCGACCACGAGAGCTTGATAGCCAACACAGACCAGCACTTGCCCTCGGGTGAGGGAGAGGAAGGGAAAATTGGGCAAGAGAAGCTTGCTGTAGGCGTAGGAGCAACTGTAGGTGTGCAAAGCGTTAATCGGATGATGCTCAGCGCGCAACGCGCAATCAGCACGCACCTAGCCATCACCGCCGAGCGTTGACTGACTGGTCTCGGCCGAGGGACGCTCATCGTCGGCTTGCTGCCCATTCCCCAGTCCTCGCTAGTTGCCTTCTTGCTTCCCTTGAGTCTCCATCCCGAGTTGAAGCGCTCGCTGGTGAGCCAGTCAGCCAGCGGAGGTGAGGCGAAGAGGACGAAAGCGAGGAAGGCGACGAGGAGGGAGAAGAGGATGTATCGGGCGGCGAGGTCGTTGACTGTGGAAGATGTGAAACGTCAGTCAGAGTCTGATCGCCGGAGAAGAATACGTGAAACGTACAGCTCTCCATCTCCATGGCTGCCTCCGCCGCTGCCTCTCCCCCTCCTCCTCCCATCGCGCCTGCTCGTCCAGCCTTGGAACTAGCGCCTGCGCTGATGGTATCATTTGCTGCTCGAGCTACGATCTTGACGAACCGAGTGTGTGCGTTGGTGGAGTGAAGCATCGTGATGAGGGGAGAAGAAGGACAAGGGGGACAAAGGGGGGCGATGCTCGAGCCGGCTCAAGCTGTAGTGAAGGGGGAGAGGTGTGAAGTGTTGAATCGGTCCTGCCGGTGGTGTACAGATCGAGCTGAGAGTCGATACGAGAGAACGAAACCAGAAGAAGCAGAGAAGCAAACGCGAGCGACGACGACGAAGAGGGAGAGAGACGACGAGCGAGGATGAGACCGACGAGGCTCAAGCTCAGACTGCGGTTCGAGTCGCTGAGCAGACGCACGAGCGACATTATATCGCTGATTGGTTTCGTGTAGGACAAAGGTTTAGCATGCGCAACTTCGTTGCGCGAGTACGCTTCGCAGGAACGAGCTCGGCGAAGTCGAACTCTCGGCGAACCCTCGCCTTCGCCGAACACCACCTCGAAACGAAGGGGTAACGAACTGATCATCTACACGCAAATCTAATCTTAAACAACATCCTCAGTAACCAGAACCTCACCTTCACCTTTCTCCCCCATAGCCTCCGCCCTCTTCGCCTTCCTCCCATTAGCGTGCATCTCCTTCGCCTTGGCCTTCTTAGCCTCCCTAAACATCTTCTTCTTATCCGCCTTCTCCGTCTCCTTCCTATGCTTCTCAGCATGGAACTCGCACTTTTCCTCCCCAGCTGCTCCTCCAGCTCCACAGCAGGCGAGGCAGGCGCCGTGCGAGCATTTGGCAGCCGCTGAGTTGGCGCAGGGGGAGTCGGGGGAGGTCGAGTTGGCGCAGGGGATGGCTTTGGGGACGGAGGAAGGAGGAGGAGCGGTGCTGTCGGTGGTGGCGGTGGGAGGGGAGGGTTTGAGGCGCTTCGAGTCGGGGGCCGAGAGATCGGAAGCGGCGGCGTTAGGCTCTGTAGGCGGGGCGCAAGGGGATGTCAGCTCATCAGCTTCCCCTTATTCGCTGAAAAGCGACTACAAAGCGACGCACTTACCAACAACCTCAGTCTCCTCCTCCTCCCTCGCTCGCTTGGCCGACTCCTTATCCTCCTGCACCTCAGCAACGGGTTCGGCCGACATGACGCGCATGTAAGGTTGAGCATGCGAGTAAGGGATGACGCCAGCGAAATCACGGACTACTTCCTCGTGCGTAAGAGGGCGGTGAGAGTTGGGAGGGAGTGATCCATCGGCGAGGTCGGCCTGTGGAAGGAGCGGGTCCGTCAGCGAGGAGTTCATAAGAAAGGGAGACGGAGCGAAAGAAGCTTACCTGCACCTTCTTGTACATCTCATCGACAAAGTCCTGGTACTGCTGCACTCGCTCGAGGTAAGGGACCTGCCTTCCTCCTCCCGCCTTGCCCAACATCTCCCTCGTATCCAAGTGCCTCTGCGTCGCCCAAATCGGCCTAAAGAGCTTGAACAGATGCGCTTTGATGGCCGAAGGGCTGGTCTGAGTGGAAGGAAGGGTGCGAACGATGGCGAGGTACTGCGAGGCGAGCCAGGTGGAAGGAGCGTAGGCGGCGTTGTCGCGATCCCACTCTCCGACGAGTTGGGCGTCGCAGGCGTCGAGAGCAGCCTGCATGTCGGCGGGGAGGCAGAGGCGGTATTCCCTTCCTCCGGCGGCATTGGAGGGGGAGAAGATCATGGGGTTGTAGAGGTTTCCCTCAGCGCTCATGACTCCCACGGTTCCCGTCTGCTCCATACAATCCTCGACCTCCTCGGCGCTTGGTACTCCTCCATTGGCGAGAACGGGGACCCTCTCGCCGAGCAGCTCCGAGACGGCTTTGATCTTGGGCCAGGAAGCGAAGCCGGCGAGTCGACCTTTGGCTTCTCGGACGCGGCCGTGGATAGTGACGAGTTGAGCGCCGGAAGAGAAGACATGAGAGGCGTAGGCGAGGGTTCGGTCGAGGGTGGGGAAGACTCGGAGTTTGGCGATGACGGGGATGGTGAGATGGGTGTGGAGGTGGGAGACTATGAAGCAGAGGGTTGGTGATTCGTTTGAAGAAGAGTGAGGTACATAAACTCACTCATGCTCCGGATCAGATCCCACTCTTCCATCAAGAAGGCTCCATACCGTCCCTTCTTCGCAATCCCCTGCGGGCACCCCAAGTTCAAATCCACCGCATCGCACCTTCCAACCACCTTCTTCGCAGCAGCAAGCCACAGATCCTTGTCGTTGGCGCAGAACTGAACGACGAGTGGTCGGTCGTAGGGGGCAACTCCTTCGAGCGATTCGGGCGAGGTGTCGAATTGCTCTTCAGCGTAGCGGGGGTGGGAAGCGGAGCCGAAGAGACCGGCGTGGAACATAGGGGTGTAGGCGAGGGTGGCGCCGTGCAGACGTGAGAGGACACGCCAAGCCTGCGAAGGACGGCCGAGAAAGGCGGAGGGTCAGCAAGAGGCGTGAATCACGGAGGGCTCGTCTGCTGAGAGTAGAGGGGCAAGCGGAGATGCTTCCCCACCTATCATCGCCGACAGCAAGCTGTACAGCAGCCCATTCTCGGCCGACGAAGGGTGCGAAGAGCTGAAGCTCGCCCTCAGCTCCTGTTCGTTCTCTAGACCTTCAGCCTCGCCCTGCAGCTTCCAAAAAGTCTTCTGTACATCCCAAGAGTAGATCCAACTACTCACCAGTTCTGACTGATCCACCATTGGCGCGACGACATATTTTGGCCTGCCAATCGAGTCCCAGAATTCGTGGCCCTCCAGCTTTTGGTGCTCCGATACAGGCTGAGGCTCGAGTTGAATAGCGCTAGTGCTGGCTACCGGAGGAGGTGCAGGCTGAGATGGTACAGAAGCGGCCATCTTGAGCGAAGACGCGCAAAGCGGACGGGCGAAACGAGGTGGCGAAGAAGGAAGAGAGCGAGAGAGGGCGCGGGCTAGACGGAGAGAAGCCAGAGTTGGCTGTTGAGCTCGAGCTGTAGGCGAGTCGGAAGCGACGAGGTCAAAAGAAGCGCGATTTGGTTCAAGAGAGACCGGCGAGGCGCGAACAGCTCTTGGACTCGTCCATTTCGCTGCCTTTCGTCTCGCTTTCGCTGGACAGCTTCAAACGACTATTAGAGGTGAGTTTGGCTCTTGGTGACCTACAGCGAGACCCTGGCGTCTTCTCGCCTTGTCGACGCCCTCAGCGCTCGAGTGGGGGCTGTGCTCGAAGCGCGCCGCCGAGCAGCGGGACAAGGCGCTCATGGGAAGCAGCTACAGCTTCAGCAGACAACTATGTACCTTCCCATGCTTCAGCACTCCAGCCCGAGTCGCTTCTTGCTGGCCGCTCCGACCGTGATCAGCAGTCGAGCGCGCGTAGCTGGAGCCAGGAGGGTTGATGCAGTGGCGCAGAGGATCGTACAGAAGAGAAGCAGATACACTCGACTATAGAGCGCACTTCCCTTCCGCTAAACGAGATTTTCAGCTGACCTCGGCCTTCCCTCGTCGCCGCAGCCATGCCCGTCGAACTGCTCCCTTTCCCGCCGAGCTACTGCATCGGTGAGGGTTCTTCGCTACAGCCCGAGCCGCTCAAGCTAACCCTACTTCCTCCCTAGTCGGAGCCTACCGCCTCGTGACCGACGACTCGCTCTGGCAGCCCATCTGGTCCGTTCCCTCCTTGCCCCTCGGCGCTCCTCACTGACCCTCTTCACTCACAGGAAACGTTCCCGCAAAACCCTCAAACGAGCCTTCTACCTCTCCATCCCCTTCACTCTCATTTCCTACCCTCTAACCCGCCTCTACGTCACCCTCATCCTCGCTCGGTCGCCCTTCTCGCCCAACAATATTCACGATGCGGCCGTGCTGGGAATTAGCGTCGTTAGGTACACGACGATGGTGCTCGTGCTGGGACAGATTAGCATGTTGCTCGAGTGGGCGTTGAGGAGGGAGTTGGGAAAGAGTAAGGAGGAGGTCTACGAGGCGACGGTGAGGAGTAGGGGCAAGAGTGAGTCTCGGCGCTCCGTCTCCGCCTTGGCCAGACTGCTTATCTCTCTATCTCCCAACAGGCCAGGACTTCTGGGGACCCTACGTTGAAGAATGGCGAGTCCCTCCCATCGAGCGTGCGCAGCGAGCGGCTCAAAAGGCCAGCTTCTACGACCGTTTAGCGAGCCCTCTCGTCCGTTTGGCGGTCATCAAGGGTGAGTGTTCTTTCCCTTCTTCGCGACGAACCCAGCTGACCCTCTCCTGGCCGTCACCGACAGTCCTCCTCACTCCCCTCAGCTTCATCCCCGGCCTTTCGCTCGTCGTCACTTCGGCGATCCGCTGCTTGACCCTCGCTCGCACCCTGCACAAGCCGGTGAGTCTATGTTCTCTCTTCGTTGACTGCTGTAGCCGAGCTTATGTCACCCCGCTCCCAGTTCTTCGCCGCCAAGAAGATGAGGTGCGCGCTCCCCCTCGTCGCTCCTTCTGAGACCGAGAGATCCGGCTCGCTGACCTCCCCTCGCTTCTCACTACCCACAGTCCCTTCGAAACCGAGCTCTGGCTCACCGAGCGTCAAACCGAGTACCGTCTCTTCGGTTTCGTCTCAAGCTTAATGGAGCGCGTCCCTCTCATCGGCCTCGTCTTCAGCATCTCCAACAGGATGTTGGTCATCTCTCCCATTTCTCGCTCATATCACCCTAGCTGACCCTCTGGTTTCACCAACAGCGGCGCAGCGATGTGGGCCTTCGACCTCGAAAAGCACCAACACGCCTACCACTCGGGCGAGCTCAAGCCTACGAAGGAATACTTCTCCAAGACGGCCGCTGCTGCTGCTATCCCTTCTGATCTTCCCGAGGGAGCGGTGGGCGCTTTCCCGACGACGAAGGGACCGGTTAGGATTGAGAAGGATGGGAGCGAGGTTGGAGCAGGGCTGCCGAGCGAGATGAAGGGCAGGCTGGCGGGAGCGGGAGTGCCGCGACCGTTGCCGACCAGGAATTAGGGTCCGCTTCAACCCAAAATGAGTGATATCAATCGAGATTGACAGTACTGAAACTCAAGCGAAACTACCAGCCCAAGCGCGCTTCGTAGCAACCTCCGAGCGCAACTCTCGACTCCAGCCCGACGCCGCTCTCCTCACTCCTCGAGAGACTCGAGCAGAGACTTGAGCTTCAACTCGACGCCCCTATCCTCACAAGCCTTCCTCACCCCCTCCGTCTGCTCTTTCCAAACGCTCGACCTATCGCGAAGACGGAGGACCTTCACCTTTGGGCCTCCCCCCTTCTGCAACCACTCCTTCAAATCCTGCAAAGTAGGTCCAGCAGCGGGATCGAGCACTCCTCCGTTCTCTAGGATGGTGAGCTTCTCCAGACGACGAGGAAGCTTGTGGAGGTCGATACTCTTGCCGAACCCTCCTGCGCCGAAGTCGAGCTCGAGGAGGTTGGGGAAGCTCGAAATGAAGCCTTGGATGCTGTCGATGAAGGAGGGGTCGAACCATTGGAAAGGGGCGTCGCTGAACATGTCGTGCACGCGGTGCTTGTAGCTGAGCTTTGAGAGGCCGAGGTGAAGCTTCGAGAGAGGGCGAACACCTTGCGATTCGAGAGTAGGGTCGATATCGTGGCCGATGTAGATCTTCAACTCGGTGAGTAAGGGAGTAGCTTCGATGAGCGGGAGGAGGGACACGAGGTGGCTGTCGTAGATGGCGAGGGAACGGAGGGAAGGAGGGCTCGCCAGCGAGGGAGGGGGAGAAGAAACGAATTCGACTCCGCCCAGGGTGAGAGAGGCGAGAGAGGTAGCGCGTTGAAGCAGCTTGTTGAGTTTGAGAGGTACGACGACTCGGGGCGAGAGAGACCTGAGATTGAGGTGAAGTAGTTCGAGCTGAGGCAAGAGGCGGCCGGAGGATGTCGAGAGCGCTCGAAGGTGCCTCGTGAGGTGCGAAGACTTCTGGGGGCTTAGTTCCTCCCTCCAGCTGTACGAGCCGAGCTTCAGGATGCGAAGGTTAGGGCAAGCCCTGCGCCGAGCGTCGAATAAAAGTCAGCCTGCGTGGCGCCTCCCCGTTTCCTCGCTCTCCCCCAAAGTCCCAAGCGCGGTACGCACCTCTCCAAATCCTCAATCTTCAACACAGCGCTCTCATCGCCCGGGTAATCTCGCTCGACGTGTACCCACTCCTCGACAACTGCTCCCAAGTGAGGCTTCTCGAGCAAACCCTCGACGATGGGTCCAGGACGACGATCCGACTCGATCCAGTCATTGTAAACGTCCTCGGTGGATGCAGAAGAGGTATAGACGCGTCCGTACAGCAGCTTGCGTCCGAAGGGAAGGAAACGACGGCTGACGAGGCAGCAGGCGAGGCCGACCGTATGAATCGTCACCTTCTTCCTCTCGTTGAATTGCTGCTTGTAGTCGTACTTAATTGCGGAAGGGATCATCTTGAAGATGGTTTGAAGCACGTCGTCGGGGAGCTCGGGCATCTCGAAGGCTGTTGGGAGGCGAAGAAACGAGCAAAGCGAAAGATGTGGAGGAGAGCAAGAGACGAAGTCGCTCGATCCGCTCTCTTTTGGCGATCTTTCGAGTTCAGCTTCGAGGAGATGGAGAGTCGAAAGAAAGCACAAGCTGTATCGCAGAGCTACACACTCCAAACCTGCTCCTCCCCGCCAGCAACTACACTACTCCTCGTGCTCCTCCTCGGCGCGAGCGCCGGCCTCTCAACCTTCTCTTTCTCCATCTGCACCTCCTTCCCCTCGCTCCTAATCTTCTTCATCTCATCATCAACATCCATCTTCCCCTCCTCTAACCCCTTCTCCAACTCCGCCGCTTCCTTGGCAGCCGTCTCCAACGCCTCCTTCTCCTTCTTCGTCATCCTCTTCTTCCTCTGCTTCTGCGGAGGCTTGACCTCCCCCTCCAAAGAAGGAGAGTCTACCGCGACCTCTCCCTCATCCTCGATACGCGGAGCACCTTCCTCCAATACCGCTTCGGGATCCTCCATCCCCTCTCCGGCTCCCTCTTCGTCGGCAGCGGCAGAGGCGGCGTCCTTCTTCTTCTTGGGAGTGCGAGACTTGCGACCAGCCGTTTGTTTCGTCTCCTCAAGAGCGGGAGGGCGGAGGTCGTCTGCTCGTTCAAGGTCGAGGGGGATCAGCGAATGCTCGGCGCCGAGCAGGAGGGATGGACGTACTGTGGATGGTAGGCTTCAAGTCGTAGATCCTGAAAAGATGGAAGACGGCTTGCTCCTTGTCTTTGGCTTCGATCATGAGGTCTGCGTGCGAAGGGCGGGAGGATCAGCGCGGAGCGAGCAAGAAGCGAGACCGAGTCGGGGCTCACCGACGTCGTCCGGCAGCGCGTCGGGGAGGCGCTGACAGCGGTCAGCGTGTGCGCGACGCTCCTGTAGCGTGCGAAGAGGTCAGCTCTTGAGTAGGTCAGACGGAGAGGAAGAGGAGGGGGACGAACCATGATCGTCTCGGCGCCCTTCCTCGGTTCCGAGAGGTGCTGCTTGACCTTGATTCCCTTCCTGGACCAAGTAGCAAGGATGCGAGGCATGAGCTCAGCGGGAGTTTGGGAGGAGGGGTAGATCCAGTCGTGGTGGTAGTCTGTCGGCGAACGAGGATCAGCTCCGAGTCGAGAAGGAAGACGGGGGAGCTCACCGAAAACGAGGGGGATGTTGAGCTCCTCGCAGGTAGGGAGGAGGTCATCGACGTTGTAACAGATCTCGTCGTTTTCGAGTACGAGCCTTGATGAGGAGAGGCGGGCAGAGTCAGCTTAGCTCGAGCGAACCGATCAAAGCTCGACAGGCAAACTCACCTCGCTTTAACCCCCTCCGAAAGCTTCTCATAATTCTCCTTAAACCTCGCCAACGCAGCTTTCTTATCTCCATACACTCCTCCACCCTATAGCGAGGGAACGTCAGCTCAGCTCAATCGCCGAGTCGACACGAGCCGAGCCGAAAACTCACATGAATGATCATGACCGAGTCCTTGTCCAATCCCATGCGATCCATCATTTCGTTGTGGTACTCCAAGTCTCGGATGGCGTTTTCGACGACTTTGGATTTGGGAGAACCGAGTTGAGTGAACTGTAGCCAAGGAGGAAGAGGTCGTCAGCGGCCGCTCGGTCGGCGTGGAGGTAATCCCTCGCTTCGCTCATCAGATCAAAAGATAGAGAGAAAGGAGAACTCACCTGCCCCGGATGAGTAGTCAACCTAACCCCCAACTCTCTCGCCGCCTGGCCCGCCTCTTTCAACTCCTTCTCGGCATATTCCAACGAATAAGCGTAATCGGGATGAGCGGCGAAGGGGAACATTTCGGAGCTCATACGCATGAAAAAGATATGGTGAGAAGCGTTCCAGAGGATCAATTTGTGGAGATCCTGCGTGCGAAAGCGAGGTGAGCAAGGGAGGGAGAGGGAAGGAGAGAAAGACGGACGGCCATGTTCTGTCGACCGAGTTCTTTAAGGAAGTCCATGCCGTTCTTTTTGATGGAGTCGATTCTATCGTAGTCAAACGTCAAGCGCGGAGTGAGAGAGAGAGGAAAGGAACTCAGCCTCCGCCGAACCGCTCCCCTTCGCCGAGCCCAGCCAACAAGCCAACTCACCGACAAGTCCTCGAGCAAAAGACGCTCGGCTTCTCCTTTCTCAAAATCGTGTTCAAACACGCGTAGCCCAATCTTCCTCTACAGCATCGCCAATTTCAGAATCAGCTCAACACCCCTGCTCCTCGCCGAACAAGACCCTCACCTGTAGGTAGTCACCCTCTTCTCGACCTCCGGAATCACATAAACCACAGGCTCCTTCGGCTTCATCTTCCTTGGTGCACGCTTCTTCTTCACCGGCGTTTCTGCTGCTGCCTCCCCTTCCCCTCCTCCTCCTCCTCCTCCTCCCTCTTGATCAAGCGCAAACGGACTCGCACTCCTCCCCCTCTTATTAGGTATCATCCTACTCCCACTCCCTCCATCATCGCTCCCCGACGAGGAGCCCTCCCGCAAGCTCTTCCTCGCGCTCGTTGAGGCAGCCCGTTTCGCAGGACGCTGCTGGGGCGAGGCGGGGGGAGGGGGCGAGGCAGAAGCAGAGGCTGAGCGGATGGCAGCGAGGGCGGTGGCTACTCCTGGTGGTAGAGATTTCGGCGGCATGGTGCTGCTGCTGCTGCTGGGAGAGGGAGAGGGTGGTGGTGGGAGGAGAAAGAAGGAAAGGGCGAGAGAGGCGCCGTGCGGTCATCGAGCGACTGGCCTGCTCAGGCGCAAGGGGGAGGTGCAGATCGGGTGGGTGGGAAGAGGTGGGGAGGGGCACGGTGGGGTTTGTAGTTGTGTAGCAGTCTCGACGAGGTGAGATCAAGACTGTAGAGCTACAAGTTCGAGATTCTCGGCGTTTCGCTCCTCGGCGCCTTCGCGAGGAGTTGGGAGAGGTGGAAATAGTGTACTGCAGTCGACTGCTCAACAGATCTACAGAAAAATGTGGACTATCTAAAAAAACTAGTAGTAATGACAAAATGGAGTGGAGTGTCTATCAAAACCAATCGCTGTACAAATCAATCGCCGAACCCTCAACCGAACAAAGGCTCCTCGCCCATCTCCATCCCCAATCCCAATCCCAGTCCCAATCCCTCAGCCGCTCCCTTCCTCTCACACATCCCCCTCGCTCCTTCCCACCCCATCCCCGCTCCCGAGTAAGAATACCAATATGGCGTCGTCGGTCCTCCCCCTGCTCCTGCGCCAACAACCATCTCCTCCCCCGCCACCGCCACCCTCTCATGATGTCCTCCACAACCAAAGAAATAATCCTCGCCCACTACACCAGGCCCGCCGCCGAAGAGAGAGAGTGAGAGCGAAGGATCGGCGTTGGCTAGTGAGTGGGAGTCGTAGAGTGGGAAATCTAGCTCGAGTTCGAGTTCGAAATCCATCTCTGAGGCTGAGGAAGGTGAGGAATGCGTGGAGGAGAAGGAGGGGGTCGCTGAGCTCGCAGTGTGGGAGATGGAGGTAGACCAGGGCTCGGTCGGGGGGAGGGAAGGAGAGGGGAGAGGGAAGGAGGGGAGTTGCAGGCCGGGGAGGGAACGGCGTTGAGCCATTGTAGTAGATTGTAGGGACTGTTGTTGTTGTTGTTGCTGAGGCGCTGGTGCGGAGTTGTCCAGCGAGGTACGCTCGGGGTTCGGCTTGGGCGCTGGGAGGGGGAGGGGGAGCAGAGCGATGGCCGACGAACAAGACGTGGCGATGGGAATAGTTGACGTGTTCCCTTCGATTGTAGGTGGTGATGAGATTGGGATCGGTAAAGCTGAAGTCGAAGCCACGGGGGTTGATTCGGAGGTGCCGCCGCCGCTGAGCTTCGTCTGCGCTCGGCGAGGACGTTTGCTCGGCCTAGGGGGTGGAGCGTCCTCCTCTCCAAACTCTTCCTCATCATCTGTAGTAGGATCGAATGATTCTTCCCTTGCTTTCCTCCTCCTCCGTGTTGAACCTAGTAGTAGTGTATTCATGGAATAGGGCAAGGCGCATGTCGAGTCAGCTTGCGAACTCCCCGAGCGAGCGACGATCCTCCGCCGAGAGACGCGCGTCTGCGAAGTCAGAGGACGGCTCGACATACCTCGAGAAGCAGGAGCATCGCCTTCCTCTGAGCAACGACCATTGTTACTACCATGATATGAGCAGATGACCTGGTCGAGATCGTGGCCTTTGAACTTGGCTGCGAAGGAGAGAGGGATCAGCGAGCCGGTTCGCAGCGAGCGAGCGACGAGAGGATGGATGAGACTCACCAGAGCGTAGACAAGCGTAGCAGGGTTTGCCATCTTCTCCTGTACAACGTACTCGACGTGCTTTGCAGCGGTTGCAAGCGTCACCTTTTTGCTTTGGTGGGAGACCGGGTGCTGGCATGTTGCGAGAGTTGCGAAGAGCGGTGCGAAGTGTTAGGGAGTGTTGGTGTTGGAGTGAGGTGCAGGAGGGGAAGGGGTGTTGGAAAAGTTGTAGGTTGATAAAAAGGTGCGAAATTGAAGAGCGAAAAGGGGAAGCGAGATGAAAGAGAGAAGGAAAGAAGCGAGCTGCTTGGTCGAGGTCTAATCGGAGTCGTTCCAAGCTCGGGGGAGGGTTCGGAGGCGATGCCCTTCGTGTAAGTCCGCCGCTCCTCTTCCCATTTCTTACCGGAGCGCCTTTTCGATGCGATGTTGAGAACTCTCTCGACTCACGTCAGCTCCTGCGCCCTATCGTACTACAGATGGAAACGCGCGCATAGCTCTGGCTCCCGACTCGGTTCCGAGAGATAGAAAGGGGGTGTAGTGCAGTAAATTCGTTCTGAGTAGCTTGACAGAAAGCTACAGCGAGCTCATCCGCAACAACTCCGAACCCTCTACTTGCCTACATCGCCCTCCTCCCCTCTCTGAAACCTTCAAGCCCCCTTCGTCAGCCTCCTCCTCCTTGGCCTCCGAGCCGTCTCTCTCTTCTCCCTGTACCTCTACCCGCTCTCCAACGACCTCTAACGGCTATAACGAGTCAGTCCTACCACCCTCTGCTCTTACCACCCTTCTAACGCTCTACATCTCTCTCCAGCTTGACTCCGCTCTTAGCGCTCCGCTCTCCCATCTTTCGCCTCTCCCGGATCTCCCTCTCAACCCCTCATGCCCTCCCCACCCAGTACCCCCGCCTCTTCCACCCCAAACTCGCTGTCCAACCCCCCAGCACCACTCTGCCTGACCCCTCCCTCTCAATCACGCCGTTCAGCCCGTCTAGCTCGCTGCGCCTACATCCACGCTCGTACTGGCAACCGCAACGGTAACGGCGAAGCAGGAGCAGAAGGAGTAGAGCCTGCACCTGAACGACAGGGATATAATGCTGAGGAAGTGGAAATGAGGAGGCAGGAGAGGATCCGGGAGGAGAGGGAGGGTTGGAGAGGGTGGGAGGCAGAGGGCGAGGGATATGGAGGGGAGAGGTTCGTTGGTGGGTTGGCTGGGGCTGGGGACGGGGAGGGTGGATTGGAGAGCTTAGAGGAGCAGGGGTTGAGGGATGCCGCTCCCGAGCAGCTCGGAGGAGGACTGGGATTACCCGGGCTCGGCGGAGGAGGGGGCGCCGAGGGGGGTGTTGGAGCGGAGTACAGGGCTTGGATGCAGGGATTGGACTCGCCCGTCGTTGCTGGACTAGGAGCAGGGGGAGGAGGGAGGTGGCAAGCTCCCACTCTTGGCGCCGGCGCTGCCACTGGATCCCTGAACTCGGCGCTGCTCTCGGGGCAGACGATCCCGCTCGTCTTGGGTGCGCTGTACTTGCTTGCTAGAGCTTGGGGAGTAGGGAGTGGTGCTGGTAGGAGGAGGAGGAGTGGTGGGGACGTACAGGGGAAGACGAGGGAGATGGGGAGGAGGGTTTAGAGCCGAGCGACGAGCGACGAGAGGGGATATTGTAGCCTTAGATGTCTGTTTGAAGTCTGTTTTGGTAGTACTTTGTTGTAGATAGTTTTGTGAATCATGACTGTTCTTTCTGTGCCCCTTGAATGGTCTGTAGCAGAGCGAGAGCGAGAGAAAGCCAGCTCGGCGGAGAGGAAAGGGGGAGAAGCGAGCTCTTGCGCCGAGTTATTGCTATACAGCAGCGAAAGCAGTAGGCTGTAGCCGAGTAGCTCTCCCTCCTTCCCTGCTCAACCATATATCAATACCACTCGCTCCCCTTCTCCTCTTCGTCAAGCCCAGTCAGTCCGTGCACGAGCGGCGAGCGGTCGTTCGCCTGTTTGCTTCTTTCTCGTCACTCGTCTCTCTTCGTCTTTCGCCTTTCGCCTTCGTACAGCAGTCAGCTACAGTATAATCAGCTACAGTACAACTTGGTAGTCCTACTCGACTACAATTGACTCTACAAAGTGAGAAACGCGTCTCATCCACTCGCTCCCCCCTTGTCCTTCTCAGCGCTAACTCTCGCCTTGTGTACCGTATTACAGCTTTCGAACAGCAGTCAAGCAAGCCCTAATCGACTACAACATCCTCCCTATCAACCTACAACACCTACAGCCCTCCCCTTTCACCAACTACTCGCGCACAGTCCTCCTCCCCTCTCCCTCATCGTCTCTCCCTCCTCCCTCTAAGCCCCGTTAAGCAGCCATGTCTCGCCCACCACCATCCTCTCACCACCGCGCCCCCTCTTACGACCCCACCCACGACCCACCCGCTCAAGGTTCTCCTACATCCGCATCAAACAACACCGCCGGCGCCAACGAGAGCAGACACGAGCGACGCGCTTCAACCCACTCGATCCCCGTTTCCTACGCTTACGGAGCTCCCTCCGTCGGTAAACCACGTACGCCCGCTCGAGGGCGGACCAGTGGGGCGGGGGCGAGTCCTAGTGTTGCTAGCGCGTCGGCGCGAGGAGGAGGAGGAGGAGGGGGGGAGGGGAGTAGGAGTACTGCTGATGGGGAAGAGGAAGGGGAGGGACAGCAGGAGTGGACGGGAAGGAGTAACGAACCTGCTGCTGTGCGGTATGCGAGGGTTAAGCAGAGGCAGAAGGATACGGGTCAGGCATTCCCTTCTCCTGCCATCGTCTCTGCTTCGGCGGGAGGGTTGCTACCCGCTGCTTCGCTCGCCAAGCCTCGTCCACCCGGATCGACGACGAGCAGTGGGTTGCAGAATACTAGCGTTAATATCGCGACGGCGTTTAGGGAGGCGGTTCAGGGTGGAGGAGCGGGGAGGGCGCCGGTGGGGGGTCCGCCGCCTGGGAGGATTGAGAGGGAGGAGGAAGATGAGGGGGAGGGGGGGGAGGAGGAGGATGGTGGGAGTGGGAAGGAGACGCATGTGGCGGGAGGAGCGGCTGGTGTTTCGGAGAGTAAGAAGAGGAAGGTGAGCTCGGTTCTCGTTCTCGGTTCTCGTTCGTTCGACCGTGCGGTGAGATGCTGACTCTTTCGCTTTGATGATCGACCACACAGAAGCGCTCCAACGCCCCCAAGGACCCAAGCTTCAAGCACCGTCAAGGCGATACGACCGAGAGCGAGTCGGGCTCCGAGTTCGGCGATGAGGGCTTGTCGCGAGGGAAGGCTAAGAAGGCAAAGACGGTGACTGAGGATGGAGATGCTCGTTCGTCCTTGTTTTTCTCGTTCTCCTTCTCCTCTCTACCCTCGCTGACCTCGTCGCTCTATCGCAGCCCCCTCCGCCTCCAAGAAATCCACCTCGACGACCCGTCGCAAATCCGCCATCCCCTCCGACTCAGCACCCTACAAACCCTCCGGCGCCTCCTCGGGTTCTTCCTCCGACTCGGGCTCCGATTTCGCCTCGGCCGGGCATCGTCGTCGCAAGTCGAAAGGCAAGGGCCGAGCCAGCGCTGGGAGCTCCCAGGCTATCCCTATTGGGAGGAGGGATGGTGAAGTTTGGTTTGGGGGGAAGAAGAGGAGGGGGAAGAAAAGCGGGAAGAGGGGGAGTGGAGGTGCCGACGGAGAGGGAGAGGAGGATGGCGAGGAGCAGGAGAGGGACGATTTGGGAGGCATGGAGGAGGGAGACTTTAACCGCCACGACGACCAGGAGGACGATGACGCCACGCCTGCTCCTACTTCCTACTTCCTACGTCTTAAATCGCCTTCCCCTGTCCCTTCTTCCTCCACCAACCCCAACGCCAACGCCAACGTCCTCTCCCCCGGTCCCGGTGCTCACTCGCCATTCCAACCCTCTCGCATCTTCGGCAACCCTTCTTCCACCAACGCTGCCCGTGCACCCTCAGTCGATCCCATTCTAACCGCCTTCGACAACTCCCTCCTAGAAAACTCGACCTCCAACTCCAATTCCAACGATTTCTCTTCCTCGTTCCACCTCCACTCGCACTCGCACACGAACGGCAACGGCAACGGCGATCGATCGCGCCGTAGTCCCTCTTTCGATGCGAGCATCATATCGGTCCGAACGGACCACGATTACGAAGAGGAAGAACGGATTGTCCGAGCGCTGGAGGAGCAGAAACGCGCTGGTGTGCTGGGGAGGCAGGGTGGGGGAACGGGGTTGAGGAGGAGGATGCCGGGCCCTCCGGGGACCTCTGGGGCGTCTTCCGGGTTGGGAGGGATTAGGGAGGAGCCTGAGGGAGCGGGAGCGGGCGTGGGAAAGAGATTGGGCGAGGGCGTGAGACCGCTCTGGAGGGGCGTTGAGAGGGTTGTTGGGTGGGCCAGAAATCCGTTGATTGATTGGTGGAGGGTTTGGAAGACGTTGGCGTTGGTGGGAGTTGTGCTTTGGGTTTGGTTTGCGATGAGGTGAGTTTCGGGACGGGCTCGGCGAGGCGAGGGAGGCGAGGGAGGCGAGGGAGGCGCTGTGAGCTGACTTCTCCCTCTCTTTCTCTTCTCACTTCGAACAATGAACGAACAGGTCGACTACACCCGTCCCCTCTCCTCCACCTCCTTCCCGCTCCTCCTGGAACCCCTTCCGCTCCTCCTCTCCACCCGCGCCCTTCATCCCCCCCTCCATCCCCGCCGATTCCCTCCCCTCGCTAATCACCCGCCTAACGCTCCTCGAATCCGCCATGGGCGAGCTCTCATCGCTCACCACCTCGGACCGTACTCACTCTTCCTCTGACCGCCAGCTACTGGGTCGGCTCGGCGAGCAGGTGGGGGCTTTGGAGAGTGGGTTGGAGAAGGAGAGGAAGGGGGCGAGGAAAGCGAGTGAGGAGGGGAGGGAGTTGGAGAGGACCGTGTTGAGCGTGAGGGGGGATTTGGAGGCGCTTGTCTCGAGCGTGAGGGCCCTCAAGGACGATCGACAAGCCGATGCTCAAGATCTTCGGAAACTCCATTCCAACATCCAAGAAGTCGGCAAGGAGATCGCTTCGCTCGGTACCCAACTCGCGCAAGTCTCCAAGGACGTTCGAGATGGTGTGGATGGGGAGAGGATTGCCAGGATCGCGTTGGAGGCGATTGAGCAGGTTTTGCCGAGCAAGTTGGCGGTTAGGATGGATGAGATGGGAAAGTTGGAGATTGATCCGGCGTTTTGGAGGTACCTTAAGGAGGCTTTCGCGGGGAGGAAGGAGGTTGAAGGGATGGTTAGGAAGGAGGTTGGCGCCGTCGGAGCTCGAGGATCGTCGTCGTCGTTCAAGGAGAAGGAGCCGTCGCAGGTCATCGTCAAGGAGCCACCGAGTTGGGACGACTTCCTCGCTGCCAACGAGGTGTCGCTTAGAAGTTGGGTCACTTCGGATCTCGCTTCGAGGATGGGAGCCGACGCTATCGTTTCCAAGAGGACCTTCCTCGAGATGCTCAAGAAGGAACTCAAAACTCTCAAGACCGAGTTTGAACTCAAGGCTAATGAGAATGTTGAGAAGATTGGGCAGGAGTTGTTGAGTAAGGTCGCCAAGCAGGAGGAGATGAAGAAGAAGGATTCCATCGCCTCGCATCTCAACCCTTTCCATCGCTCGCCTTCCTCCAACCCCTCCACCGTCACCGTCAAGACTCCCGACGGCCAGAACCTCACTTCCATCATCACCACCCTCGTCGATTCGGCCCTCCTCCGCTACTCCAAGGACGTCCTCGCTCGCCCCGATTTCGCACTTTACACCGCCGGCGCTCGGGTCATTCGATCCCTCACTTCCCCCACCTACTCACCTCAACCTCTCACCCGCTCTCGACGCGCTCTCGCTTGGATAAGCGGCACTCATCTCCCGCAGGGACGAGCGCCCATCACCGCTCTGCACCCCGATACTTCGCCCGGAGCATGCTGGCCTTTCGAGGGACAGCAAGGACAGTTGGGGATCCAGTTGAGTAGGAGGGTTGTGCCGAGTGATGTCAGTATTGAGCATGTTTCGGTCGATGTGGCGGTCGATGGGGAGGTGAGGAGCGCGCCGAGGGAGTGGGAGATGTGGGGCGTTGTGGAGGGGAAGGAGGACGTTAAGAGGTTGGAGGAGTATAGGAGGGAAGCTCGCTCCGCCGCCGCCGCTGGATCATCCGACAACGACGACGCTCTGGAGAAGGCTCTCTCGACTTCCGTCCCTCCGACCCCGAATCACCTCCTCCTCGCTCAAGGAATCTACGATACGACCCTCCCTTCCCCGGTTCAAACTTTCCCCGTTACCTCCGAGGCTAGGCAGTTGGCTATCCCCGTGCAGACGGTCGTCTTGAGGGTGAGGAGCAATCATGGCGAGAGGGCTTTCACTTGTCTGTATCGAGTGAGGGTCAGTGGGAGGACTGAGGAGATGGTTAAGAGGGCGGCGACGGAGAGGGAGGAGGCTTAGATGGTGGTCACGGTGATTCTTGTGTGTATTCTTTTGGGCTAGCTCCTTCCTTTCTCTCCCTCACGGTTTTCGATCTTCTCTCTCGCATCCCCCCTTCGTTTGCTCCACTTTCCCTCGCTTTTTTGATACCCCCCTTTGAAAGGTCTTTGATTATCAGTGCCCTTCTGGCAGAGCGAGCGACTCGAGAGCTATAGCCAAGCGAGAAAGGCGAGCGAAGGTGAGAGATCGGCGCCGAGCTCAACAGGGGTCTCTTTCTCTACCGCGTCTGTAGCCAGTTAAAAGTCTGCTTCTCATCACTTGCACGACTTTGCTCGAATCTGAGCGCCTTTTGACGGGAGACCTCAGAAGGCTGGCCCTCGACTCAGAAGGGCGAGCGGAATCGCGCCCGCCTCTTTCCCTCTACCACAACCTTCTCACTCACTCGCAAGTCTCGCCGCTTCGAATCAGAGGGGTTGAAGCTGACTCTGTTGACCTACAGACACCTCAAAATGTCCACCGAAGAGATCCAAGTCACCCCCGTCGAGGCTGCTGCTCCCGCCGTCGAGTCGGCTTCCCCCGTCAAGCGCGCTGCTGAGGACGCCCCTGCAGAGGCTACCGACGCCAAGAAGTGAGTGCACCGTACCCCCTGCACCTCACCAGACCTCCCCCAGCCCGCTTCTCCACCAGCCAACGCGTCGCGTCCCCACCCGCTCGTTTCCAGAGCCAGCTAACGCGCGATTTCTACTGCAGGGCCAAGGCTGACGAGCCCGCTGTCGAGGAGGAGAAGAAGGAGGAGGCTCCCGCCGCTGAGGAGAAGGAGGAGGAGGAGGTCGACGAGGATGTCGTTGGTGAGCCAGCCCCCGCCTGAACCTTGTCGCTCGCTCTGTAGCCCAACTGACGCGTTTGGTTTGCTCTACTACAGCCGACCTCTCCTACCTCGACTCGTCCAACATCATTGAGGGCCGTCGTACTCGTGAGTAGCCTCCCCACTCGCTCGCTATCCGCTCAGGACGTGTTTGCGCCCAGCCCGCTCGACGCGTGCTGACGTGATTCCGCTCTGCTTCTACTACAGGCGGAAAGAAGGTCGATTACAGTATGTTCCCATCCTCCTCCTCTGCTTCTACGCGCCCGCTGATCCGTTTCTCCGTGACCCACAGCCAAGATCGAGGGAGCTGACCAGGAGGACGACGACGAGGACGATGAGGATGCTCAGATCGCGCCGGAGAAGGCCGAGGATGCCGAGTCTGAGGACGACAACGATGAGGAGGAGGACGATGGTGCGTTGGCTCCCTTGGCCGCCTGCTTCGCCGTTCGCCTGATGCTGACCCGCTCGTTCTGTGCAGCTTAAATACACCTCTAGCTTTCTCGATTCCCCCTTTCCCTTCCCCATCAGTATCAAAACCTAGCCCTCTCACCGAAACGTCCCTCACCCTTCTCCCCGCTCCCTCGACTCGCCTTCCCCCTCCCCTTCTCGGCGCTCGTTTCTTGCCGCTCTCGGTGGCTTTTGTTGTTGGGAGAAGAGCGCTTAGGGTTCTTGAGTGAGCGGACGATGTTAGAGGTGTAGCGTGTAGCTCGGCTGTAGGCGTTCTTGGGTGGTCCTTGTTCTTGAATCTCCGTCTTAACTCCCCTTCGCGTCGAGTGCGAATGAGTGCGAAAGGCGCTTCGGCGCGTAGGCGAGCTCGAGGGGAGGAGCGAGCGCTCTGACCAACTGTTGAAAGACTGCTGAGGTGCAGCAGACCCTTCTTGACGAGGTGCAGCCCCTCTGCGAAACGCGCGAAAGAACGAAGCGGAGGGCATTTGAGGGTTGCTCTCCGCCCTCATCGTCTCATCTCTGCTCGTCATGGATCAACTTCTTGCTTTGCTGCAGAGCACGCTCGATCCCAACCCCAACGCACGCGTACAGGCCGAGCTACAGCTCGCTCAGCTCTCCACTCAGTCAGGTTCGTCTCGCTTCCAGCAGCTCGTCCCTTCTCCTCCAGCTGACCAGTGCTCTCGCCTACAGAAACCGCTCTTGCTCTCGCTCGTATCACCACCGAAGCTTCTCTCGAGCTGCACATTCGCCAGATAAGTCTACAGCGAGCTCGCGCCGTCGCTTTTTGGCAGGCGACGCGTTTCGAGGGCTATGAGCTAACGAGGTGTTCTTGCGGGATAGTTACGCCGCTGGATTCGCGCTCAAGAAGTATGTCAAGGAGTTCTGGTCGCCCTTCTTCACTACGTTCAAGGGTCCCGTCGCTACCAGCACGGAGGTGCGTCCCACTGTCGACTCGAAGCTGTAGGAGAGACGCT
Source organism: Leucosporidium yakuticum (assembly GCA_019775505.1). Taxonomy (NCBI): domain Eukaryota; kingdom Fungi; phylum Basidiomycota; class Microbotryomycetes; order Leucosporidiales; family Leucosporidiaceae; genus Leucosporidium; species Leucosporidium yakuticum. Next base: position 28,723 of record JACWFO010000109.1, read on the forward strand.
GACACGCTGATTGGGAACAGGTCAAGGCCGAGATCCGCTCGCTCATCTTTGCTGGGCTGTCCGACCCCGTCAGGAAGATGCGCCTCGCCTGCGTGAGTCGATCCATCTCTCTTCGCACGCCCCTTCCCTCGCGCTGACCTACTTCCCGCTACTACATGCTACAAACAGGCCGTCATCATCTCGGACATTGCTCACCCCGACTGGCCGGACGACTGGCCTACGCTCATGTCCCAACTGCTCGCTCTCGTTGGCCCCTCCAGCCCGCCCGACGCCGTCGACGGAGGCATGCGAGTCTTGCTCGACTTCGTCGGTATCGACTTGACCGAGGATCAACTCCTGCCCATCGCTCGCGAGATGCTCCCCCAGCTGCTCAACATCCTCGGATCGCCTCAGGTGAGGTCTCGGTCTTGCCCTCTTCACCTCCCTTGCTCACCTTCTACACCCGCTCCTACAGACTCACTCGCCCGCCACTCGCGCTCGCTCCATCCTCGTCTTCAGGCAATGCGTCATGACCCTCTTCACCGTCAAGGATGAGCATCCTCAGGCCGTCAAGGCTGCCATCGGCGAGATCCTGCCTCAATGGATCGACGCCTTCCGGCAGTTGCTCGAGTTGGAGGTCGTGCAGGAATTGCAGGGAGAAGGAAACACTTGGGAGGGACTGGCGATCAGGAAGGCGATCTACGATGTAGGTCTCTGCGCGCTGAGCGATGGACCGGAGGCGCGAGCTGACCTCGGCGCAACCTCCAGGCTCTCGAAGTCATCCTCAACTCCTTCCCCAGCACTCTCAAAGCTTCGCTCCCTCACTTCCTCTCCCTCTCGATCAGCCACCTCACCTCCCTCCTCCCCATCTACCACACCGCCTTCCTCTCCTCGACCTCGGATTTCGACGTTCCCTCCCCCGCCGAGGAGGATTCTCAAGTCCCTTCCGACCTTCCTGGACTCGCCGCTACTATTGTCGACTTCTTGTGTCAGGCTTGCAGGAGGAAGAATGTCAAGGGGCTGTTTGTTGAGGGTGGAAGGTCGATGGAGATGATGGAGAGGGCGTTGGATTCGGCGATGGCTTACGCGCAGATGACGACGGATGATGTGAGTTGAGTGCAGGGATGCGTCTCCGTTCGAATGCGGAACTCTCGCTGACGCTTTCATGCCGCGCTACAGGAGGACAGCTGGGCTTCCGACCCCAACGCCTTTGTCGCCGACGAGGACGACGAGATGATCGCTTACAACACTCGCGCCGCTTCCATCGACCTCACCACGGTACGTCATTAGTCAAGTCGAGCTCCCTCACTTCGCACTGACGCTGATTTTTCCACAGGCCCTCGTCGACGCCTTCGAGACGACCGCTCTCTCCTCCCTCTGGTCCGCCTTCCAGCGTCGTGCTGCTCAAGCCGATGCCGCTCGTGCGCAAGGCGATGCGGACTGGTGGAAGGGCTACGAGAGCGCTTTGGCCATCGTCGGAGCCGTCTCGACCGACTTGCTCGTTCACGTCCAGGAGACAGCCGCCGAGGGGCAGCAGCCCGTCTTCGATCTCGGACGGCTGTTCACCAGCATCATCCCTACCTACCTCACCGCTTCGGGTGCGTCTCTCTCCCCCCTTTATCTGTGAGACTCGAGCTCAGCGCTGACTCGCTTTCTTCGCAGACCTCCCTTTCCTGCAAGGCCGCTCCTTCGTCTTCGCCAGCCAGTTCTCGCAGGCTCTCCCCGCAGAACTCGCCAACCAGTACATCGACGCCGCTATCCAAGTTCTTGGAACCGCTGAAGCTGGTGTGCCCGTCAAGGTCTCGGCCGTTCGTGCTCTCAACAAGTGAGCTCGCCGCTACCAATGCAGGCGCGTGTGAACGGCTTCGCTGACCTTCTCACCTCGTTCGTAGCTTCTTCCGCCACCTTAAGGACGTCGTCGAACCCTCCCGCGCCGCGCAGACGCTCGGCATGCTTCTCCCTCTCCTTCCTCAGACGACCGAGAACACCCTCGTGCTCGTCATTGAGACCATCGAGTCGACGCTTAAGGTCGGCGGCCCTAGTCTCGACCAGGATACTTGCTCCACTCTCGTCAAGATGGTCCTCGAGACCTGGTTCGCCAAACCCGAGGGTGGGCTTTGTCAGTCTACGCACGCTCGTTCGCCAGCTGACCCTCCCCTCCCCTCCACTCCCCAGATCCCATGCTCGGCGTCTCTATCGGCGAGGTCTTCTCCTCCCTCTCCGCCGCTCCATCTCTCGCCGTGCAGCACGTCCTCCTGCACGAGGCTCTCCCTCATCTCACCGCTTCGATGGCTCAAATCCGGATAGACCCCTTCTCTCCCGCCGCCGCCGCCGCCATGGACATCGTCGACAGCATCTTCGATGGTCGGCCATCACCCATGGGCGAGGGATTGTTCGCTGCCGTTGCGCCAACGCTATTCGAGGTGTTGAGCGTGAGCGAGGACCGAGATATCGTCCAGACGGGATTGAACATTATCACGAGCGTTGTGAGGAAGGATGTGGATCAGTTGCTCAACTGGTGAGTGCTCTCCGTCTTCCATCTGCAGCTCGAAGCCGAGAGCTGACCCTCGCCCTTTCTCTCGCAGGCGGAGCGAGCAAGGCCAAGCAGGACTCGAGCTCGTCCTCGCTCAAGTTGCCAAGCTTCTCGAGCCTTCACAGTCTGAAGCTGGCGGTCTCTTTGTCGGCGACCTCGTCATCCACCTCATTCGCAAGGCTGGCGGCGCCCTCGGTCCTGTCCTTCCTCAGCTCCTCGAGGCTTTCGTCAACCGTCTCACCACCGCTAAGACGGCTAGCTTTTCGCAAGTAGGTCCCTTCCAATCTTGTTTCGCCCATAGGCCCATCGCTGATCTCTTTCCTTCGCTGTCTCCAGTCTCTCATCCTCCCCTTCGCCTACCTCGTCCACACCCAACTCGACACCGTTATCTCGCTTCTCGAGGGTATCACTGTACCACCACAAGGATCCACGCCTGCTCAACCTGCTCTGCATGTCCTTCTCTCGTCGTGGTGCGATAACGTCGACGTCTTCCAGGGCTTTTGGAACTTGAAGGTCAGGTGAGTAGTCTTCGTTCCTCCTTCTCGAAAGTAGTGCATTAGCTCAACTTTTCGCTGCCACCAGCACGGTCGCCATGACCCAGCTCTACCTCTCGCAGCGACCGAGCTTGCAGCAGACTCAGGTCAAGGGCGACATGCTCCTCACCGCCGAGAACACCAAAACCATCATGACTCGCACTCGAGCGAAGAACAGTGAGTTCCTCGTTCTGCTCGGCTTTCGGATAGCTGCTGACCTCACTCCTCGCCTCGTGCAGATCCCGACCAATTCCCTCCCATTCCCTTCCCCGCCAAGGCGCTCAAGATCCTGCTGCACGATGCTCAGAACGCCGCCGTCGATGGAGTTGGAAGCAAACTCGATGCCGAGGATGCCGAGTCGGACGATGGGGTGAGTGACGGCGAGACGTGGTGAAAAGAGCGAGCTCGGCGCTGACGATTCGCTTTTGCTTCTCACTTGCAGGACGATGAGTGGGCTGACGAGGGTGGAGAGTTCGCATCAGGCGACAAGGACCTCGACTTCCTCTCTGGTGAACTTGAGTAGCTCTCACTCTCTCCGAGCAAGTGCTGACTCTTCGACGGTTCGCAGATCTGCTCGGCCGCGACGGCTCCCTCTCCAAGTACCTCGACGGTGATTCTGAGGACGGAGAGGCCGACGCCTCGGAGGACGAGGACCTCAAAGACGACCCCATCTACACCCTTGACATCCAGGTGCGTCTGTCTCGTTGCACCGAGTCGTTTGCGCTCGCTGACCTCCCTCCCTCGCCTACAGGCCCACCTCTTCTCCTTCTTCCGCCAAGCCTACGAGTCGGATTCGAACTCGTTCCGTCAGCTCGCCGAGCAATACCTCACTCAGAACGAGAAGGATGTGCTCGCTCATATCCTCTCGTCGGCATAAACCTTCCCTCGCACTCGCCTCGTTCGATACCCTTCACCCCCCGGCCACAACCCTCTAATACCCCTTCACTCGTGCAATAGACTCGCAGGGCTTAGCTCTCGATGATCACGGAAGCGAGCGCCGAGGGCAAGCGAGACGAGCGAATGGGCCGGAAGGAAGCGAGCCTCTCGCTTCTCTCGTCAAGGACCCGAAGTGGCTCTTTCATCGGTCGAGCTTGTACAGGCTTCGAGTAGCGTCTAAACTGCTCCAAACTGATCAAACAACTCCATCATATCCTGCCTCTCGATCCCGGGAAACTGCCAAACCCAGTGCTCCGGCGCCGCCGAGAACTCCTCAACCTCCTCGAAAAGGGCGACCATGCTTTAGAAAGAGTCAGCAAGCATTGAGTGCTAAAAACGGATACGCCTCACTTCTCGGTCGAGATGTGCGAAGCGTTAGGGTTGCAGTACGACTCCTTGACGGGCTCGGCGAGAGTTTCGGCGGAAAGCTCGGCTCGGGCTTGCTCAAGGCGAACGAGAGTTTCGGCGAACGAAGGCCTCTGAGAAGGGTCGTCATGAAACATCTGCCATAGGAGTTGGCGTAGCGGCTCGGCGGTGTGGATCCTCTGCAGGCTGAGGAACTCAGCTCAAGTTCGACGCTGCCTCCTCGGCACTCACGCAAAAGATCTCATACGCGCAGAACCCGACTTGGAAAACGTCCGCCTTGAAGGGACAGTAAGGCTCCTCCTCCAAGCTCTCCGGCGCCAGCCCCTTGCGGTAGTCCTGGCTGGTGTGGCCCCAAGCAGCCGTCGGAATCCCTCGAACGAGACGAGAAGAAGGCTCCGAGTCGGCGTCGAACTGAACAGAGAGCTCAAAGTCGGTGATCCAGTAGCAAACACTGAAGGACTTCCTCCACGACCAGGGCTTGATCGAGCGGTCGCTCATCTGGCTGGAGAGCGCAAAACGACCTCCGCCGAAGTTGACGAGAACTTCTCCCGCGCCGTAGTCCTGTAGCGTTGGGCTGGGTGAGCTAGCGGCATATGCGTCAGAAGTAAGTGGTGAATACCCTGTGAGCGATGCGATGCTTGTGAAGGAAAGCGAAGGCCTGTAAGAAGGATGCGCCGTCAGTTTCGAAGCTCGGCGATTGGAAGAAACGACCCGCTCACCTCAAAGACCTGACGAAGGAAGTCAAACACCTCTCCCAAGTCTCCGAACCAGCCCGTTCTATCGTTGACTGAAACGTACGGGAAGACCGCGAAGACCATGTCGTCCTTTTCGAGCAATTCGAGGAGGGGAAGGACGTGCTGCTTTTCGACGTCGGCTTCGGCGAGGTGCTTGAGGATCTTGACGCGCTCCTGACCTTGATCTCCTTTGGAGATGATGCGAATCATGACGTCCTTGCGATCTTTGGTGCGAGCAGGGAAGAGAGTCTTCCTCTGCGAGACGAAGCGAGCGCCGAGAAAGAGGTAAGCTCCTTCTTTCGCTCGGCGGATCAACCGTCGACTCACCTCTACCATCATCGACGACTCGCTGGGTCCGATGTAGTCAGCCCACTCGTGGTAATCATCCTTTGCGCGAATGGCGTCTGGGCAGTCGCGAGGGCGAGCGAAACCGTGCTCATCGTGCCAGAGGATGTAGCCGTGCTCCTCGAAGAAGGGGCGCAGGGACTCCCAGAACAGAGTAGCTGACTCCTTGCACAGTTTCCACTCGAGCAGCGTTTGAGGGAGCGCGAGCATGTTGTGGCAGGAGGAAGAGAGGCGAAAGGTGGGGAAAGGAGAGTCCTCGGAGCTTTGACCCGTGACGAGCCGAGAAGAAGGAGAGCAGACGAGGAAAGGGTACAGTAAATCTGAAGGGCTGTATCGTATGAATCTGCGGCTATATCGAGGCGAGCGAGCTGGTGGAGAGGCCTGCGCTCGCGCCGAGGAGGAGCACGAGAAGTAGTCTAGCTGTTGACGCGGAGGAGTAGGCTTGGAGCGTGTAGCTTTGCGACTCAGCTCCTTTCTCTCTTTGCACTCTGCATTTCCTTAAAGTTGAGCTGGCGAGACCGTCAAGAGAGCCGAATCGAGCCACTTCGTCTCTTGCTCTCCTCCCACATCTTTCACTTCCCTCGTCTCTTCGCCTCACCAACCTTCGAGATGCCCGAGCTCCCCGACGACGTGCTTCAAATCATCTTCAAGATGATCCCTTCCGCAATCAAGTACGACTACAAGCAGCAATTCAACGAGCGGAAGAAGGTGACGATTCACACGGTCGGCCGCGCCTGCTGCCTCGTCAGCCGTCGTTTCCTTCCCTTCGGACGCAAGCTGCTCTACGGACGCGTCTACACCTCTTCTGCATCCACCGAGGACGTTTACAATGACTGGATCGAGTCGGATCGTCGTCCTGGACCCATCGTCGAGGGTTTGCTCGAGAAGCCTCACTTGGGAGCGGTTGTCGAGGAGTGGGTACACGTCGAGCGAGACTATCCAGGCGATGAGAGTGCTGTGTTGAAGATTGAGGATTTGGAGAGGTGCGTACCGCGCTTGGGATCTTGGGGGAGAGCGAGGAAACGGGGAGGCGCCACGCAGGCTGACTTTCTTTCGACGCTCGGCGCAGGGCTTGCCCTAGCCTTCGCATCCTGAAGCTCGGCTCGTCCAGCTGGAGGGAGGAACTAAGCCCCCAGGAGTCTTCGCACCTCACGAGGCACCTTCGCGCGCTCTCGACATCCTCCGGCCGCCTCTTGCCTCGGCTCGAACTACTTCACCTCAATCTCAGGTCTCTCTCGCCCCGAGTCGTCGTACCCCTCAAGCTCAACAAACTACTTCAACGCGCTACCTCTCTCGCCTCTTTCACCCTGGGCGGAGTCGAATTCGTTTCTTCTCCCCCTCCCTCGCTGGCGAGCCCTCCTTCCCACCGTTCCCTCGCCATCTACGACGGCCACCTCATGTCCCTCCTCCCTCTCGTCGAAGCTACTCCCCTTCTCACCGAAGTGAAGATCCACATCGGCCACGATATCGACCCTACCCTCGAATCACAAGGTGTTCGCCCTCTCTCGAAGCTTCACCTCGGCCTCTCAAAGCTCAGCTACAAGCACCGCGTGCACGACATGTTCAGCGACGCCCCTTTCCAATGGTTCGACCCCTCCTTCATCGACAGCATCCAAGGCTTCATTTCGAGCTTCCCCAACCTCCTCGAGCTCGACTTCGGCGCAGGAGGGTTCGGCAAGAGTATCGACCTCAACCAGCTTCCTCGTCGTCTGGAGAAGCTCACCATCCTAGAGAACGGAGGAGTGCTCGATCCCGCTGCTGGACCTACTTTGCAGGATTTGAAGGAGTGGTTGCAGAAGGGGGGAGGCCCAGAGTTGAAGGTCCTCCGCCTTCGCGATAGGTCGAGCGTGTGGAAAGAGCAAACGGAGGGGGTGAGGAAGGCTTGTGAGGAGAGGGGCGTCGAGTTGAATCTCCAGTCTCTGCTCGAGTCTTTTGAGGTGTGATGGCGGTTGGCGGTAGACGCTCTGGGAGGATTGCTCGGCGACCGTCGGAAGGTTCGCTACCGCGCTCGTCTGAGACTAGCTTTTTGTTTGTCGCTTGAATCTCAGTTTTCTGTTACTCTTATCAATCCCTAACACTCTAGCGGCAGGAGTCGCGTAAGCCCCTGCTTGCCGAACTCGGCTTCCAAGTCTCGACTCCCTCTCGTTACAGCTCATCTCAACTATACGCTCCCACCCCCCTGCGCATGATCGCGCTCCAAACCGCCGCAGCCCCAGCATACAACCCCAACCAAGCCCTCCACTGCCCCTCTTGTCCCACCGCCAGAGCAGCCAAATCATATGCGATGCAAGCGCCGAGAATCCAATCGCTTGCTGCTACTCCGGCGAAGGCGAGGAGGCCCGTCGTGAGTTTGAGGAGTGGGGAAGGAGGGATATTGGTGAAGAAGGCGGCGGAGAGGTTGTGCTGTTTGCGAGGAAGGGGAGAGGGAGCCGGGAGAGGAAGAAGGGAGAGAGGGAGCGAGGGATCGAGGGGGAGGGCGTTAGCAGGGTGAGAAGGGTGCAGCGCGCGAGGAAGAGGCTTACCACAAAGTCAAGAAGACCAATGCCAGCGAAGGTCTGCCACGAAACGAGAGGAAAAAGGGGTGAGCTCGGCGTTGATTCGGCGCTCTCCCTCACCTCGATCCAGAGCGAGCGAGGAAAGGAAAAGCTCACCTTAGCAGTCCAATACGTCAAATTCGTCGCCTGAGTACGTTTTGGCAATTTAAAAGCGCAATGATAAACCTGAGCCAACGAATTGATAGTCACAAACACTTGACTCGCGGCGAGTTGGTTCTTATTCTAAGCTCGCACCCGACCCGACCGACAATAATTAGCTTTGCTCTCTCTCTCCGACTTCTTCAGCCGAGAGCAAACTCACCCAAAATACCAACCAAGCCGCGATGCACAGATTGCCCAGAATGAACGTAGGAGCATACTCTAGCGCCGCTTGACGCTCGGGTGCACCAACGTCGCGTTTCCAAAGGCGGTAGATCCAGGTGCATTGGAGCAGTTGTTGACCTGAGAAAAAGAGGGGGATGGCAAAGGCGTAGGGGGAGAAAGCGGCGTAGCTGTGGTGTGAGGGGGGGGGGGGGGCGTGAGTTAGCGCCGAGGCAGGAAAGGAGTAGGGAGGGAGGGAGAGAGAGATGGTTGGTTACATACCGAAGGTTGTGGATGTCGAGCATGTTGGGTTTCATGTACTTCATGCCTATGATTTGGCTGTAGACCGATGGTGAGTCGAAGGAGATTGCCATGAGAGAGGAGGAGGAGAGGAAGGCTGAGGTCAGTTCGATTCGTTTGAAGAGGTGTAGTCAAGCCGAGAGAGGGAGCTCACGCTACAAAGTTGATCCCATAAGCAGCGGGGGCGGCCCACCGAGCGGTAGAAAGTGAGATGCCCATGCTTCGGTTCGTCGGTCGTTGGTCGGCGCGCAAAGGTTCGGATCGGGGAAGGAGGTGAGAAAGTTTGATGCTGGTAAGCGGGGAGTGAGAGGCAGGAAATCAAGCAGAGCCAGCAGCCAGTAAAGTCAAGGACATCAAGAGACTCTGGCGCCCGCCGCCCAGAGTCAGTCGACAAGAGGCAGTGACGCTCGCCTCCGAGCTCCGAGCCCCGTCCCGTCGCTTGAGGATCGCTCGCTCGTCGTCTACCTCCCTCTCCTTCTCCGACGATGGTGGGAAGAAAAAAAAACCTCGGTTACAAAATGAGTTTTCTTGCTAGGACGACGAACTTGCGCCGAGCGGAGCGCAGGGATTAGAGGGGGAGACCAAGTGTCCGAGAAGCGAGGGAATGGGTGATGGGATGGGGGTGGGAAAACGAGCGTGGGTGTTGAGAAACGGCGAGAATAGTAGTTAGTGAGAGAGGAGGGGGTATCTAAGCCTTGTTTTGGTTTTTGAGGACCTATTCCACACGAGCGAGGGGGGGGGGGGGTCAGCATCGGCTAACGTAGCGGGAGGGAGCGGGAAAGGGAAACGAACCTCCACGACGACCACGACGACGACGACAATGATAATGACGACGATAACACCAAAGCAGAACCAACGCTTTTTGCGAGCTGCGCGGGCTGATTTGACGGCTGTTTGGGTTTGCTTGAGACTGTTAGAAATTCGGCGGAGGGGAGGGGAGGGGGGTTCAGCGAGAACTCGGCGGGATGGGGAGGTCAGACGTACCCAGATTCGACGTCCGTGTTGGCCTGCACGGCGGTAGTCTCAATCTGCCTAACGCTCTCATCCTGCTCGAGTACGAGGGTAGCCATCTGCGATATCGCGAAAACGAAGGGTGGGGTTCAGCTTCTACTGCACGATTCGAGCGAGTTGAGCTCCTCCGACGGCGGCGAAAAAAGAAAACGCACATCCTGCATCATCTGAGCGAGTTGAGTAATAGTCTCCTCAATCTTGCGAAGGTCTTGGTTCCGGGATTGAACCTCGGCGAAGGCGGCGCGAGCTCCCGATTGACGGGATTGGACGAGCTGGTGGGTCGAGGGGGGTGTCAGTTTCGGACGGTAAAGGGTGTGTGTGAGGGGGTTAGGGAAGCTCACAGCTTGGGAGAAGATCTGCTGGCCTCCCTGAGAGTCGTCGAACGCGGCTTTGATCTCCTCTTGAGTCGCGTCGGGCTTGACTGTGAGAGTCAAGAGGGGGTGAATCGCTGTACGGCTTTGAGTCGAAAGGAAAGCTCCAAGAAGAAGAAGAAAACTCACCAATCCTAATCTGCCTCTCCATCCTCTGACGATACTTCTCCCTACTCTTCTTCTCGACCAAATTATACTCCTCCAACCCCCTCTTGAAAGCATTCTGCAATCCACCAATCTGCAACTTCCTCGTATTAAAATCCGGGTCCCCAGCAGGCGAACGCTTGTTCTGCTCATTGAGCTTGGTAATACGGTTACGAATCGAGTTGGTGAGAGCCGAAGTCGCTTGAGTGAGCTCGGTCAAGTAGGAGGCCGATTCGTGCTGTTGAGCGTCGTCGGTCGTGGCTAGACGACGAGAGTGGAGGTCCGAGACTTGATTGACGTTGTTGTGTAGTTGCTTGATCTCGTCTTGGATCGACTCGACCTGCGCGCGAAGAGAAGGAGGGGGCTTCGGTCAACCTCCTCGCAACGGGCGAGCGTTTCAAGAAGCGGAACTCACCTCGGCGAAGAAAGTGTGCATATCTCCAGTTCCTCCTCCTCCTCCTCCTCCTCCTCCTCCTCCGTTGTAATCCTGCATGGCGTAGCTATCGTGCTGAGGCTGCTGGTACTGTTGAGGGGGAGGGGCGTAGTCCTGACGATACTGCTGCTGCTGGGGAGGAGCGTAGCTCTGTTGAGGAGCAGAGTATCCACCCTGTTGTTGAGGTGCATATCCGCCTTGACTGTGTAGCAGAGTAGCGCGAAAGCGTTAGCGCTCTGTGTCGTTTCTTTGAATTGAGCTCGGGGACTCGATGCACGCTCCCAAGCCCTAGCGAGAAGCGAGATGTGCAGGCGAGTAGGCAAGGGGACTGACGCGTATCCTCCTCCACCGTATCCCTGCTGCTGCTGACCGCCCTGCTGCTGGTTCTGTAGGGGGATTGCGAATCGAAGTGTTAGCTAGGGCTCTAACGGACGCGGGTTGACGGTTGTTTGAGAAACGGGGGGTGCGGGAAGGATGGGAGGGAGCAAGATGGGTGCAGCAGAGTCAGTCAACTTACGCGAGCTTCACGCAAACGATCACGACTCATCTTTCTGTAGGAGAGGTTTAAAACGAGGGAGAAGGGAAGTGAGAGGGAGGGAGAGACGAGGCCGAAGCGACGAGGGAGACGGGTTGAGAGGGGGAGAGAAGGGAGAGAAGCGGGAGTGGCTCCTTGAGATGAGACTGTAGAGGGAGGGGGGACTGATGAGCTACAGAATAGAGTACAGTCTTGGAAAGGACGAGCTCACACAGAAGACGAAGAGGGAAGGAAGGAAGGGAGGTTGGAGTAGAAGTGAGAGAGGCGATGCTCTCGTAGCTTACAGCTTACCCTCTTAGTTCTACTTTGAAACTGCGCTACTCGACTACACATTCAAACATGCCCTCATACGAGCTACACGTCGACCCCGGCTCACCCATCGACGTCCTAGTAGCCCCCACCGCCTACCCAGCTGGCACCCTCCGAGGCGACGTGATTGCCATTCGACCAGCTCAAGTCCCAGGCAAGGGCAAAGCAAAGGATCGACCTTTACTCTACAAGATTGAACGCATGCAGGAGGACGAGGAAGCCGAAGCTGCTCACAACACTACCCCAGCGAGGAGGCGCAACAAGGCTCAGGTCGTCGTGAGCGGTAACGTCGCCCAGAGCTTCCCATGGATCAAAAACAGGCAAGAAGTCGCCATCACCCTCGTACGTACCTTCACCTGCTCCTACGAGTCCTCCGCTAATCTCGTTTCGAGCTCGCACAGGTCCATTCCCCTCCGCCGGGTAGCATGGTCGCTTCGCACGTCGAACTCTACTTCAAAGACCTCTACCTCTCCCGCCCCGACATGCTTCGACTCTCCCTCTCCCTCGCCAACACCTGCGTCTTCCTCAACCAACGAGTCACCCTCCCTGGTTCTCTCGCTCGGCTAAGAGTCGGCGGTCTCTTCGACAGCGACCACCAAACCGTCCGAAGCGCCTGGGTCGACGAGGATACCAAGTTTATCTTCCGAAGCGAGTCGGCGAGGGTGTACGTCTTTGTCGAGATGAGTCAGGAGATGTGGCATTTCGAGGAAGATGGGTCGATGCTTAGGGAGAAGTGCGAGGTCTTCTTGCAGGAGCTCTTTATGCATTGGACGGGACGAGCAGAGGAGGGCATGGATAAGAAGAGTAAAGGGAACCCGACGAGTCATACGGTGTCGATGATCCTTTATGGGCGAGTCATCTACGAGGATAATGGCGAGGGGGAGGAGGCGAGGGCGCCGATGCGGAGGCTCGAGGACGGCACGCTGTACCGAGACTTTTACAAGGTGGGTCCCTCTCTTCGCTCGAAGCTTGTACGTTCACTGACTCTCCTTCCACAGGTCATCCTCGACCTTACTCCCTCGCCTTCGCCCTCCATCGTCCGCGAGGTCGTCGCCGAGATTCGCAACTGGCAAGAATCGGTCCTCCTCCGCAAGCGGGAATCAGGAGAACAAAAGCTCGCCGGACGAATCGCCTACGCACACGAGTCGCCTGTACTCGAAGCGGCCAACCTCGCTCTCAACTCGTTCGAAGAGCACTGGGTCGACCGAGATCTCCAACGTACGGGACTCGAAATCCTCGTCCTCACCGCCGGTACCTCCTTCTACGAAGTCCCAAAACATCTCCTCCGACTCACGACCGAACGAATGCTCTACCACGGCATCGGCCTCGACCTCATCTCCCTCTCCAAGACTCCCCTCCACACCGTTCCCCTCTTCTCCTTCCGCAGCCACGAACCCGGTCTCTCAGAAGAAGGACCACCTCGCATGTCACCTACGAGCGGAGGTCGTGGACCCCTCAGCCTGCTTCACCGAGATGTCCTTTCGGCCGCTTCGGGCGCTACGAGCTCCCACAGCCGTAGCAACACTCACCTCTCCTCCACCACTCCACCTCGTTTCACACCCTCCTCGACGACGATCCGAGAAGGTCTCACCAAAGAAGCTCTCCGCATCTCCTCCATCCCAGACGACCAACGCGATCCCCTTTACTACGATTCCTCTCACCCATCCCAAGAAACCTCAACCTACTACTCGGAACCAATGTTCATATTCTGTTCATTTTTCGGATCCCAAATCGACAAACCTCATCGCATAGATCGATTCATGCCTCGAGCAAGATGTTACGAACTCTTTTCTCAAGGGGTAGGGGAAAGGATGGAGATTGCGATTCCTTTATTGGCTAGTGTTGGGGAGATGGAGAAGGAGGAAGAGGGTTGGAGGTTTTTGAGTGAGGTGGAGAGGAGACAGGCTAGGAGGGAGAGGTATGATGCAGCTGCTGTTGGCGCTAAGGAGGGGTTGGACGAGTTGGCCAATTGGTCGAGACAGAGTGGGGTTACCAGTGGGACTTCGAATGGGAGTGCGGTGGTCGAGTTGAGTACGAAGGAGAGTATAAAGGGGAGGAGTAGGGGACGGAAGGACGAGGTTGGTGAGGAAGAGGAGGAGGAGGAGAGTAAGGGTTCCGGGACGGGGTTGGGGTTGGTTATTGGACCGAGGAGGAAGGATCGGAGGGCCGCTAGCGAGGCGATTACGAGTAGTAGTAATAGTCGACTACTCGACGTCGAACGAGGGAGGGACGCCAAAGTATCGGACGCTAGGAGGCTTCCCTCCGACTCTCGCTCTCGCACCCCAGTCCCTCGGGACCACAAGCGCTCCTCCTCCGTCGCCGCTTCCATTCGAACCGTCTCCTCCATCACAACCAATAAGGACGCCTCTTCGCGCGCTGCCAAATCCTCCACCCCCGCTCTCATCGCTCGCCTCACCAACCCCAACGCCGCTTCCCCTCCCCCTTCCTCCTCAAACTCAACCACCACTTCCACCAATCGACAAGGAGGAGGTTGGCTCGGCCTTTTCGGTCGTAGTTCAACAGGATCTTCGGCTGCTCCTGCTCCCTCGGTAGCAGTGCAGAAAGTCGAAGCTCAAGCGAACGTTAAACCCGAGTTCGATTTGGAGGGAACGACCACCGCCGCCCTCTCGAACGCTATTCCCGATTCCTCCTCCTCGACCAAAGCCTCTCGGGGTACCTCACCTTCCTCCTCCTCCCGCCATTCGACATCGACGACCTCTCGCCCTACTCAACCCATCTCAATTTCGACTCGCGCCGAGCAGACGAGGGAAGCCGACCGACCGACAAAGGCGGCTAATCAGTCACCTTCGCTTAAGGTCGTTCCCCCCGTTGGAGGAAGGAGGAGCGGTGTCAAGTCCACGGCTTCGAGGTTTAATCCTTCGAAACCGGGCAAGCAGAGCGTTGGGTTGGCGGATCAGGCGAGAAGATGGGCGAGCATCTTCATTCGTCACTCGAACGATCAGAGGAGGGTCAATTGGGTGTGAGTGGTTCTTCTTTTTCGTTTCGTCTTTTGGGGGATGGCGCGCTGACCTTCTCTCTCTCTCGCTCCTCAGCTCGGTCGCCCGCGGCGCCTGCCTCCCTCTCACGACCGACTACCTCCCTCCCGCCGACGCGCTCTCGACTCAATACTCCGATTACCGCTACTCGATCCCTACCACCAATTTGACCTCCTCCTTCCTTCTACGCACCGATAACCCTCGTCGAACCCCCGTCCTCGAACTCATCACCGAGCTCATCTCTCAGCGCCTTTCGCATGGGTTCCAATGCGTTACGCCCGCCAATCACGTCGGGTGAGCTCCTCGCTCGATTCGAGATGACGGGCGCAAGCTGACTCCTTTCTACTCCCAACTTACAGCGCCCTCGACGAGATCAACCTCGCCTCGAGCAAAACCCTCCCCGACGTCCTTCGCGACATCCACGACGGGGAGATCACGGCCGTCTACCTAACCCTCACAAACCAAATCCACCGCATCTGGTACGATCGTCGAACTCAAACCGTGCTGGTCAAAATCATGCGACGTCGACGAAGTTGGATCAAAGAGACTTACGACTACGGCGCTTTAATCTTTACTCAAGGATCCAAAGTCTACCGACAAACCTCCATCGACTTCCCCTATCCCAACATGATTGAACCGGTCGATTGGCAGCACTTGGATCGACTGGTAGCAGGGGCTGAGAAGCTCGATTTGAGGCCGTCGTTGAGGTATTGGCGCACGAGGCTCGTTCTTCTTCCTTGCGCTACAATTCCCGATAGGGAGTATATCGTTAGTAAGACCAAGGCTTTGGCTTTGGAGGGGGAACCGACCGACGCTATGATTCAGGATCAGGGGTTTCATACGTTTATGGAACTCGTCGAGAATGCGAGGTGGATCGTCCCCGGCGAGGAGAGGGAGCAGACGCCCATTACGCAGTGAGTTGGCTCTCTTCTTTCGGAAGCGTCGAACGAGTATGCTGACCTTCCCTTCAATTGCAGCACCACCCTCTCCGCCCCCGATTGGGCCGCCTCGGTCGCTCGCAATCCTTCCTCCTCCTCCTCCTCTTCCACCGACGACGCCGCTCCAGCACCTACCCCTCGTCAAACGACCATCAGCTGGCTCACTCGCATCAAAGTCGGCGATCCCTCTTCCTCGCAGCCCTCCACACCCGCCATCGAATCGACTCCCACCTTCCCTTCTTCCTCGCCCTCCATCGAACCAACCCCACCGAAAAAGCCAACGGTCCAAATGTCCTACGCCGTAATGCTCGACCTCGACCCCTCCAAACGTTCACCCCGCTCCGAGCGAGTCCTCTTCCATTTCGACCGAAGTCATAACGTCCAAGCCGCCTACCATTGCGAGTTGAATTGGCTCGCCGGGTCGGGCAAGGTCATTGATATGGCGATTCAGAATTGGGGTAGACAGGTAGCGAGGTATGGATTGAATTTGATTGAGGTGGGAACGAGAGCGGTCGAGGATAGGCATAATCCGTTTCAGCAGGCTACGGAGGTTAGACTCGTCGTGCCCCCGCCGAGCATCGAAGGGACGGATCTACCAGAGCAGTGAGTCGGAGCTTCCGTTCTCTCTTTCTCCGACGAGCAAAAACTAACTCTGTCCCGCTTCCATCGCCTACAGCTACTACGAATCGGCTCTCCTCCGTTCCCTCGACTTCTTCCTCGACCTCGGCGCCGACTCTACCTTCCCCACCGACATCGACGTACAATACTCTTACCGCCGCGCACCAACCGCTCAATCACAGTTCATCCACCGCTCGGGAACCCTCTTGGTCGCCATCCTCGGCGGAGAGGACGGTTTCGCCTTCATGCCCAACCGTATCTTCACCTCGCATAGTCAGAGTTTGAGGCCCGAGGAGGCGATGACTGAGTTGTTGAGGGTTTGTAGAGATGAGAAGAGGTTGGAGATGTTGTGGGAGCAGCTAAGGAGCGAGGTGGAGATCAAGGCGCCGAAGGAGCAGCAATGAGCAGCTCGAGTTGAAACCCCTAAAGGTGGCTTTCGGACGATCCGGCGTCCCCCCCGAGAGTTGCAGTGAGTTCTTTTCAGATGTTAGAGATGAGAGTTGAAGCTCACCAAGAGCAACTTACGCGCCAGGCGGCTTCCCCTCACCGACCAACTGGCCTCGGTGGCCGAAAAGAGCGAGCGCCCGTTCTTGGCACGCCTACCACCTTCGAGCTGCTCTCGAGCTGCTTTTCCTCCAACCGCTTCTCACGAGCCATGGCTGTACCAATGTCGCCCTCCAGCACCCTCGTCGAGTCGCCCTCACTCGCTTCCACTGCTTCGCCTTCTATCGCTCGGGACGACGGCAAGCTCGATGGTGCCCCATCTACGATTCGTCCTAAAGACGACGTCGTCCTGCAAGCTTCGCTTTACGAGGGAAAGGGTACAGCAGCTTCACCCTACGTCGTCAAATTCCTTCCCAACGACAGCGCCGATCCCATGCAATGGACCGAGCGCAAGAAGTGGCTCATCACCGCCAACGTCGCGTTCAGCACTCTTTGTGTGGTGAGTAGAGTGTCTTTGGATATATCTTGGAGGCGTTTGCAGGGCGATAAACGCTGATTTTGTCTCCCTTTCGCACACCTTCCCCCTCCTGCTCGGCGATGGCGTTCGTCTTCCTCCTTCCTCCTTCTTATCTCAGTCATTCGGCTCCTCGGTCTACTCTGGTGGTCTCACACCTATCATGACCCACTTCGGGGTCACGAGCGAAGTCTGCACCCTCGGTAAGCTGCAGCGTCGACTCCTCGATCAAAGTTCGGCGAACGCTAAGCTTCGTCTTGAACCCTCCCAGGTCTCACCCTCTACGTCCTCGGCTTCGCCTTCGGTCCTCTGATCTGTATGTTACTCATCTGCGCCGGTTAACGACCGCGGAAGCTGACCTTATGGACTACAGGGGCACCGGCCAGCGAGCTTGAAGGCCGTCGCCTCATTTTCGCGTGCACGTTCGGGCCATTTGCCGTTCGTTCCAACGTCTTCTACTCGGAAAAGAATTCGTTCTGACCTATGTCGTCCACAGCTCTTCCACATTGGCTGCGCTACGGCACAGAACATCGAGACGCTCCTCATCTGCCGCTTCTTCGCTGGATTCTTCGGCAGCTCTCCCCTCACCAATGCTGGAGGAGTGATTACCGACATGTTCCCTGCCTCTCACCGAGCCATGGCCCTCTCCATCTTTGCTCTCTGCCCGTGAGTCGTTCGGCTCGGCGATGTCGCGCTTTCGCTAACTCTCGTTCACCTTTCGTCTTCCCAGTTTCTTGGGACCTGCGATTGGCCCTGCTGTAGGTGGATTTATTGGAGAGTTTGCTTCCTGGAGGATCTTGTTCTGGACCATGTTCGCATTCTCTGGAGCGGTGAGGCCGTTTCCGAATCGGTCGCCGAGCAAGGTTGCTGACCCTCTTTCGCTGTAGATGTACCTCGTCGGGCTACTCGTTCCCGAAACCTACGCTCCAAAGCTGCTGCGTCAGCGAGCTCAAGCTCTCTCCAAGCAGACCGGCGACCACTACATCTCGATGCTCGACCTTCACCTCGATCCCAACGCTACCTACCTCAATAAGGTCAAGGGCAACCTGACACAGCCCTTCATCCTCCTCTTCACGGAGATTACGGTCTTCCTATTCTCCCTCTACGCCGCCCTGATCTGTGAGTCTACTGCTCTGCCTCCCCGCCCGAGTTGGCCTTCGCCGAGCTCTCGCCGACATTTAGCGGTTGCTGATCATTTCCCTTCCGAACCAGATGGCGTCCTGTTCTTGCTCTTTGGAGGTGTTCCTCTTACCTTCCAAGTCGCGCGTGGATGGGGGAGCGGAGTAGGCAGCCTTCGTGAGCTCGACGTTGCCTTCGCTTCCCTCCTCCGAGCTTGCTGACCGATTACTTTTCGTCTTCTGCTTCCTATCGTCCGCTCTGCTATTTTGACACTTCCTCTAGCCTTCCTGTACGTTTTCCGGCCTCCTTACTCGCCCCTCGGCGCACTGCTGACTCGCTCGGCGATTGACAGCTCGGTCGGCGTCGGCATGATTGCGGGCGTGCTCGTTTATCTCGGAGTAAATAAGAAGGCGAGTGGCGGTATCACTTTTTCTGCCTTCTGTAATCTTTTGCTGATCCCTGTATCCACTCCAGTACGCTGCCGATCTGGAAAAGAACGGCGGAGTGCCCCTCGAGCCTGAAGCGCGCCTGCCCATCACCAAAGTCGCCGCTGTGGTCCTTCCCGTCGGGATGTTCTGGTTCGCATGGACGGTACAGCCAAGTGTGCACTACATCGTGCCGATTCTGGCTCTCGCTCCCTTCGGCGTACGTCTTCTCTTCTTGCAGCCGTCGACGCCGAACCTTCGCCGAAGTCTGACTCTCTGAGCCTCCGGCGACACCCAAGGGCTTTCGCTGACTCTCCTCACCTCGCAGTTCGGGATGGTCCTCATCTTCCTGGGAACGATGAACTACCTCGTCGACATGTACCTCCGAGTAGCCGCCTCGGCGCTGGCGGCGAACGCCCTTCTTCGAAGTCTCTTTGGGGCGTTTTGGCCTTTGTTCACGCGACAGAGTATGCTCTCTTTCTTTCGAAGAAGAACTTCCGCTGACCCTCACTTCATCGCATTCAGTGTTCGAGGCTCTCGGCAACAACTGGGCCCTCACCCTCGTCGCCTTCCTCGCGCTCGCCATGACCCCCATCCCTTTCGTTTTCCATCGCTACGGCCCTCGCATCCGCGCTCAGAGCAAGTTTTCTATGGAGCACCCGGCTATCACGGCCGCGAAAGCGAGGGCGGCGGCGGCGGCGGCGAAGGAGGAAGAGAAAGTTTGATTCGGCGATCTCTTCGGTGATTTGGGGTGGAGAAGGGCTTAGACAGGGATAGATGGAAACGGTCTTTTACAGTGATACAACACGAGCTACTTTTCCCACTTTTGCGCGCAAGACGAGCCCTCGCAAATGGCAACAAACAAGCCGTCGCGAAAAATCTCGGAGCTGACCAAGACGGCTGAGGGAACAGGCGAAAGGCCCTCCGCTCGTCGGGGAGACGCGCAAAAAAGACATTTCTCAGCGGGATGCGCGTGTTGGAGCAGCTGATCTCCGAAGGCCGCCACTGGACGCCGGTACGAAAAAGACGAGCGCCGAAGACCGAAGCGAGGGCCGAGCTTTCTCTCCTTTGCGAGCTGACGAGAGGTTTGGAATGGGGGAAAGAGTGCACTGAAATGTGTATTGATACATCGATATATACGAGATGATGCTACTACAGCTATGAACAGGTCCCCCCAACCGACCAACGCTTGAACCTCATCACCTCTGCTCCGCCGAGATTGAAGGGAAAAGGCTCACCAGGTAGCGCAGGCTTCACCCTTGTTGAGAGGTTCACCCTTGTTGAGAGGAGGACCAGAAGGCTTGTTGGTGCGAATCGGTGCCATGGTTGCTTTGAAAGAGGGAGCTGAACGATGCAGAAGGAAGACGATGAGAAAGCGAGGCGAGGACGGCTTTGACTTCGGTCGACGGAGCCCGCACTTCGTCAGTCCTTTGCGAGCGAACGAGAGGTGTGGAATGGGGGAAAGAATGCACTGAAATGTGTATTGATACATCGATATATACGAGATGATGCTACTACAGCTATGGACAGGTCCCCCCGACCAAGCAACGCTCCAACTTCACCACCTCTGCTGCTCCGCCGAGAAGCCGTTCGGATCCATCCAGTTCCACGCGGGTGCGGGCTCTTCGAGCTTCGGTGGAAGCATGAGTGGGAAGAGAGGGAGAGAGAGGGTCTCGTCGAACTTGTCGGCCGAGGTGAGGAAGCACGAGGAGAGGTCGTCGGCGGCGGAATGAGGAGGGGAAGGGGGGAAATCCGACCAGGTCGAGTGCAGAGAGTCGGGGGAAGCGGCGTGGTCGTCGAAAAAGTGAGAGGATTGAGGAGATGATGATGAAATTGAAGGCGAGGTCGAGTCGTCGAAGGCCCAAAGCGAAGGGTTGAGCGCGAGAGAAGCGCCGACGGTTGCGCCGAAGTCCGGGAGAGTCGACCACTGGTCGAACGAAGCCGAGACGGGCGAAGTGGAGGTGTAGGGCTGATCCGATGTGTAGGAGTAATCGAAGGGATTGTAGGCGTCATACGCTGTGGTTGGCAGCGAGGGAAGGGCCGGAAGGGGAGCGACGGTGGAGGTGGAGGGCATCGGGGAGGCGGTCGGGAGGGGAGGAAGCGACGCCAGAGGAAGTGTAGTCGAGTAGAGTGAAGGTGCAGGAGGTAGAACCGAAGGCAGGACGATGGGTGCAGGCTCGTAAGGTGCTGTCGGGGAAGGATCGGAGCTCGGCTGAGATGAGTCGACGGCCGATGGTGGTGTTGTTGCCTTTCCCTTGCCCTTGCGGCTACCTCGTTGACGGCCAGCATTGTAGTTGCAGCAGACTAGCTCAGGGTCACGGCCCTCGAAGCGCGCTGTACGCTTGCAGGCGGAGCAGGCGGGCTTGATGCCATCGCACTTGACCTTGCGCGACTTGCTGTAGAGCGGAAGAGTAACGTTAGCGATCTACTGTAGTAATTCTACACGACATGTAGCACCCTCTCCTGGTCTCCAACAACCTCCCCGGCTTGTCTGCGAGAGGACGCGAAGCCCGGCGGCGCTGAAAGCAGCGAGCTGGGACAGGGGAAAGGCTCACCAAGTAGCGCAGGCTTCACCCTTGTTGAGAGGAGGACCAGAAGGCTTGTTGGTGCGAATCGGTGGCATGGTTGCTGAGAAAGAGGGAGCTGAACGATGCAGAAGGAAGACGATGAGAAAGCGAGGCGAGGACGGCTTTGACTTCGGTCGACGGAGCCCGCACTTCGTCAGCAAGCTTGCCTCCGAAAACCAGGAATCAAAAGATGCTCACCTCAGCCGATGAGCTTGCGCGTTACTCACCGTGCGAGTTTTGCTGTTCGGCAGCAGATGAAGCGATTTATAAAGAGGTAACGGGGTCAGGGGTCGGCGGCCGAGATGGGCGAAAGGCTGTCGAGGTGCAGGATGGGTAATGCAGGAGGAGGAGGAGGAAGACCAAGAGGGATGTACATCACACGGCTTGGCTGTGCCGCCTTCCCCCTCGCTGGTAGCGAGCGACAAGAGCGATCCGCTCCTTCTCGAGGCTGGGCAGGCTGAGCCTTCGCGCGCGCGAGTCGGAAGCCCGTCGGTAAGGGTGCAGAAGCTTGGTAGCATCGCCATACACGTCACCCTTTTCTCCCCCGATGCGCCGAAGCCCTTGACAGCTTGCGCGAAGGGTCGGAACCATCGCCGAGAAATCGCCCGAGTCCGCCGTTTACCCGTTGCCTTTCCGCCTCTGCTCTCTTTCGCGCGCATCGACCGAGGACTGCTGCAACAGGAGGTGTAGAGAAAGAAACTGCCTAAGCGGGTTAATACCCTGCAGTAATTGGTGTGTTCTGGCCCTTGTTGGATGATCGCCGAATCAGGCAAGCAGCGCGAGGGACGAGGACGACTCCCAATTGAACATGGCTTTGGAGTTGCACCCTTGAGAGCATTTTGGACGTCTTCACTTCCACCCTCTGCTGCCAACCCGCCGCCACCAGCTTCCACGACTCGCTCAGGTTCATCAACCCCCTGCGAAGCGCCGGCCTCTTTCGCTCCTGCCGCCATCTCGCTTTCTCGAAGGCCCGCTCCTGGTTGAGCGTATTCGCCTCTCGCTAGGGACAACAGTGCGCTCTGGTTTAGCGTCACCTTCCTCCTGCACCTCTCTCGCTCAACGCCAGCAGCTCTTCCCTCTTCGCCTCACCACCACCACCCCTCCGTCTTCGCTCGGCCGCTTTTCCCTTCGCTTCGCCGTTCGCTCCCAACTCGGACTCAACAAGGATGGCTCGCGATCGTCTAGCTGCTATCAGGGTGAGTTGCAATCTCTTCCCTCCGCTGCTGCTGACCCCGTGGGCGATTGAAGGACGCGGAGCTTTGAGCTGACCCTTCGCTTTTGTTCTCGGTTGAACAGGCTCAGCAGCAAGCCAACGAAGCTAATCAGCAGAGGCAGCCCCATTCCTTCCCTCAACAGCGTGGACAACGCGACTACGACGAGCCTCGAGACTTTGACCCTCGCGGCGGCGGCGATATTGGATACGGAGGAGGAGGAGGGTACGGAGGACACTACGCCCGACCCGAGGAGCCTCGCTACAGGGAGGACTACCAGCCCGAGTTCAGGCAGGACTACCGCCCCGACTACGCTCAGCAGCAGGAGGAGTTCGACCCTCGCCAGCAGCAGCGTTCGTACCGAGACGAGTCGCAAGATCCTCGCTACGGCGCTCAATCCTCGCGCAACGACCGTGGAGGACTTTCCTCCAACCCGCGCGATGCTGCTCGCTACCAAGAAGCGCCCCTCCCCGAGACGCCCGACTTCACCACCCCTCAGCTCGGCGGCGAGTACGTTCGACCCTACGGCAGCGGATCTTCGCAGGGAGAGCCTCCTCGGGACTTTGACCCCAACGCTCAGTCTTCGTTCGGCGCTGGGCAGCAACGTTACGCCGAGTATGCTACGCCTCCTCAACAAAGAGGGCAGAGAAGCCAGTACACGCCGGTCGATCCTGTGAGGACTCGTCAGAGGTCTATCTCGGGGGGCAAGAGCCGTCCTGACCAAAGGGATGTGCAGAGAGCCAACCAGATCAGCAACGCTGGCAACGGCAACGGCGCAGGAGGAGGGCGACCCATCTACCCCGAGCCTGGAGGACGTCGACCGAGCGGAGGAGCCGCCAAGGGTGCGCCTACGTACAACTCGGATGAGCTTTACGAAGAGAAGGCGAGCACGGTCAATCTCGTTGATGGAGCGGACGAGTACGATCAGAGCAGGAGGGGTAGCGGAGGAAGGAAGCCGACCAAGGCGAGCGGAGGACCGACGATTCAGCGCGGAGACGTGCCCATGGAGGACATGACGGAGTTCTTCGACGAGGTGAGTCTTTGATCTTTAGAGCTCTCTAATTCGCTTCTACTCGACGGCGCGGGAGAAGAGCCCTCGCCGAAGCTCAAACGCTGACCCTGAAGCTTTGCGCAGATTTCCAACCTCCAAACCGCGCTTCGAGAGGCCAACGGCTCGATCCAGCAAATTCAAGGTCTTCACATGCGTCTCCTCTCCCTTCCCTCGGCCGACGATCCTCAAGCAGTTGCCCTCACCGCCAACCTCGCCGAGCTCACTCAGGACACGCGCGACTTCTACACCTCCATCAAGAACCGCATCCAAGTCCTCGCTCAAGGAAACGCCAACCTTCGCGCTCTCATCCCCGCCGGTCAATCGAAGTACGACCTCTCCCTCGACGATGTGGACGTACGCCAAACCCAAGTCGACGCTCTCAAGGAGCGATTCAAGGATGCGATCCAAAGATACGCCGAGGTGGAGAGGGATAACAGGGCTAAGAACAGGGCGAGGATGGAGAGGCAGGTCAAGGTCGTCAACCCCGGTTTGAGCGACGGCGAGATCAAGGACGTGGTTCGCAACGCCGAGGAAGGAGGCGGGAATGCTCTTTTCTCGCAAGCTGTAAGTCTATTCTTCGTCTCGAACGACTCCGATCTCAATTCTAACACTCTTCACTGCAGCTTCTGCATGGTCAACGCTCTCACGCCGCGAGGGGAGCGCTTCGCGAGGTCGAGTCGCGGGCCGCCGAGCTCGCTCGCATCGAGCGGACCCTCACAGAGCTTGCCCAACTTTTCAACGACGTGCGTTCCTTTGCTCTCGTCTTTCGAGGCCTTCTCCCTCTCCCTCAGACCAGATCTATCTGATCCTCTTCTCGCTCGCAGATGGCCGTCCTCGTCGAGGCTCAAGACGTTCAGATCATTGCCATCGAGCAGAACGCTGTGCAGACCAACCAGGACATGGAGAAGGGACTCGAGCACACTCAAGCCGCCGTCGTATCGGCCAGAAGCGCTCGTAAGATGCGTTGGTGGTGCTTCGGGTGAGCTTCCTCTTTCGGCTTCCCTCTCCCACGCCGACGCTGACCTCCGCTCTTCCTCAGTATCATCATGGTAATCCTCCTCATCGTCGTCATTGTCGTCGTCGTCGAGGTCGTTGTCCCCATCGTCAAGGATAGGAACACCAAAAACGCCGCTGCCGCTCCCGCCACGGTCACGGCCACAGCTACTGCTACTCGCACGGTCGCGGCGGCGGCAGTCAACTCCATCACCAGCTCCCCCTCATCTGCTACCTCGGCAGCCGTCTCGGCGTCGTCGTCAGCGGCGGCACGTCTCGTGAGGTGGGCTTGAGCTCAATCGCCGAGCGGCTTCCTCTTCCCTCCTTCCAAAATCTCCCCCATTTAGTTCTGTTGGCGCCTCTCACCCTCAAGTATACCTTTTCTTCACTCATCTGTACTCCCTACATAGTCAGTTTGTGTAATTTATGGGTTCAACCGTTTTCCTTCGCTCTCGGCGCGGCTCTTCTAGTCTTCCAGCGACCGCTTCAATGCTCTTCTCGAGTACAAAGGTGTTGAGAGATCAGCTGGATTTTCTTCGGTAGCTGTAGTCGGGATTCAGAGTCTGTTCAGGACTCGAAAGCGAGGCAAGAGCGAGGTTGGGAGAGGGGTGCCTTCGCCGAGATCGACGAGAGTCGCGAGCTGGGTAATACAAATGAACTCTCATTCTACGAAGTCAGCTTGTACTGCACCAAGGCGCGAGTTGGGCGACTTTGACGCGTCCGACTTCTGACTGAAGTTAGGCCCGCCAGCTCGGCCCTTGCTTGCCCTCCAACTTCATCTTTCGCGCTCGCCTTCTTCACCATGAGCAGCTCCGTGTCGGCGGCAAGCGAGCTGCTGTACGCTCTGCAGCACGGCTCGCCGCTCCCTCAAGCTCTCGCCGCTCAGCTACAGGGAGCAGCAGCAGCGAGCTCTCCCCCCGTCATTTACGACTTTGTCCCGCCTTTGCCACCTCGAGCAGCTCGTCCCGCCGCTTCTCCAACCGTCGTCGAAGCTTCGCCCGCCCCTCTTGTAGTCGACTCACCCCCAGCGGAGGAGCAAGCGACGACTCACCGCTGCTCGCAGTGTAAACAGGATCGACCGCTCGACGAGTTCCCTACGCGCCTTACCACCCTACAGCCCTTCCTCGTCTGCAAGTCGCATGCATGGTATTGGACGCCAGCCAAGCGCGAGCTGCATTGGGCGCCAGAGGGCATCTCAACGATGGAGACGGTCTGCAGGGAGGTTGGAGAGGTCGTGAGCGAGCAGAGGACGGCGGGGAGTTGGATCGTGAGGGGGACTGCTGAGGATCGTAACGCTATCGTCACGAGGGTCGCTTCTGTACAGAATTGGGTCGCCCTGCCAGTGTGAGTGTCTCCCTCGCCTCGACTGAGGCCTTCGCGCGCGACGAGTCGAGCTGACTTGATCCTTTTCCTACTCTGCCACAGTGCGATGCGCAAGTCTCGAGCTTCAGGTCCAGCTCCCCCTCCTCCGCACCACTACCAGCTCAAGACTCGAGGCATCAACGCTCAAGCGCCGACCTGGCGCCTCGTAGTCACCTTCCATGAATCGCAGCGCAAGCACGTCGTAGCGTTCAAAAAGGACGTCGGTCGCAAGCCTGGAACCTGGGCCAAGTCTTCGGTGGCCAAGACGGAGGAGCAGGCTCCCACCGAAACCTCGGAGCAGCCGCAGGAGGAGCACGAGTCGACCTCCGACCCGCCGAGGAATCAAGCCGTCCAGCAACAGCAGCAGCAGCCACACCCGCAACCGCAGGAAGGAAGGAGGACCGGTATTAACCCTCAGCATCCAGCTCCGAGGGTCGATCCGACCCCACCTCTACAGCAGCCGGTGCAAGGTCAAACGGATGCCAACGCCGAAGCTTCGAGCTCGGGCCATTCCTCCTCGAGCGGCAGCCACCGTCGCTCCAGCAGCGTCACGACGTCGGATCATCCTCCTCCCAAGCGCACTCGCCGCGTTGAGCCTTCGCTCGTGCAAGCTCGCGCGCTCGCCTCGCGCCCTCAGCTCTCCTCGTCCAACTCCGGCTCGCCTCTCAGCTTTGCCTCTCCCCTTCCCTCTCACGACACTCCCCACTCTATTCTCGTTCATCCTCCCACACCCCCTCGAGCTCGACCTTCAACGCCTTTGATCGCCCCTCGCGCGGCTTTCGCCCAACTCCCCTCTTCCAACACCCGCTCCACCAACGACTCGTCCTCCGACCCTCCGACCTCCTCTTCCACTCCCTTCTACTCTTCCACCTTCGCTCCTCCGCCACCCACTCACAACCCTCCGCATCGCGCATCGAGCACCCGAACGCCCATCCAACCCCTCACCCTCGACGAGCTCCTCGCCAGTCCTTACACCGACCCTCCCACCATCCCTCTTCGACAGAGGACCATGCAGCTCAACGCAGCGGCCTACTACGCTGCTACTAGCGCCGCGAGGGCGAGGTCTACCAGCGAGGGAGCTAGTTCGGCGGGAGGAGGGAGCGCCAATGCTGGAAGGGAGAGGGAAGGCCAGCGCGGGAGGGCAGAGCCATCTTCCGATATTGCGACTATGTTTGATGATGGGGATGTGGAGAGTGAGGAGGAAGCTATGGCGACGGATGGGGGGGAGGAGGAGGAGAGCGAGGAGGAGGACGATGATGGCGATGGAGGAGATTGGCTGACGGGTTTGGTCAAGGGCGAGTTGATTGGTTTGGGGCAGGCTAGTCAGGAGGAGATTGATGAGTTGGAGAGTGGAGGGGAGGAGAGCGGTGGCGAGGAGTGATTCGCCCGAGGTGGGCCTGCTTTGTCCTTACTTGCTTCTTAGCGTAGTGCCCTGTTGTACTAGCTTTCTAATGCATCTCAAGTTGATGTTATGTTGACGAAGAGCAGTCTCTCACCTTGAGAGCGTTTCCCGCGGTCTCGCTCTCGAAGGCTTTGGAGCTCGAAGCATCGCCGAGCAGCGAAGGAGCTCGCTCCTCAGCGGCCGAGCAGAGTTCTTCTCGCTCACGTAGGAGGGAGGGATGAGTTCTTCTCGCTCACGTAGGAGGGAGGGATGGTGAGGGGAGTGAGCTCCGCGACCGAACTCTTCGGGATGAAAGAGCGGAGCAGCTCGAGTCGATTTTCGCCTTCTCTTCGCCCTCTCCTCAGCGCTCGAGTAGGAAGTAAGCAACACGGGTTCTGCGAGTTATCAAAAGCCCTTCATAAAGTTCAAAGCACGTCACCTCCGCCGTCTCAATCATTCAAGCACCATCGCCGTCCCCTCCTCCACCTTGACCGGCGCCGCCCCTCCCCTTCTCTCGACCATGCTCTCATCCGCCGAAGTCGGCTGCAGCGAGGTGAGCGAGCTGGAAGACTCGTTTCCTGGCGCCGCCCATCCAAGAGCTACTGCTGTTGGTGGTAGAGTGGTGGGAGTGGGGTTGGAAGGGAGGGTAGAGGAGCCGTTGGCGAGGGAGGTCGAGGTTCGGCGAGGACGGGAGGGGGTGAGGCGAGGGGAGGCGAAACCGGTTGGTCGAGAGCCATTGGAGACAGAGGAGCGTCGACGTGGTCGAGTGGAGGAGGTGGTGGTAGGAGGGAGGGGCGCCAATTCTACCTCACTCGCCGAGGATTCTCCCGCTGCGAATCCGACTCCTCCGTTCATCGCATGCGCCTGTCCCATGACAATGGGGCCTCTCCTCTCCACCTCCAACGCACTCTTGGGAACGACCCTCCCACCCCACACCTCAGCCTTCTCCTCCCCCTCCCTCTCGACGACCATCTCCTCGAGCCTCCTCCCCGAGTTGCCCAAGTTGGTATCCGACTCGTCGTCCGCTACTCCTCCAAACAGCTCAAACTCGCCGACACGAAGAAGAGCCGCATCGGGGAGACGTTGACCGAAAGCGTAGGCGAGACGAGAGGATGAGCGGCGGGTGGAGCTGGATGGTGCGTCGGTGGAGGGAGGGGCGAGGGTCGCCAGGAAGGAATCGCGAAGGGCGCGGGTTTGAAAGAAGGAGTCGGGCAGACGGATCCGACGGGGTGCTTTGGCCGCCTTGGCTTGTTGAAGCTGTTGAACCCTCCTTGGCCGAGCGGGGCGTTGGTCGTCGTGCTCCTCCTCTTCGAGGTCGTTATCCTCCCAATCGCCCTCGTCCTCTTCTCCCTCCCTCGACGACCTCCTCCGTTTCCGACTAATATCGACAGGCTTGTTCGACCTCGCTGGAATCCCCAGACGAATCCTCTCCTCCGCGCGCGCTCGCTCAGCCTTGCGATCCCTCTTCGGCCCAGGCTTGCCATCTCGCCCTCCTCCCGCGCTCCTGCTCGACTCGCCATACCCTCCATCATCCTCATCCTCATCCTCATCATAATCCTCCTCGTCGTCCTCAGAGTCAGGCTCAGCGTAAGAGAAGCGCGAAGCCGACTTGCCCTTGCCTCCCCTCGACGACGACGAGGCTCCTCCGTTGCCCGAGCCGCCAACCTCGACATACCGACCTCCTCCACCGCGTCCTCCTGCGACGAACTTGATTTTGATGGTAGTGCTACCGTCGCCGGATGCTGAGACGGGCGTGGAATGACGATGAGGGTGGTGGGAGGTGGAGGAGCGACTCGGCGCTGGTGCTGCTGAGGTGACGGCGGGTGAACCGGCGCGAGAGTTGGAGTCGGCGGTGGATTGGTGAGTGTCGTTCTTGAGGAAGTTGGACTTCCGGGGTTGGTTGGGGAGGAGCGAGTCGTAGCTGTGAGAGAAGGCGAAGCGAGTGAGCGCCGAGCGGGGGGAAAGTGATTCGCCCTCGCTCGCTGAAACGTACCGTTTAAGCCTCTCTTCACCCTCCTTGATCCTCCTCCGTCTCTCCTCTTCTCCCTTGCCACCTTGTGCGCCTTGGTAGACCCAACCTCGCCCGCGCAACTCCTCCAGCTCGAGGATGAGCTTGCTTCGTTCGTGGATCAATCGCTCGCGCTCAAGACGGGCTGAACGCTTCTCGAGGACCTCGGGAAAGCGATGTAGACGATGGTAGAAGGCGTCGGAGGTGTCGACCTGTTCGCCATAGAGACAAGGTCAGCCCTGCGAAGCGAAACTCGGGAGAAAGGGAGGGCAATCGCTCACCTCGGCGGCTCCAGCATGCCTCGAACGACCAAAGGCGTCGCCCACTTCGAGCAAACGGAAAGGAGGATTCTCTGCGTCGCCTTCAGCATGCTTGCCATCGTCTTCGGCGGCGGTGAGAGCGTCGGCGGGCAGGAGAAGCGGGGGATAGTGAGTGAGGCCAGTCGGTGGGGGTTGCATGCAGAGAAGGATGGGCGTTGAGCGAGGTAGGTACAGTGGTGGTGCAAGGGCTGTACTCGGATGTATCGCGATGTCAGCAAGCGGTCTGGTGAGCTACAGCACGGCCTGACAAACAAGCGACGAGCGAAAGGCTCACCTTCACTAGCTGCAGCGCTACCTTCTCTGCTTAGAGTTCCTCCACCTGATCCTGCACCTCCCAATGAGCTCCTAGTAACGCGCTTCTCGCGCTCTTTGGCCTTTGCGACGGGAGTGTTGGCCTTGGAGGTGCTGGGAGCTGCTGGCGAATCGACGATGGGAGCTGCTGGGCGTTTGCCGAGCGCTTTGGCGGATAGGGGAGCATTAGCCTGGTCTGGTGGTGGTTCTGCCATGGTACAGAAGCGAGCGAGAAACGGGCGAAAGGGAGACCTGGGCTCTCGAGAGCTCGAAGGCAGGCTCTCCCCTCGACCATTCGCTTCGCGCCAATCTCGCTCGTCGGACAGCTGTTACGGAGCTCGATTGATCGCATATCGACCTACATCTGGCCTACAGCACACCTACGAGCTCACCTGGGACTGAAGCAACCCTTCAGCCTCGAGCACGTCGCCTTCCTCTCGCGCCAGCAGCAGCGGTTTGTCTCCTCGCTCTCAGTTCTCGACGCTTGAGCTGATCCATTCGCATACAGGTAGCTCTCTAGAGTAGCTCACTGTCAGCTTAGCACCATGTCGGTCGCAACAACTTCAGCGCCCCACGACGCGCTCGGCGCCGCCCTCGAGGATTCGGCGCTCAACTCGTCCGTTTCGACTCCAGCATCCGGCATCGGCTTCGAAGATGGAGGAGAACCGATCCCTTCCCTCGCTTCGCTTCTCCTCTCGACCGCCGAATCGCTAGCAACGCGCTCCAAGGCCATCAACAAGGCCAACACCAGCGCTTCTGCACCAACACCCAAAGCCAAACCCCCGCCGCCTTTCGCTCTGATATCCAACCCAAGTGCATTGCTCGCCAACTCAACGTCGACAGAATACCTCGCTTCGCTGCTAGCCATGCCGCTGCCGACCCTCCTCGCCCTTCCCAACCAGCTCTCCACCTTATCCACCTCACTCGACACCGACCTATCCTCCCTCGCCTTCACTCGTTACTCATCCTTCCTCCTCGCCCACACGGCCACTCAATCCATATCCACCTCCTTCTCAACCCTCTCGGCCAATCTCTCCTCCTTCATCGAGTCGACGGACGCTCTCAAGGACGTAGTCTCAGGCTTCGAACAGCGTGTGAGCGAACCTCGCAAGAAGAGGGAACGGATGGCACTCGTTCGCGAGCGGATGGAGGAAGTCGAGGAGCTCATGGAGGCGCCTTCGGTCGTCGATGCCTGCGTTCGCGCGGGCTATTGGGCAGAGGCTATCGACGTCGCTCTTCGACTTTCGGACCTCCACAAACGACTGTCGAGGACCGCTTCGTACAGCACCGGAGCAGACGGCGAGGGCGCAGGAGCGCTCCTGCTCCTCGAAAGGGTGAGGGAAGAGGTCTCAGTCGCCCTTCTCTCCCTCCGCGCTCGAGTCCTCGAGTCGCTACTTCAACGAGGACTCAAGCTACCGGCAGCGGTACGAGGCGTCAGCATCCTCCGTCGCATTGGCGAGCGTGGATTTGGCATGATCGAAGGAGGCGAGCCGAGCAAGGAGATGGATGAGGATGCGCTCAGGGTCGTCTTCCTCGCGGCGAGGTGGAGGTGCCTACGAGGCGAGCTCGAGAGCGTCGAAGGGCAGATGGCAGCTAGTGGCATCAAGCTCGGAGAGGAGGCCGCCCTCCAGCGTCAAGACGAGGCGGAT
Organism: Leucosporidium yakuticum; assembly: GCA_019775505.1. Lineage (NCBI taxonomy): Eukaryota > Fungi > Basidiomycota > Microbotryomycetes > Leucosporidiales > Leucosporidiaceae > Leucosporidium > Leucosporidium yakuticum. Next base: position 59,994 of record JACWFO010000109.1, read on the forward strand.
GCTCAAGTGGGCGCCGAGGAGAACGAGGAGCGGACAAGGTGGACTAAGAGGTGGATTGAAGTGTGGCGTGAGATCGTAGGAGAGACTGTCGGCATGTACACGGAAGTCTTTCTCTCCTCGACTCCCCTCACCACCGCCAACACCTCCGGAACTTCGCACGCCCTTCCCTCCACCGCTCCCCTCGCTCTCTTCCTCACCACCTCCCTCACCTCCCTTTCCGACATTCTCGCCTACGCCATCCCATCTCTCACCTCGCCATCTTCCCTCTCCTCCCTCCTCACCCAACTCTCCTACTGCTCCCACTCGTTCGCCCGCCACGGTCTCGAGTTCCGCGAGCTCCAACAGCTTCGCGAGAGAGTCGAGGCGCGCGTCGGTCGTATCGTCGTCGTCGAATGGGAGGCAGCTGGTCGCAAGTGGGAGAAGGAATGGCGAGACGGCTGGGAGGGCAGTCCCTCCTCCTCAGCCTCGGCAGCCATCGCCCGTCGCAATCACCTTCTCGGCGGCCGACCTCCCATCTCCGACTGGCTCGTCTCGCCCGAGGGTCTCTCCCAGGTCTTTGCCACCCCTCTTCCCCCCGCCGTCGACCTCACCACCCCTCCACCAACCTGGCATCATCAACCCTCACAGCCAATCGCCCTCCTCCCTCCTCTCGCCCGCTTCCTCAACGCCCACGCCACCGCTCTCAACGCCCTCCGTCTCCTCCCGCCTCTCGCGCTCTACCCTTCCTTCCTCGCCGCCCAAGCTCGCGAGCTTGATCGCGCAACCCAAGTTCTCGCCGCCTTCACCGACGCCTGGCTCGCCTCCCTCTCCACGCTACCAGCCCTCGACCTCTCGATCCCCGAGGACGAGCTCAGTCGAGAAGAGCTTCAACTCCGCCAGCTTAGGGAGGATGAGAAGCAGTTAGTCATCTTTGCCGTCGCTGCGTTTGGTCGTTGGGTCGTTCCGTGGTGTGAAGGTGGACTGAAGAAGGGCGTCTATGGCGAGTTGGCGCAGAAGGGTATGGCTAAGGAGGAGAGGGAGAAGGGTGTAGTTGACGCTATTAGGCGAGTGGAGGGCCTCATCGCGAGGATCGAGGGAAGGGACGTGGAGCCTTCGCCTGCACCTACGCCGATCGAGGAGACCGCCCCTCCCGTTCTCAAGACCAATGGCATCACCGAGGAGCATCGCGATATCGACCTCACTTCCCCTTCCTCTTCCTCCGACGTCGTTCCCATCCCCTTCGACCCTACCCCTCTCGCTCAAGTAGATGTCGATCCCGCCATCGTCGAGGCTAGCATCGTCGCTGATGATCATGTCCCGGAGCTCGAGCCGCCCGTTGTTCATCAAGCGGAGAGCGAGGCCCCTTCTACTCAAGAGCAGGAGCAGGAGCAGCCTACGATCCCCGAGCCCATCGTCGAGGTGGACGCTTCTCAGCCTCAAATTTTCGAGGAGGAACCGCCAGAAGCCGACATCGACGAGCTCGTTGCTTCAGAAGAGCCTGCAGTCGAGCAGCCCACCCTTCCGGTCGAGGAGGAGCCCATCGTTGAGCCTGCCGTCGAGGAGGAGCCCGTTCTCGAGAAGCCCGCCGCCGAGGAGACCGCCGTCGAGGAGCAGCCACCCTTCGTTCCCTCCTCCGCTGTCGAAGAACCCTCCACCATCGACAGCACTCTCGCGCCCTCCCTCCCTCCCACCGAACCCACTCAAGCCGAGGAGGACGCTCTCGAGGCGCCCATCGAAGAGCTCGACGTCGATAAGATGCCACTTGCAAGGCCGCCTGCCGAGCTGGAGGACACCAAGGCGGAGGAGGAGGTCGCTGCTGAAGAGCCTGAGGTGGAGATAGCTGTTGAGGAGCCGGTGGTGGAGAAGGAGGAGCACGTCGAGGAGCACGTCGAGGAGCACGTCGAGGATGGCGAGCAAGAGGGAGAGCAGGCTGTCGGAGGGGAAGGCGAGGGCGAGGATGACGCTTGGGGGATTTAGTCGTAGTTGCATCGACCGCATGTCAAGTCAGATGATTTAAAGACGTTCGTTGGCCCTTCGCGAGACCCGATGCGAACGGTGGAAGGTCTTCGCCGAGCCTGGCTCGGGCGGTCACCTCTCGTGCTCTGTGGAGCTATCCAGTGCACCGTTTCACCGGCGCTTGAGTGGAGCAGCCTGCATTTCACGTCTACCTTGCTACACTACACCGGCTCAGGCTTTGAAAGTAGCCCACTTTGAGCGAGCGCGCAACCTAGCCCCGTTCTTCATGAGAAGCTGTACGAGGAGAGAGAGATCAGCAGGTTGCAAAGGATCAGAAGAATACAAAGGTACACTCACATATAACAGAGGGATCATGAGGGTGCTGAGACCTGCTAGGAAGGTGCAGCCGCCGCCGAGACCAAGTCGGCGATAAAAAGCGACGCCGAAGAGAGGAAATACGCCAGCGGTGATGGCGCGGAAGAGGGCGTTCCCTGTTGTAGCACAATTAAATCGGTTTGAGCATGCTTTGGCGAGCGTACCTCCTCCGAAAATCGAAGTCGACGGACTCACCCGCAAGAATGCTCGCCTTCTGGCGGCTGTAGCCTGCTCCGATGTACACCAGCACACATTGAAAGACGTCAAAAATCCCTTTGAAGTAAATGCCCGCTCCTATTGTTGGCACAATCCTGGCAAAGCGAAGAGAGATCAGCTTCGGCGATTCGGCGATGAACCAGCCGTCGTTCGTTTCTCGTTCTCCGCTTGCGCCAAGGAAAGCAGGGGGCTTCGGAGATAGAATGAGATTTGAACTTACCAGTGGACCGAGGGGCGAGCTGTCCATCCGAAGATAAGCAGGCTGACGGGGATGCAGAAGCTCGAGACGAGGGCCATCTCAAGTCGGTGCTCCTCCTGGAAGTGGGGATCGTCCCGAACTCGAGGTTGGAATAGGTAGACTTGATAGTAGTAGTAGTATGCGAACTGTGCGCGAATGAGGAAAGTGTCAGCAAGGCTCGGATAGTTTTGAAGACGGCAACTCGGAGGCCCTCAAGAGGACTCGGCGACTCGGACGACTCACTGTCGGGATGGCGGCGACAAGGAATGACAGGAAAAATAGGCCTGAGATGCCGCGTCCAAACCCATAGACCTCTCCATAGACAAGTGGAAACGCCTCGAACCATAAGTAGAGGAGGCTGTCGCCGAAAAGGGTCGATCAGCGACTCGTCGCGAGCGCCGAGATGCGGGAGGAGAGACTCACGAGTAGACGAGAGCGGTGTAGCAGTCGCTGAAGGCAACAGCAGGCTCCGCACATAACTGGAAAGCCCGGAAGAAGGTCTCGGTGATGGTGTGCAGGACCGAAGTCTGCTCCTCGGCGTCGAGTTCGGCTTGAGTCCTCAACAGCTCGTTTCCCGTCAGCTTGCGGAGACGTTCGGCGCGTCGGAGGAGGATGGTATCGGGGTAGGTCTCGGGGAGTAGGACGGTGAGGACGATAAGACCGGCGCCCGTGAGCCAGAGCAGCTCGTAAAGCGGCCACTTCCACCCTTTGGCTTGAGCTGCAAATCCACCCTGTTTGGAGGAGAAGTCAACAGCTAGCTCAGCTCTCAAAAAAAACTCAGAGAAGAGCTTACCAGGATGGGACCGAGTGTCGGACTACAGACGGCGGCCATCGACCAGATTCCAACGGTGACGGGATGGTCAAGGGGGTGAGAGATGTCTGTAGAGGCAAACGGGGGTCAGCAGGGCCTCAATAAGGATATTGATGCTCAGTATCACGCACCCATGATCGAAGCAGCACCTGTAGCGAGGGCAGGAGAGCCTATAAACCCGGCGAGGAATCGAAAGACGAGCAAAGTGGCGATGTTTGGCGCAAGGATGCAGGGAGCTTGGAGGATGACGAACAGTGCGAGTCCAATGATGTACACGGGATTTCGTCCGAGATATGGAAGCTCTTGTAGCGGCGCGAGGAACACTGCGAAAGGGGAAAACGGAGGTCAGCTTCGGTCTTGAGCAGAACGGCAAAAAAACGGAGTTTACTGGGTCCAATCCCGTAGCCAAAGATGAACATTGATAGTCCCAGGGTAGCGACGACATGGGAGACCCCGAACGAAGCCATAACGTCGGGGATGGAGGAGGTATAAATCGCCGAGCCCACGTACATCCTGCGTGAGAGCGTTAGCTGGCCAACTTCGATGGGTTTGAAGAAGCACTCACGAAAACGACAAGTAGCAGATGAGTACAATGACCGAGACGCGGCTGCCCTTGGGCCAGTTTCTGCGAAAGGCGCTTCGAGTTAGCCGAGTTCGTTTCCTTGCCTCGGCAGCGCCGCGCTTACAGAGGATGCTCCGGATCGTTCACCTCCCAATCTACAAGGTAGGGATATGGTGTAGCTTCTGCGCCCTCTCTTACCTCCATCTTTCCCTTCTCGAGGTCGAGCTCCGTCGGCGCAGTTGCTGCACTGTCTCCGCCAGCGGCGAGCTCGGAAGCGGAATCATTGACGAGGGTGTCTGCTCGAGACTGAGGAGACGATTTGGCTTGCTGCTCCTGGCCTGGCAAAGCAGGAGAGGGCTTCAGGTAGCGTGCTGGAACTGGGTAGCCTTCGAGCTGGTCGGGGTAAGGAAGGAGGCGACCGTTCGAGATGTAGTTGAGAAGTTGCCCTGTGACTGAGCCACGAATGAGGTGTAACATTTCCGTTCGAGGAGGGAAAGGAGAAGGGAGGAAAGAGAGGGAGGAGGAGGAAGGAGAACCGAGAAAGCTCAGCTCAATTTCGTCTCGGCAAAAGTGGAGGAAGGTGGAGGACTAGCTCGCAATTGACCGCTGGGCGCCTGAAGCGAGCCACTCGAGGTGTGGACGCATCGTGATCAATCTTGCCTTATTGCCGGTGATGCAGAAGCGAGCAGCTCTTCTCCTCGCTTGTCCTTGCCTGGCGAGCCAGCGGGAGCCTGAGCCAAAGTGGAGGCCGGCGAAGGCGAGCTTGCACCTCGTTAGATCGCTCGCATGCGTGGCTGCAGGAGACTCAAGAGGGAGGAAAAGTCGTATCGAACAAAGTACATTCTCAAGCGAAGCTATGGCGCACGTCGTCGACGCTCCATCGTCACTTCGGCGCCCCTCTCCATCTCGGCGCTCGCCCTCCAGCACCCGCCAAGCGACGGTAATCTTCTTCGTCTCACTCTTGTTGGCCTCCTTGGGGAACTCGATCTTGAGCACTCCATGCTCCATGCTCGCTTTGATCTCGTGCTCCTTCAAGCCGGCGGGGACGGTGATGGCGCGAGAGAGGGCTCCGTAGCGGCGCTCGCAGACGAGGTGAGAAGCGTCCTTTTGGGTAGTCTTCTCGGTGAGGAGACTGCCAGAGATGGTGAGGAGGTTCCTAGTGTTGTACGAGAGGGAGAGGGTGAGTACGTCAGACGGCGACGGGGCGAGCTCGGTGAGGAGACGGGAAAGCTCACTCGTGAAGCGAAAGGTCGACGTCCTGCTTGGTGAGACCGGCGAGCTCGAAGGTGACAATGTGCTTGTCCTCGTGCTAGATCCTAGTGGGGTGCAGACGCAAGGTCGAGTCAGTCTTCTCACTCCTTGGGCGCCTCGCTCCCTCCTCGTCTCACGCTCGGCGACGATGTAGAGACTCACCAGTCCATCTTGGGCTTGATGAGCGCGGTCGCCTGACGTTGCTGAGCAGGCCTAGCACTGCGACCACGCTGTCCTCCACCGCTGAAAGGCGAAAGAGCCCAGAAGTCCTCGTCGCCCCAATCGCCGAGACGAATTTGAGAAGTGTCGAAGGGGTAGAAGAAGGTCATGGTGTGCTGTAGCAGTGCAGGAGGTTAGCTGAGCTCGTCTCTGCTCGACTGCAAAACTCACTTTGCTGCTCGTGAGAAGGGGAAGGTTGTGGGAGGAAGCAGAGAGATCGAGCGTCGCTCGCCGAGCTTCGCTTCTCTCTTTCTTCGCGGCTCGCGGCGGAAGAGACCTCGTTGTACAACAGACTAAGCGTTGCAGTGAGCTTCTAAGCTATCAACTGA
>JACWFO010000011.1:0-262082 GCA_019775505.1 Leucosporidium yakuticum
CGCACCAACTTTTCAAAACCGCAACTCTGATCCATCTACCACCCCCTTCTCGGCCACCATACCCTTGGGGCTATCAACGAATCGCATGCTGAGAACTGAAGGCTGACCCACTTGCTTTCATTCGACGCGCAGTGCTTGCTTCTCTGGATTTCGGCGATGAGGTTCGGCGAGGGGAAGGTGTGCTGAAGGGAGGTGCTCGCTCCTACCGTCGTGGCACAAGGGCTCGCTCGTCGAGGAAGCTCTGGTGTTCCGGATGTAGTGCTCTGTACTGCAATCGCTGTCGTTCTCTCCAATCCTGGCCCGAATCGTTCGCGAGCGTTCTCCCAAGATGACTGCGAACCCTTCTCGAACAAAGCACTCGCTTGCAGCCTCTAGTAGCTACTCGGGTGCACTAGGAGCGTTCCTCCATCAACGAGGATCGTCTCACCGTTGATGAAGCGGTTGACGAGGAGGGAAAGGGCGACTGAGCCGACGTCCTTTGGTCCTCCCGAGCCGCCGACGGGGGTCTTGAAGCCCATCGACTCGGATTGGAGCTCTGCGAGGATAGAGAGGTAAGCTTGGAAGAGAAGGTAGATCAGGGGAAGAGCTGACCTGGCTTGTTGGTCACGCCGTAGGAGTCGACCGAGCCCGGCGCCGACATTCCGGTGACAAACCTGCGAAGGATGAGGGTTAGCGGAGCTCAGACAAAGCTCTCCATAGCTCCTACTCACCACCCTGGTGCGATAGAGTTGACTGCAAAGCGCGAAAGATCAGCTCGTCGCCCGAATGACCCTCTATCGCGACCCACCTCGAACGCCGAGCGGGAGAAAGTCGTGAGCGAGCTGAGGTGTCAGCGAGGCGATGGCAGCCTTGGAAGCAAGGTAAGCCCAAGAGCGTCCTGATGTGATGGGGTCCTTCGTCCAGCCGTTCATCGAGCTGGTGTTGATGATTTGAGGCTGAAACTTGTCGCCGTAGGGCGCTTGCTTCGAGGCTTCGAGGAGAGGTAGGAAGGCGAGGGAGAGGAAGAAGGGACCGATACTGTGAAAGGTGAGAGGTCGGCTCTGGTTTCGATTCGGAGGAATGGCGACACCTCACGAGTTGACGCTGTGGACCTGCTTGAAGTCGTCCTCCGAGAGGCCGTCAAAGTAGGACTCGACGAATGACTTGGCGTCAGGTTTCTCGGGGTACTCAGAAGCCGGTCCAGTGATACCTACGTACAGAGAGATCGACGAGAAGGAAGGTCGACGAGGTCAGCGAGCGTCTGAGGGAGATTCGGCGAAGGGAAGGACGGACTCACCAGCGTTGTTGAAGAGGCAGGTGACATACTTCTCCTTGCTCGCGATGAGGTCAGCTAGCCTCTTGGCTTCTGCCTATGGGCGAAGACCGATCAGCTCAACTACAAGGCCTACAAGACCAGCTCTCGCCTCACCTTGGTGCTGACGTCTCCCTGAACGCCGATGATGGATCCCGAGCTTCTCACATCGCCAGCGAGCACGTTGTACTTCGTAGCAAACTCATCGACTTCCTTTTGATCCAATCCGACAACGTAGACTCGAGCGCCGTTGGCAAGAAGGGTCGAAGCGAGCATGGCGCCGATGCCTGAGGAGCCGCCGGTGATGACTGCTACTACGCCCTCGAGGTTGAAGAGATTGTCGGCTTTGAGAGTGGAGAGCGATGGTGCTGGCATGGTGCAGAATTGGCAGAGAATTGGAGGAAGAGAAAAGGGAGAGCCGAGCGAGCAGCTTGTTGACGTAGAGTGGAGGGTGGAGGCCCAGGTGGAGGCCCAGGTGGAGGCCAAGCGGAAAGGGTACAGTGCTGTAGCTGAGCAGGAAATCCAAGTTGAAACAGCGAGCCGCAGCGAGCAGGAAGAAGAGCCGAGGGAGCTCGTTCGCCTCTTGCCTTCCCCCCACATCGCTTTGGAAGCTCTCGCGACCGACGTACTGGCTAAGATGGTGAGTGACCAGCTGTGATTATGGCTGTAGTATACCAGCTCACTCTACCGCTCACACAGGCGCCGAAGCTGCTCTCCGAACTCCTCCCTCTCGTCCTCACGCACCTCTCGCACAAGGACCTTCAGGCCGCTTCGCTCGTCTGCAGGGAGTGGGTAGCGCCAGCCCAGAGCTTGATCCACCATCTCCTCGTGATCTCGACCTATGGGCAGCTTACGTGCGCCGAGCGACTCTACACCTCCTACCCTCACCTTCGCCCCCTCGTCAAGCAGTTCGAACTTCGCTTGGAGCAAGAGTTTCAGAACCCGGATACGATTCCAATTGGCTTCGAAAGGATCCAACACCTCCTTCCGCTCCTCACTAGCGTTCGTCAACTCTGGATCGCCAATCTCTTCGACCTCAGCGCCGAGAAGCGCGCCGCCCTCGCACCGCTGTCGCAGCTTGAGGAGCTCACCTTGGAGACCAGCAACCTCCAGAACGTCGACCGCTATGAGATTGAAGACTTTGACCAGATTCTCAAACACTGGAGCCAGCTTCACCACCTCACCCTCCGCTGCTTCCTCTTCGCCGAGCACGACGGTGTCCCCTCCGCTCGCTGCCCCGCCTCCTTCTCCGATCTCTATCTCTTCGGATCCCTCTTCACGGATGAGGAGCTCGAATGGCTTTTGTCGGGAAGCAACTCGCTCAAGACGTTCGAGTACGTGCAACTCAAGCTGAAGGGCACCGAGGAGCTTGACTTTAGCAGAATGCTGGCGGGCTTTGGCGCTATGTTCGGCATCCCCGTCCCTCCTCAAGCTCCCAGCGCTCCCAAAGTCATCCCCAAAGCTACTCCCGAAGGTCTCGTCGCTCTCATCGCGGCTCGTGGAGGACAGCTTCGCAAGCTCTACCTCGGCGTCGAGAAGCTCAAGCCGGACGACATCGCTCAGATCCTCTCCGCCACTCCCAATCTCGAGATCCTCGGCATCCCTCTCATCTCGGTCGACGACACCACCACCTCTTCGGCTCCTTCCACCCTCCACACCTTTCAGCTTTACCTCCTTCCCGAGAGCGACGTCGTGACCGAGGAGGCGCTCAAGCTGGCCGTCGGTCGTCTGTCTTCGATGAAGCTCGACTTCGTGGATGAAATTGAGCTTAGCAACATTTACGGAGGCTTGGCCTACGAGGGTCTTGAGAAGGAGATTTGCAAGATCGGCGAGGAGAAGGGCATCGAGGTGTGGCAGCGCGATCGCTTCTTCCACCACTGGTGAGTGTTTCCTCGCGAGGGAACTTTCTTTGTGCACCTTTATTGACGCCCTCGCTATCCCACAGGTACCCTGCCAAGCGTCTCTCGCCTGCGCCGGAGGAGAGCACTTGATCTCGAGCTTTGAACAAGATTTGCTTCGCTTGCTTTCGAGTTTTGTGTGAGTACATACGACGGCGATGATAGACGAGCGAAGCTAATCTTTCGCCTTTCCCTCCACTTCTCTAGATCCTACTGCGCCTTTCTTAGTTCGCTGAAATCGCTGGAACACCGTGTTTCAAGAATCCTCGGCGGAGAGGCTCGCCCGAAAGCTTTCCTTCTCTCCTTCGCTCTCAGCAATCAGCCTCCATGTACAGCTTCAATGGTAGGTCGCTTTCTTTCGAGCTACGCGAGCTCACCAAGGGAGCAGAGTCACTCAACGCCGCTTCGGAGGTTCGAAAAGCGAGCGCTCGGCGCGACTCGGCGATGCCAGCGCACGCTGCTCTGAGCTCTCCGCATGACTCGAGAGGTTTAGAGAGCGTTGAGGACTTAGCTTCAAGTATCAAAGTCCTCGCCACATCCGCTGGGCTTCAAGTTGAGCTGTATTGGACCTCGACCGTTTGACCGACCAGATTCAAACGGCAAAGCGAGCGGCGGGAAGCAGCTCTGTATCATGTGCAGAGTGTACTGATCGATTTGATTGCTTGTTCAGCTGAGCTGCAGCTTCTGAAACAGAAGCTCTGAATTGGGGAAGAGGGATCGTCGCGGCCAAGTGGAGCTCAACTTTGGACTCGCTTCTCTTCCTCCTTCGTGCACCTCGTCCCGCTCAACTACACAATTACAGCTTTTCGAGAACTCTCAGTCCACGCGTATACTACTCATGAACCCCTCGCAGCCTTCCCAGTCGTTTGCAACGTAAGTAGAGGGCTGTTCAGCTGCTCGTCGCGTTGTGGTCGCTGGGGACGGCGCTGTAGGAGCCGGGAAGCTGTGTCGCAGCACGGGAGGTTTTCCAATAGCTTCATGCAGCTCTTTCAGCTCTCCTGGAGCTCAGACACCTCTGAATCCGCTTCCCGTAGTCCTCGCTCGAGAGCTGAAGCTGACCTTCTCTCGCGCTCTTTCCACCACTTCTTGGGGCCATACAGCGCTCAAATCCATGGCGGATCCTTCAAGGGAGACCCGTCCACCAAGGCCGTGACGGTGCCCATCGTCGCTTCCACCGCTTTCACGTTCGACTCGGCGCAGGTGAGCTCTCGCTCTCCTCTCTTTTCTTCCGACCGCTTTCTCGGGCGAACCTCAGCTTGCGTTGCGTGACAACATTGCTGACCTCAGATTCCCTCTCTCCCCCTCCCTCACCCTCACTCGACGCTTCTCCTCCGGCTCGCCAACCTTCCGCTCGGCGCTCGTTCGCTCTCTCTTCGCTCTCTCCTCGCTCGCTCACCGTCGTGCAGCACATCGAGGACATCATGAGTCAGAAGGTCAAAGCTTTCGTGTACAGCCGCATCGGCAATCCTACTGTGCAGAGCTTCGAGGATAGGATGGCGGCTTTGGAAGGAGGAATCGGAGCCGTCGCGACTGCTAGTGGACAAGCTGCTACGGTGAGAGCGCTTCTTGCTTTTTCGGTCAATGTTCTTTCCCCGCTTACTTCCCTTCCATCCCAGATGCTCGCCGTGCTCGCCGTCATGAAAGCCGGAGACTCGGTCGTCGTTCCCTGGAAGAGCTACGGAGGGACGGTCCAGCAGTGGAAGTCCTTCTTCCCTCGCATCGGTATCACAGGAAAGTTCGTCAACTCCTTGAACCCCGTTGACTTTGAGAAGCAGATTGACGAGACGAGTAAGTCGACTGAAGCTCGGCGATGAGAGCTTGACTGACGCCTTTCACCTCACAGCCAAGGCCATCTTCATCGAGTCTCTCGCCAACCCTATACTCGAGCTCGTGGATATCCCTGCTTTCGCCGAGATTGCCAAGAAGCACAAGATCCCTTTGATCGTCGACGTGAGTCGCCAACTGCGACTGAACCCCCAGCGGCCGCTCTTCTCACTCCCTTCCCACCCAACAGAACACCTTCGGCTGCGGTGGATACCTCATCAAGCCTATCGAGCTCGGAGCCAACATCGTCGTCGAGTCGGCCACCAAGTGGATCAGCGGACACGGAACCGTTCTCGGCGGCGTCGTCGTCGACGGCGGAAACTTCGACTGGGCGGGAAGCGGCAAGTTCCCCGAGTTCACCGAGCCTCTTCCTGGATACCATGGGATGGTCCTCAGCCGCGATTGCGGACCCATGGCTGTAGGTTTTCTCCCTTTTGCTTTCCGCCGAGCTTGCCTTGGCGAGCGCTTCTCGGCGAGACCAAAGCTGATCCTCTCGCTTCGGTCCGACAGCTCACCATCAAGATGCGCATGGAGACCTTGAGGGAGAGTGGTGAGCTCGAAATGTCTTCAGAGCAGCTTGAGGCAGCTCGCTGACCGATTTCCTCCTCCGCCGACTTCTTCTCTTCCACCTTAGGCTGCACCCTCTCGCCCTTTAACGCCTTCCAGATCATCCAAGGTCTCGAGACGTTGAGTCTGAGGGTCGACAAGCAGTGCTCGAACGCTCTCGCTCTCGCTCAGTACCTCGACAAGCACCCCGACGTCGCTTGGGTCTCTCGTGAGTGATTGGACTGTCGCTTTCTAAAGCCTTATGCTCACTCTTCCGCCCGCCTAACAGACCCCAGTCTCCCTTCTCACCCCTCCTACGAGCTCGCCAAGAAGCTCAAGCACGGAAGTGGAGGAATGGTCTCTTTCATTCTCTCCGGCGACGGCGATGGGGGCCTCGGTCGCGCCATGATTGACAAGCTCAAATGGATCGTCCACTGCGCTAACGTTGGAGACGTCCGTACTCTCGTCGTTAATCCCGCCGCTACGGTTCAGAGGCAGCTCGAGGCTGAGGAGCTCATCAAGTCCGGTACGCCCCCCGATCTCGTTCGCGTGAGCCTCGGTCTCGAGGATCCTGAGGACATTATCGCCGGTGAGATTGCTTTCCTGACCTCCTGTACTTCAGTTCGACTTCGCTGACGCTCGCTCGCTCTCCCCACCGCAGACTTCGCTCAAGCCATCGCCGCCGTCGTCGGAGAGAAGAAGCAGTGAGAGGGGGAGGAGGAAGGACGCTTGCTGGCTCGCTCATTCGTTGAACCAATCTGTACTGCATCGACCTCGTTTTGCTCATCAAGCCCCGAATGCCCGAAACGAGCCTCTCTCTTCGTTAGTCGTCTTCGCCGAGCTTTCGCCTTGCCCTCTCGAGTCCGAATGCGAGTCCGAAAACAAGGGTGCTATTCACAGGTGCAAGTAAGGAAAAGTTGTATGGTAGGAACAAGGATGCGAATGCGAAAGGAAGGCTAAGATATTAGGGCTTGGGATGAAATGGAGGCGGCGTGTATGAGGGAAGGGAAATGCGAAAGGAACGAGTCGACCCGGCGTGCTTGCGCGCTCGACAACCACTATGCACAAAACGGCGAAAGTCCTAGATACATCCCTCCCTCACTGCACGACGCAATCCTCTGACGACGACTTGGGCGGCTTGTTAACCGGCTGCGAAACGGACCTGCCGTGACTCTTCTTCAACCTCGTTCCCTGCGCGAAGCTCAACTTCCTCGACAAAGGGTTACTCGGTCCTCCGTCGAGTGAAATCCTCGTCTGTTGGGGAGGAGGAGGCCCATGGCCCAACTCCTCCTGCTCGGGCGAGCCAGCACCTCGGCGCGAGCCTTGCGATGAGCCAAAGCTGTCGTTGGCGACGTGGGTGTAGCTCTTGGAGAGCGAGCTGGGAGGGGTGGCTTCGGGGGTTCTGCTCTTGACGCCGATGAGGTCCGAGAGGTGTCGAAGAGCGTTTGAAGGTCGGCTGGGAGTGGAGGTAGAGGCATGGCTGTCGGTCGAGGTGCGAGCGATGCTGGTCTCCGAGGAGCCGGGGGTGATCTTGGGTCGACGAGCCTTGCCGAAGGGAATGATATCGCCGAGACTGAATCCGACGGGGCTGGTAGGGGAAAGGACGGGCGAGGTGGGTATCGAGTTGGAGCGGGCGAGAGGAGAGCGAAGGGCGAGGTTGGTGGTGCTGTAGCTGAGGAGTTGGGCGCGGAGGTTGCAGCTCGGGGCGAACTCGACGCAGCGAGCGTGGGCGATGAGACCGCAGTCCCTGCAGAGCACGGCGTGGCGTTTCGTCTCCTCGCCGCAGAGGCGGCAGTCGACAGCTGTAGAGGAGGAAGGTCAGCTCCAATCTCCGCCTACCGCAATCTGTAGACTCACCCTTTGAGAAAGTAGTCTTGACAAAAGTGTGAGGTCGAGGCGAGTCGTCGCTCTCGTGAGCGAAAGAGATCGACTCGCGCAGCTGTGGAGTTGGCGAGGTCAGCTCAGCGCCGAGAAGCAGCTTCGAAACCGAGCAACTCACGTTAGGCCGAGAACCGTTATCAAAAGAGTCGCGATGACCAGATTCGGGAAAGATGAGGCCGCGAGGGGAACTCGGCGAAGTGCCGAACAAGTCGTCGACGGGGGAAGCCGAACGAGCGAGGGGTGACGGCGAGTCGAAGGTGGAGGTAACGTCGGGTCTCCTCATCTCCGAGCTGATGCGTCGAAGGAAAGGAATCGAGTCTTGCGGGCGAAGATCCTGTGGAGACGAGGTGTCGGTCAGTCTCGTTTCAGAGCAAAGCAAAAGGCGAAAGACGACTACTCACCTTGCGGGGATCCCAGTTGCTCTGCAACCACTCGTGAGCGAAGAGGTCGTTAGCAGTAGGGCGATCTTGAGGCTCCTTGGCGAAGCATTGGGAGAGGAAGTCGAACAGCTCAGGCGAGCAGCGCTCGGGGATGGGAGGGCGATCGTCCTCGACGATGCGGAACATGGCGCTCATGGCGACCATCTCCGAGTAGGGAGGTCGTCCGTCAATGAGCTCGACGATGGTGCAGCCGAGTGACCAGATGTCCGAAGCGGTAGAAGCTCCTTTGAGTTCGATCTGCGTCAAACGAGGCGAGCAGGTCAGTCGAAGCTCTCACGAGGAGTATCGTCCAACTCACGACCTCCGGCGCCACTGTTGGAGAAAAGGAAGAGGTCAACGAGCGAACCTTCAGGCGAAACGAAAGAACCACTCACTCCAATTCGGCGTTCCGTTTACGTCGTGATCCGACTTTTGGTTCTGCAGCGCGTTCAGATTGAGGGAAACACCAAAGTCGCTCAACTTGATGTTGCCGTTCTTGGTGGTGAGGATGTTGGCGGCTGTGGGAGAAGCTCGGCGTCAGTTCGCACTCGGCTGAGGAAGGCAGGGAAAGTCGGAGACGGTGCTCACCCTTGAGGTCGCAGTGGACCACGTTCATCGAGTGAAGGTAATCGAGTCCCTCGAGGATCTTGACGACGTAGCTCGCGACGAGTCCTTCGGGAAGCTCGCCGAACGCCTTGAGGGTCTTCTGCAACGAGCCGTTCTCGATGAACCTGCGGAGGGAGGGAGAGTCAGCACGGCTCAAACGTCTATGCGCATCGAACCACTCACTCGAGGACGATGTTGAGGTAGTGTTCGGTGCGAACGAGCCCTTCGTACTTGACGACGCTCGGGTGATCTAAACTCTTGAGCATCGAAACCTCGTTGGAGAGCTGCTGGACTTCTTCCTCGCTCTTGCCCTCGAGAAGGATACGCTTGACGGCGACGACGCGACCAGAATTGAGATTGAGAGCGCGGTAGACGGAGCCGAATTGACCTCGACCGATGCACTCGCCGAGTTGCTGCGAATCAAGAAGAAGTCAACGAGGAAGCGAGAGTCGCAGAAGCGGGAGAAGCTCACGTAAGTTAATGTCGGTCGACCCTCCTCCCTCAACACCAACTTAGTCCTCGTTACCTTGCCCTTCCCAGCCCCTCCCTGCTCCTTCAACGGCGAAGGGCTCTGGAAGCTCTCATGCCTCGACCTCGCCGGGGTCCCATGCTCCTCCTTCCCGACTAACGATCGCTCGACATAGACCTCCGAGTTCCATCGCTTGTGCTGGCGAGGGCGAGGACCGGTAGGAGTGAGGTTGAGCTGAGAGTTGGGGGTCGTCTCGGTCGAAGTGGAAGTCGAGGGGAAGGGGACATTCTCGGAGGGCGTCACAGAGCGATGACTGTCGGTAGAACGACGGCGAAGCTCAGTCGAGATCTTGATGGGTCCGAACTCGTCCCTCTGCTTTGCCGTTTGCTCGGCGGCCGAGGAAGAGACCGACCGCTTGGCGAGTCGAATCGGTCGAGCCATGTCGGAGGAGTGGCGTTGACGAGGCTTGGGCGATCCTCCTGTTCCTCCTTCGAGCCAGAGTACTGGCGCCGCGTCCGAGCTGAACCTCTTGGGCCTGCGAGGCGTCGGGCTGGGAGAGGTCGACTGTCGACCGAGTCCACCCTTCTTCGGGACGTGTATGCCCGTTCCCGCTGCGTTGTCGTCCTCCTCGACGACGCTCAGCACGTCGATGGCACTCTCCGACATGCGACGGTCGCCGTAAATCTTGTTGCTGCCGACGTTGCCCGCCGGAGCGCCCCAGTCCTTCTCGCGGTCGCTGCCCTTGGCTCGCTCCACGAACGTGACCGAGGGCCCGGTACTCGGCGGCGGAACCTCGAGGCTCTTGCGAGCGGCGAAGGAGTAGTCGGTGAACCTGGAAGAGTTGGGCGAGCCGTCGGAGCCGGTTGAGCTTTCGAACGAGTGACCGAAGCTGGTAGTCGAGCTGCCGGTGTTGGTGTTGCGAGCTCGTACAGCTCGTCCTCGTAGGTTGATGTCGATCGGAAGAGAGGTTGGACTGAGGGAAGAGGCAGAACGGCGGGGATTGTGGTAGGCGAGGTGCTCGAGGAGAGTGAGGATGCGGAGAATCTTGAGGAGGGAAGAGCGAGAAGGTGATGTAAGGTCGGAGGAGTCGAATTGGGCGTGAGGAGGTATCTCGTAGAGTGTCGATGCCGCCTCGAAGAAGAGGGAGAGGTTGCCGTGTCGAGAGGAAGCCGAGCGCCTGGTGTCGATTTCGGCGGGAAGGATGGGCGAGGAGCCCGAGTGAAGGCTGTTGATGAGTCTAGAAGGATGGTAGTCAGTAAGGGTCACTCGAGATATAACACCAACAGACTACTCACCGACAAAGTGCAGTGCCATCCTCCAACGTGCGCCGAATGACCGTCTCGTCGTCCTCGCTCTCCTTCCCCTCCACACCAACCTCCCGCCTCAAGAACGATCTGACCCTCCTCAAACCTCTCTTGAATCCCTCGTCCGTCTCCAACTCCTCCTTCGAGATGCCCGCTTCGAGCTCGCCGATGCTCCCAGTCGAGCTCCATCTCAGAACCCCGCCCTTGCTGGACTTGGACGGGGGCGAGGGAGCCTGAACGACGGGAACAAACATCGGTTTGGAGGCATGGGCAGCCTCTCCCGCCGAGCGATGCCTCTCCCGCTTCTCGGCGTTGACGCTCTTGCGCCTCCGAATCGAAGGATCCTCAACGAGCCATTCTCTCTCGACAGACCATCGAGTGTGATTAGGCGCGGGTAAGTCGAGAGGGGGAGGAGGAGGCGTGCGAGATGGTCGAGGTGGTGCGGTAGTTGATGCAGGGAAGGGGAAAGCCTGCCTCGGTTCGGTGAGCTTGGCGAGAGCTTCGGCGCGGGAAGCGAGACGGCGAGCCTCTTCCTCTTCGGGAGTGAGAACGGAGGTGGGTGGAGAGGTCGACAGGGTGCGAGTGAGAGGGATCGTCGGAGGCTGGTAGGTGGTTCGGGGGTCGCGAGGAGAGCGCGAGGCTGGGGCCGGAATGGCGACGGGCGAGGAGAACAAGCGAGGGTCGTTCTCCTGCCCATCTTCCTCATCGTCGTCGTCGTGAATGGACAGAACGGGGAAGGGTTGATAAGCTGATTCCTTGGCGCCGTTCAGCTCGGGCGACGAGCGCGAGTAGGTGCCCGCTCGCTCGCGATACGAAGCAAGTCCGCTGCCCGCCCCATTGAGCTCGCCCAGAGGCATGCCCGAGGCGCGCGGTGGAGGAGGACGATTTGAAGTTCCTCCCGAGAGTCGACGACCGAGGAAGGATGACTTGATGCGCGTCGTCTCTGCTCCTTCGGCGCCCTTGCCCTTCCCTTTCGTAGCGCCGAACCGCATCTTGCTCGACACGGTTGAGAAGAGAGAAGTGGTTCGACTGCGAGGCGTGACCTGGTTGCTCGAAGAGAAGTTTGACGAGGCGGGGGGAGCGTACGCGAGGTGCGTCGCGGCGGGAAGGGTGTACGTCGTTGACATGGCCGGAGGGCGATGGGGAGGAGGGAAAGGAAGGAAAGGCCGAGCTGGGCGGGTTCGACAAAGGTGTTACTCCTGCCAGCGATGATGAATGGGATGAGCAAGCGATGCCGAGCAGGCGAGCGCCAAAAAACGTAGGCTCACAGGAGCGCGAAAGGAGGACCGAGGGGCGGCAAATCGAGATGGCCTCGAGGACGTCAGAGGCTGCAGGGGTCAATCAAGCTGCGTTGGCCGAATCGTAGCTGTATAGAATTACAAAGGCAAGGTCAGCTTTGCTCTACGATAGCCCAGCGCACTCCCTTGCGCCTTGCCCGCGCCAGCGCTAGCGCTGCAGAGGACGCAAGACTCACACGAGCTCGTTTCAAGCTAGCTGAGGCTGGTCGAGGATGAGCGGAGCAGCTGTAGGACAGTCGATAGTCCCTACACTGACAGCAGGGTGTCCCCTTGGACCGCTGAGCGCCGAGCGGGAGCTGGCCTTGCCTCGTTTGGTGATGGGCGAGTGAGCGGTGGGAGGGAGAGGCGCCTCGGTCGGGTCCTCCTCCAGGGGCGATCTGGTAGCTTCCCACTTTTGCGCGATTACTTGGTCGTTTGCTAATGAGCTCTAGCCCTGTAAGCCGTCCGCTGTTTGAATCGAGGGCAGACCGGCGCCTGAGCGCGAGTTCGTGGGGCCCGGCCTGCGAAGGGGGGAACGGCGGAGCTGGGAGCGGGAGACGGTGGGACTTGGTCGAGCGTTGGTGGTCTACAGCTGCTCAAGAATCAAACGAGCGAGCCGAGAAATGTGGCGAGAGGGCGAAGGGCGAGCGATGCGACTTAGTTTGCAAGCGGAGAGGCCTGTGCTCAAACCCTGGCCGGGAGATCGCTTCGAATGAGGAAGGAGGGGTGTAGGAAAGCAAGCAGAGGGCGAAAGAGGTTGTATCTGTTGTGCTCCTTCCTCCTGCCAACATTCCTGGGGATTGACCAGCAGAGCAGGAGACAGCTGACCCCCCTACCCTCCGCCAGGGGGTTGACCTCGGCGATGGCTCATTCAACTCTCGTTAGACGTTGCTGCTGCCGTTCGGTCGTCTCCGTCTTGCTCTGCTCTGCTGTACAACTCACTGTGCATCTCATCACCTTCGACGAGGTCACTGGGGCGGCGTCACCCTTCCAGCGCGCCCGTCATTAGAAGCGACTCGGCGCGTCGGGGCACGTTAGAGCGAGGGCTCCACTTCCCCTTTACCAGCCCCTCGACTTCTAATCGCTAGCGAAGAGATAGATGAAGCCTTAGCACCAGGAGGGCAGCTCGGTGTTGCGCGATTGCCTCCCGACGTTGCCCCTTTTGCTGCCGAGCTGAGAGGTTCACCGTTCGGCGCAAGGCTCGGGAACGAGTTGACCGACAGCTTGAGAGGCGAGGAAGGTGTTCGGGCTGTACTTGCTCGAGCGCAAATGTTCGACGGAAAGCGTAATGAGAAAGGATCGAACGATGGAGCACTCGCCCTTCGTTCGCGAAGAGGGACTCAGAAGGGGCCGAGAAGGGATCGCCGAGATCGGGTCTTGCAAGGCTCACTGTGCACTACAATGCTCTGTGCAGTCACCTGCAAAGCGAAGGCGTGATACTCTGCTGCTTCGAAGCGATCAACGACTCGTAAGGCGAAAGCGAAGAAAGAACCGAACGCCGAACCTCGTTGCAGAAGCTCGACGGCTCACTCTACCTGCGAGGCGTAGAGGAGTCAGCGATTGAATCTATCGCGCGATGGTAAAGCGACTCGCCATCTATCTGCGTGCTCAGCAGCGAGCTTGCGAGCGCTGGTAAGCAGCTCCTCCCTCGCCCGATTAAGAGCATCGCGACATGCCGCGCATTGCCAATCCTCAAGGCCCGAGCCGTACTGAGGTATTCCCTCCGGCGTCACATAGTCTTCGAGATTGTCCCAGGCTTGATCGCAGCGCGCGTTATCCTCCTCGCGGTTGGAGTGGCCGTGCTCCTCAAGCGCTCGAAGATAGTCCTTGCGGCATCGTTTGTGGATCCTTCCGATTGAGTGGAGGTAGGAGAAGGTGTGAAGGAGCTGTATTGAGACATCAAGATCAGCATCGGCAGCAAGGAGGAAGACGCTCGGCGCAGCTCACGATGCGATCAATGTCAGCCGAAGCAGCCAGTGGCCCAAGCTCAACGTCTCGCATCACTTTCTCCAGGTTATCCTTACATGGCGAGGCTTCGATCAAAGCAATTCGAGAACGGTTGGCGAGCTCGGGGGAGTCGAAGTGCTTGGACATGGCGAACGCTATGAGCGCGGCATCAAGGGTTGGCCACTTTGAAACGTCGCGATCCAGAAAGTGAGGATCTATGATAGAACTGCCGTTGGGAGAGAGTCAGCAGTAGTACAGGACTTGTCTACGGCACGGCGTACTCGTAGCAGGCAATGAAGGCTTCGATACCGCGCCAGATCTTGAAGGAGGGCCGTCAGCGCTTACGTCCATGTACAGTAGAATTGGAGACACAGCTCACCTCATACTTGTCGAAAGCAGCAAGCAGCGGTAAGTCGTCGGACTTCCATCGCCCAGCTCTCCGAGTCTCTTCTAGTTGAAGGCTCGGGACCTTTCGAGGGTAGCAGTAGGGAAGCATGCGGTCCAGCACTGTAGCGCTCTCCTCGAGTTGAATAACCGGTCGAGCTCCCTGCGTCTCGGCGGGTACGGAGGCGAACATCTCGGCGAGCATGGTGGAGGAAGCGCCGAGGTTGGCTCGGTGAACGAGGTAGCGGGTTCCACTGCAAGTGAGAAAGTCAGCTTCGATCTCGTGAAGTCTAGCGTGACTACTCACTCCTTCGAACGCAGCTCGATATCGGCGTCGGAAGCACAGAACGTCGACGAGAGGGTGAGCTTGGGATCTTGAGCTGGAGCCGACTGCTCGCTGTCCTTGTCGAGACCAGCTTCATCGGCGGTGCGGCTCATCTGTATATCTCAGTAATAAATAGTGACGTCCTACTCCTTTCAAACAGCTCCGTAGCTCGTCCACGAGACGATGGCTCACCTTTCGAGAGCCAGGGAGAGACGCGATTGAGAGCTTCAGATGAAGAGCAGAGAGCAGCAAGCTGTAGTTGAGCAACAAGCGAGCAGTCCTGGGTAGCTTTCCGAGGTCCACGCGATGTCGACGTGAAGACGAGGAAGTTGTAGGAAGACAAGAGCGGAGGGGCCTCTCGTTGCGCGGTGAAGTCCAGCTTGGACTCTGACCATTCGCTTCGCTCGCTTCGGACTCGACTACAGACCTCGCAGCAAGATGGATAAACTCACCAAGAGCTTCGAGAAGCTACCTGGAAGGATCTCTCGCCTCAAGGAAAGCGTCGCTTGTGAGCCCTTGAGCCCCACCGCATCGTTCTCCGCTCGCTCAAGCTGACCGTTCCCTCTGCAGTCGCTGTGAATCCTGATCATCGTGAGTGGAGCTGTAGTTCAGCAACATGCTCTAGCGTTTACTTTATCTCCCTACAGGTCACGACGAGGAGCACGAGAAGGCCGAAGACCGTCAGCGAGCTGAGATCTGTGCTTCGCATCGCTTCGGCTCGTTCGCTGATGTACAGCCCGGCAACGACGTGAAGTGGTGAGTACTGCTGAAGCTCGTGTGCTTCGGCACCCTGTCGAGATGTTGGCCGAGCTGTAGGCAATGACCGAGCTGATTGCGCGTGTCCGTTCGGCGTCTGTTCGCGTGCAGGTACATTGTGAGTTGAACGAAGGCGGTTTGAAGGATCGTGTGACGCTGTAGGATGATAACGCTAACCTCTCTGCTTCCCCAGGATGGCCACGACTACTTCTACGCCGTCGCCGAGATCCTCGACAACGCCAAAGAGGTCATCATGATTGCCGACTGGTGAGTAGAGTGCTAGAGCACGCCGACAGTTAACCTCCCTCTTTGAGAGCTAACATCCTCTTCCTTCGCAGGTGGTTGACCCCTGAGCTCTTCCTCCGTCGAGTCCCTTCCGAGCACGACGAGATGCGACTCGACCGAATCCTCCTTCGCAAGGCTGAGCAAGGCGTCAAGGTTCTCGTCCTGATCTACAAGGAGGTGACTCAGAGCATGTCGCTTTCGTCGGCGCACACCAAGCACCACCTCGAGGACATGCACGAGAACAGTGAGTTTCTTCCTTACCGCTCGACCGAGCCGCTCGGTCGAGCCTCGGTTCCCTCGTCGGCGCCTGACTTCCTTTCGCTTTCACAGTCGCCTGCATCAGGCATCCGGATCACCTTGGAGGCGAGATGACCATGTACTGGTCGCATCACGAGAAGATCGTCATCGTCGATGAAGCCGTCGCTTGCGTCGGGGGGCTCGACCTCTGCTTTGGAAGATGGGATACACACAACTTCCCTCTCTCCGACGTCCATCCCACCGACTTTAGCCGCTCGCTGTTCCCCGGTCAAGACTACAACAACGCTCGAGTTCAAGACTTCCAGCATGTTGATCAATGGTCAGTTCGCTTTCGAATCGACGAATGTAGGGGTCCTTCCCACCTCTACGTAGAGGACTTGGAGAAATCAAGAGAAGGAGGTTCTGAAAAGCTTGAGTTGAACTGGGAGGACAATTCGGAGCGGTGATTGTTACGAGAGTCGGCGCTGACCGACTCGGCTACCTTCAACAGGGTCTCCAACCAGCAGAGTCGACTCGACACCGCTCGCATGCCTTGGCACGACGTTCATCTCATGCTTCGTGGACCCGCCGTCATGGATGTCTGCCAGCACTTCGTCGAGTAAGCGAGTTTGAGGGCGGCGAGCGGGCGCTCGGCGCTCCTACTCCTCGTTCTCTCCAAGCTTACGCCTCGTCTTACCTCTCGCAGACGCTGGAACTTTCTAAAGCATTTGAAGCAGCGTCACGACTCTCGCTACCCCATCCTCGCCTTCCCTCACGTCCTCGCCGAGAACGAGGAGCCTCAACCCGCCATCCTTCGTCACCCTCATTGGGAGAAGTTCAAGGAGATCGGAGAGGCTTTCACGAGGCATGCCCTCCCTCCCAACGACGAGAAGGGAATCGATCCACATGGCGGCCTGGGAGCGAAAGGAGCGATGAAGGTGCAGGTGCTGAGGTCGTCGGCCGATTGGAGTCATGGGATTTTGACGGAGCACTCCATCATGAACGCCTACATCCAGTGAGCTTCATTCTTCCCGCTCTCGGCGTTCATTCAGTTGACTTTCTCTCCCAACAGGATGATCGCCGAGGCCAACCACTGCATCTACATCGAGAACCAGTTCTTCATCACCAACACCTCGCCCGACAAGCCCTTTGTCAAGAACTTGATCGGCAAGGCCATCACCGAGCGCATCCTCTCGGCAGCGAGGGCCGGCAAGAAGTTCAAAGTCGTCGTCCTCATCCCCGCCATTCCAGGGTTCGCCGGCGATCTCAAAGTGAGTAGAGACGGTTCTCTTTCGGAGAGTTCCCTTCGCTGAGTCCTCCGTTACGCAGGGAAACGCCGGCACTCTCGCGATCATGGGCGCTACCTACTTCTCCATCTGCCGCGGTGGCGATTCCATCATGGAGTGCATCGAGCGTGAGGGCTTCAACCCGCACGACTACATCTCGTTCTACAACCTCCGCTCCTACGACAGGTGAATCGAGTCGAGTCTCGTTTTGCTCGTCGCTTTTCGGCTGACCTCGTCTCCTGCGTTCCCTATTACAGGATCAACAGCGACCCCGAGCGTCTCAAGGCGATGGAGGCCAAGTCGGGCGTCTCCTTCTACCAAGCTCAAGCCGCTCTCGGTCGTGTCTTCCTCGGCCCCGACGCCCTTCCCGAGGAGCTCGAGAAGAACAAGGAGGTGACCTTTGCTCTTGGAATCGGTGAGCTATCTCTCTTGCGAGCCGAGTTGACTGCTCGCTGAACCTCGGCGGAACAGAGGGAGCCGAGACGATCAACCTCGACGTCAAGAAGGACAAGGACAAGAATGCTCCTCCCACCGTCACGATCCCTCTCCCTCAAGGCTACGAGGAGGCGTGGGACATCATTCGTCGCTTCGAGCGCGGCGATGAGGTTCGGGAGAAGATTGCCGATTCGGTCGCTCACTACGCCCTCAAGAGGACCGCCGGAGGATCCCTTCTCGACGAACCCTGGAGCGGAAATGAGGAGAGCGAGCGCAACGCTTTCGTCACGGAGGAGCTGTACATTCACTCGAAGCTCCTCATCGTCGATGATCGCCGAGTTTTGATGGGTTCCGCCAACCTCAACGAGCGTTCGCAGCTTGGAGACCGCGACTCGGCAAGTCTTGGATTTCTCTACCGTCTCGCGCTCGTATATACTGACCCCTCGTCGCCCGTCACGCAGGAGATTGCTGTCGTCGTCGAGGACACCGACATGATCCAGTCGTCGATGAACGGCGAGCCCTACATGGCCTCTCGCTTCGCCGCTACTCTTCGTCGTCGACTCTGGAAGGAGCACCTCGGTCTCATCGAGCCTCAGTTCTGCACTTCGCACACCGAAGAGCCCGTCACGCCCGCGATGAAGCCCGTCGGAGTACCTCACATCGACGAGACGGCGTCGGAGGAGGATAGGTTGGTGATGGTGAGTCGAGCGCTTTATAGGGCGATAGTGGACCTGGCTGACTCCCTCCTCACACAGGACCCTCTCGCCGAGGATACCGAGCGTCTCTGGAAGGGAACGGCCGACAAGAACGCTGCCATCTTCGACGAGGTCTTCCATGTCGTGCCTTCCACTCACGTCGAGACGTGGAAGGAGTACTCCGAGTGGGTTCCTCAAGCGCCCATCAAAGCCGGTCACGTCGCGTCGGTCGACATGCCCGTGCAGCACATCAAGGTGAGCGAGACGGCTCGGCGCTCGCAGAGAGTGAGGTTGACCTCTCCTTCCTTCTTCGCTCTACAGGAGCAACTCGATCAAGTCCGCGGTCACCTCGTCTCGATGCCTCTCAACTTCCTCGCCAAGGAGACCCTCTTCGAGCGCGGTCTCGAGGTCAACGTCGCGACCATCAATGTCTACTTGTAGGCGCTCGACTCTTAAGGAGCCAGATATGGCCCTCGCTTGTGGTTCAAATACTTCGCTTGTGTATATAGCTCCCCTCTTGATACCCCTTTCCGTTTTTGCAACCACACACCTCGTTTCAGCAGCTAAAGGAGATGCGAAGGGGCGGCTCGGCAATGATCCTCTCTCGTTTTCTACCGTTGTCGGCTCCTTTTTCCTGGGCTTTCCCGAGTCTTATCAGGGGTAATAAGCGGGAGTCCCTTCTCTCTCCGGCCATCGGCGCTGTGCTCCACATCGACGAGAAGGGAGGGCGAACGCCGAGCCGAGCAAAGGGAGATTCGGGGCTCGTCTGGCTCATCGCTACTCTCACTCAAGCTTCAACCAGCTGGAGAGAGCGCGAGATCGCTCCAAACTTATTGCACTGCAATTCAACCCGTAAGATTGGCTCGACGTCAGCGGAGCAAAGCCCCTTTCTTGAGCTCGAAAGTGACGCCCAAGTCGAGCTCGTGGCTTTGCTTCCTCCCACTCACTGCTTTCGCCGTCTCTTTTCGCCCTCATCGCTTAAGCCAATCCCCTACAGCTTCTAATTCATCAGACTAGCAGTGAGCGTACTCTGCTGCTCTGCTCCATCCCTCGAATCAGCATGAAAGCTGACTCGCTCCCTCTTTCGCTCGCTGCAGCTCAAGATGGTCTTCGGCTCCAAGCGCAACTCGACTACGGGCACTCCCCCTCCCAACAAGATCACCATCCAAGACAACACCAACACGGCGACGACGACCAACACCAAAAAATCGCCCTTCTTCGCTCGCTCCTCGCCTGAGGCTGAACCCATCGAGCAGCAGAAGTCGGGCTTCTTTGGTCGCAAGAACAGTGCCGCGAGGAAGGGAGATCAGAACATCGATTCGACCGCTAGCAGTGAGAAGAGGGGATTGCTGGGTAGGAGGAAGAGCGTCGACACGCCCGAGAGGCGCAACAGCGGAGGCAACGGCGGGGGATTCTTCAGCTTCAGCAAGTGAGTCATCGTCTCCCGTTGGGCTGTAGGGAATTCGCGAGCTGACTTCTTCTCGTTTCACAGGCAGGACAGCTTGAAAGCGGCTCAAACCAAGCTCAACCTCGCTATCGAGTCGGAGAAGGCTGCTGATGCTGGTGAGTGGCGCTCTAACGCCCTCTCCGCCCGTCTACCAATCCCTCTCTCTGTCTTAATAGCGCTCATGGCCAGTCGCAAGGCCGTCAAGGATGCTCGTGCTGAGATTCTCGCGCTGGAGAAGGAAGCGACCCTCGAAGCCAAGGCGGCTCAAGCCAAGGTCAAGGCTGTGAGTGGCTGCAGTGGCTCATACGAACAAGAAGTAAGCTGAGTGCTGACCTCTTTCCATATCTCTGAAGGCCAAGTCGCTTCACAAGCAGGGCGACAAGCTCGGCCGTCACGAGTAGAGGACTTGCTTCATCGGCTTGAAGGTGGGTCGACGCCGTCTCTTCATCCGCACAAACAGTGTACTAACACTTCTCCTGCTATTCGCAGGGTCTCGGCATCCCAACTTCCCTACTTTGTACTTGATCTATCCACCTCGCCTCGCCTCCTCGATACCTGTTTTGCTCCCCCCGCTTTCGCGTGTTCGCAATCAATCAGTGCTTCTCAGTACCTCTCAAATGGCCCATGTACGAGAAAAGACAACAGCGAACATCTTACAGCGCATCATGAATGGCGCCTCGGCTTCCTTCCCCTCTCTCGCTCGGCTCCTGCTCCCTGCTCCAGATCCTCTTCCTCCTCTTCTTCACCCACTGCTCCAAGACCTCCTTCATCATCATCTCCGATTGGCGCTGCTGGTCCTCCTTGTACTGGCTCGTCGGGCGCCCACCAGCTGCGAGAGAGTCAGCGCCGAGCAGCGAGCGCCGTGAACGAACGAAAGAAGCTCACTAGACTGGATATCGCCGACGACCGAGATTCCCGATAACGCACGCCCATGCACCCATCGTGATAATTGAAAGGAAGACGAGCAGGACGAACATAAAGTCCGGCCGGAAGGCGGCGATCACTTTCGGAGGAAGGAAGGGGGAAGGTCAGCTCGGCGACGGTGATGGAGATGAGACGGGTCAGGAGGGAGGAAGCGAGACGAGTCGAGGAGGGGAAGAAGGGCGCGAAAGGGCGAAAGGGCGAGGCGAGAAGTGCGAAAGGGAAGATAGCCGCCGAGCGAGAGGGACTTACGGGCTGTGGCTCCTCCTGCCGACCGAGAGCAAGGCAAAACACCAAAGTCAGCAAGCGGCTCGAGACGAACGGATCACAAGAAAAGCTCACCTGGTGGATGAACCGTCTTGGTCACTTGCATGAGCAGCACCGAGATGGACACGGAGAGAGCAGCGGCGACCGGAATTAGGTGGCTGAAGCTGCTGCCGTCGGCGTTCTCGGTGGGGATGAACGCGGGTGAGAGGGAGAAAATATATGATATCTGTTTGACGTTGAATCATCAGACCAAAGCTGCTCGACCTTTCGCAAGTCGAAGGCCACTCACGCAGACGCCGACGAGCGCCGAAATGATATGCCCTCCTAGCAGGTGTCGAGGCTGACTCAAGGGACCTTCGGGCGCGGCAAACAAGAGTACTGCAGTAGCGCCCAGGCTGCCGAATGCCAGTGGGACTTGAGCGAACTCGAGGGAGAGGCCGTTGGAGATGGCGCAGGAGAGGAGGATGGAAACGAGGGTGCCAATGAAGGTGAGGAGGAGGTTCTCGAGTTGAGGGGAGAGGTGCCGGAGGAAGGGTATGATTGGAGAAGATACGGGGGATCTGTGGAAGAGCAAGATGGTCAGCGAAAGCCGAAGCTCGAGAGGAAGGGGACGAACGGCGTTGGTCGGTAGCCGAGAAAGTGAGCGATGATTGGTGGGAATCGACTCAATGGTGATCTCCTGCTCGTCTTGATACTCCCTTGTACAGCGTTGACCGAGACCTGTACCCCATCCTTCCCTCTACTCCTCCACAGCGGCGCCCGACTCCCACTTTCGCTTCTGCTCCTCCCCTGCTCTTCCCACTCCGGTGCACCACCTCCTACACTCAAACTCCTACTTCTCTCTCTGCTCAAACTACTCCCTCCAACCGTTGGTGGCCTTCCGCGAGAGTGCGAAAATCGCCTTCCGCTTGCTCCGCTCGAGCTTGGGAGCCGCGCCGGACTCGCTGAGGGCTCTCGCTTGAAGGTGCGCCTCGATGTGGCTGCAGGAGCAAGGGGAGGAGGAAAGGAAGGTGGTGTAGGTGCTGCTGCTGCTGGCGAGACTATCCGCGTCGAAGAGAGCGTTTGAAGCATTCGAGCAGGGCAAACGAGGAAGCAAAGAGGCGGGGAAGCTCTCGCTCCCAAAGATGTCAAGTCCGATGCGGGCCAAAGTTCGGTCGCGTGCTGAGGGCCGAACATGAGCATCATGTGAGTCGAAAAAGTCCTCTTCAACCGTTCGGGAGGTCAAGAAACGTACTGAGCAGCCTCCGGTATTTTCATCGCCGAGAGAGCGAGAAAGGAGCTTCGAATCTCACGTGACCTACAGATCTCGCTCCCTCGCTGGCTCGGCGCCGAGTGTGTCTGTATGATGGGCTACAGACCGAGGCAAACGACCACTGCCGTTCCCCTCCTTTAACCTCGGCGCCGAGCTAAGAGGGGTCGCTCGTCGCTCCTCTCGTCTCACCAGCCAATGGTCTCACAGCTCGCAGAGGCGAGGAAACAGACAACAGCAGCAGGTTCTCATCTCTGCTTACACCGAGGCTGTGCTCGAGTTTCTCCGGATCTTGAGTTCATCTCCATCGCGCTTCTTGCCTTCTCAACTTTACCTTCACCGAGCAGCGACCGAGATGCCTTCTTGCTCGTCTCCCCTTCAGCTTCTTTCACCATCGACTCCACCGCGCCCTCGTCGCCAAACAGTCTCTCTTCCTGCTCCTCCAGAAGTCCAGCTGAGTCCTCGCAGTAAGCTGCAGAGGGAGACGCAGGTGGGGGTTGTCTGGTCGATCGAGGGGACCGAGGGGCGAGAGGTGGGCTGCAAGACTCGAGCTGGAAGGATTGAAGCTGATGTTAGCCTCACAGATCCCTCTGCTGTTCGTCAACAAGCTCACGCCAGATGCGACTGACGACCTCGAGCTGAGTGGCGAGGAGGAGGAGGAGCAAGACCGAGGGGAAAGGAGACGGACCAAACGCGCCCGTCCGTCGCCGCTACCATTGAGGGAGTACTCGTCTTCAATGCAGCTAGGAAGCGTAAGAAGAGTGAGTAGCTTTGCTGTTAAACGAGAGGAGCACAGAAGAGTTCACCTTGGCTTTACAGCACCCCGAGCACCTCGCCCTCGCCGAAAAGCGACACATTGAGCCTACTCTCATCCTCTCGGCCGAGATTCGTCGAGTCGAGGAAGCTACACCCGTGAAAATATTCCCTTTCTTTGAACCCCGTTCCGCTCGACTGACCCTTCCTCTGACTGAATAGCACATCGTCTACCTTGGCCCACGAGCTCGCCCTCGTGCCTCCCTTTCTTCAGCCGGTCGTGAACGGCGACTGCACTCCCGTTCTGCAGACCTTCCAGCTCCTCATCGGAAGGGGAGCGGAGAGTCGGAAGAGCTGAGTATCATCTCGTTTTACCGACGAGAGGTGAGTTCGGCGATGAGGGAGGTGGACTCGGCGCCGGCTAACGAGCGTCTTGGCGACCTACAGAGCTTTTACGAAAAAACGGGAGCGCTGGAAAGGGTCGAGCTTCCTCCAAAGAGGCTATCGAATCTCTCTTCCATCTCTGCCAGGACTTTTTAGGCGAGGAAAGAGGAGCGCCGAGTAACCGAAGGTGCTGGCGAGAAGAGGGGCGGCGGTTCGTCTTGGGTAGGATGGATGAAAGGAGTGGATCGAGGAAGCTGTTCGCCTTACAGGACCGGCAGAGACTTGTATTGAAGAGCAGAGGCGAGCCGAAAGGGAGGTGGCTTTGCACGCGCAAAGCGAGGAAACGGCGAGGGCTGTTGAGCTGTGAGATGTCGGTGAAGCAGGAGTAGATCGGGATGATACATCGTGATCTCGTACGGCGTCGAAAGTACCTCCTTCCGAACCCCGGCGAGTCGGCCAAGAGCGAAGAGGCGAGCTTGCGAAAGTGAGATTCTCTTTGAACTCCGCACTTTACCTCGCCTCTTTCTGCACCTCGTTCAGCGCCTCTTCTAGGACTCTTACCGTCATGGCTACCATGTCCGTTCCCATGGTGCTCTCTCGCAAAAAGGGGAGTTGGATTAGCGCCTCGTGCGTCCATTGCAAGGCAGAAGTCGAGTACCAGCCACCGCCGAGCCATCCTACAGAGGATCCGTTCGCCGTCAAGTGTGCTAGCTGTGGTGAGACCTGGATCATTCGACCACCCAAGCTTAAGCAGGCAGGCAAGAGGAGGATTGGAACTGGTGAGTGAACTCTCGCTGAGAGCTCGAATCGGCGCTGTAGGGCGACGGTAGCTTACGGGATGGTATCGCATTACAGATGAAAAGCCACTGGACATGACCTACTACGAGGTGAGTTCTCGGAGCGCGCTGCAGAGCTCAGGCGCCAAGCGTGGCTGGAGCAGCTTGTTGCTTGCTCTGCAGGCTTTGTCGCGCTACAAGTTCGAATGCTGACTCCTTCGCCTTTTGCGCATCTACTAGCTCCTCGGTCTGCCAGCAACCTGCACCACCGAAGAGATCAAGAAGGCCTACAGGCGGCTGGTGCGTGCTCCTCGCCCCCCTCTCGCGGCTCGTGCTGCCTGCTGCACCATATTACAACCGCTGACACCTAGCTCAAAATCTACAGGCCATCAAGAACCACCCCGACAAGAACCCCGACGACCCTACAGCCGCCGAGCGCTTCAAGGACATTGCGATCGCCTACACCACTCTTTCGGACGAGGGACTTCGTCACTCTTACAACGAGTTCGGCAAGGGCAAGGGAGATGGAGCGAATGAAGAAGGTATGGTCGACCCCGAGAGCATCTTCTCCCAACTCTTTGGTGGCGAGAGGTTCCAGGTGAGTCGTCAGTGCTCGGCGTCGGCGCTGGGAGAGGCCTTCTGTGGGCGGTCGAAGCACAGATCGAGCTGACGATGCGCTCGACAGGACATCATCGGTACCATCTCGCTCGGCACGGAGATGAAGTCGGCGATGCAGGAGGAGGAAGACGACGAGGAGAAGCCGGCGAGCTCGGCGGTCACCACCACCAAGGGCAAGGACGGCAAGCCCGTACTCTCGCCCGAGGAGCAGGAGGCCGCTCGCAAGAAGAAGGAGGCCAAGGATGCGGCGGAGAAGAAGGTGGCCGAGCAGAAGGCCAAGGTCAGGGAGGAGAGGGTCAAGATGCTGATGGAGCGCTTGAGGAGCAAGTTGGCGCTGTTTGCTGAGCAGGCGCAGAACGAGGATGATGAGCAGATTGCTTCGGGTGGTGAGTTTTCGAGTTCTGCTTTCCTTCGACGCTTTCACTAACCCTCTTCGATGTTCACAGTACGGACGATGTGGGCTATCGAGGCCGAGGAGCTGAAGCAGGAGAGCTACGGCGTAGAGCTTCTTCAGACCGTCGGATTCGTCTACTCTGCCAAGTCCAAGTACGTCCTCCCGCTCTTCGCCCGCCTCGTTTCCCTCGCTGACCTTCTTTCGATTCCGCCCTCCTCTCCCAATTTTCCCATGTCCTCTCCAATAGACACTACCTCGCCACTACTGGACCCATCCCTTTCGGCGTCGGAGGATGGTTCCACTCCGTCAAGTCCACCGCTCACATTGTCGGCCAAACCGTCTCGACCGTTCGCTCGGCTTACGCTCTCAAGGACGTCTTCGAGGCTTTGGCGGCAGCTGAGAAGAGTGGCTTGAGCGATGAGAAGAAGAAGGAGTTGGAAGATAAGGCGGCGCAGATGGTGAGTTTGCTCCCGGCCCGCTGCTCGACCTCGGCTGAGCGCTCACTGACCTTTCCTCTCGTTTGCAGGGCCTTCACGCTTTGTTCAAGGTTCGCTTTTCCCTTCTCGTCCTTTTTCAGCTCGTCGCTAACCTCTCCGTCGACCGCAGGGCGCCAAACTCGAAGTCGAATCCATCATCCGCGAGGTCTGCGACCGCCTCCTCTCCGCCGAGGAGGAGAAGGTGCCCATCTCGACCCTTCGCAAGCGCGCCGTTGCGCTCGGCCTACTCGGAGAGGCGTACGAGGCCGTCAAGAAGGATGAGCACTCCAACCCGCCGTTGGGAGGAGCATTCGGCGCGGCGCCAGGACCTCCCCCGGGCTTCAAGCCATGAGTTGTTGCAGGGAGAGAAGGGGAGCTTTGGGTGTAGGATTTCTTATGTGCTGTATAGATTATCTCGATGGTTTTACTAGAGCTTTACGTGGTGGAGCGGCGTGGGAGGGCGACGGCTCATCGCCGAGCAGCTGGGAAAGGGCAGAGCTGCCGTTAAATCTTCGCTTCGCCTGATTCATGCTTCTCTGTAGTCTACACTCGTGCTCGAGCACAGGGCGACTCGAAATCGTCCCAAGTTCAGCTCGCTCACTGCGTCATGCCTTCACCGCGAAGGAGGTCCCTCCGTACGTTCTCTTCCCGCTGTCACCTCGTTTTCGCTTCAGCTTCGCCAGCACACTCGAAGGCTACCTGCTTCTACTCGGTCAACCCTCAGCTACAGATACCGCCTCTCCGCGCGCGTTTCGAGCTCTCCTTCGCGTCTCTCCGCTGCTCGCGCTTGCAAAGGTGAGCTCTTCCCTTTGTTGGGCGAGCTATCAAGCTGCCTGGGAGAAGTAAACAGTCGCTAACAATTCAACCCTGCTTCGTCAGATGAGCCGCACCGCCGACGAAGCTGGCCTCGACAAGGACGGCGAGCAGTCGGCTCCCGCTCCCAAACTCACTCTCTCGTCGACCTACAATGCTTCCGACGCCGATGTAGAGCTACGATCGAAGGAGTGTGTAATCTTACTACACTCGTAGCGGTCACCACTGACCGTCCTCGGCCGCAGTGGAGTCCGCTTCCTCGTCGATCGCGTCCATCGAGCCAACCTCCTCGCTTCGTCCAAAATGCTCGCTGGCATGTTCGAAACGGTCCCTGCACCGGAGGTCAAGGTACCCATTATCCATCTCGCGGAAGACTCGGCTGTTCTGCAGCAGATGCTCGCCTACTTCTACCCCAAGAGGCTTCCTCGGCTGAAGCTCGGTGACATGGACGAGGACGTTGCCCTCATTGCCGCCTTCGACAAGTACGAGGTCAGTCTCTCGCTTTGAGCTTTTTTTTTTTTTTTTGGAAAACCCCTACTCACCCGTCTTCTCTACAGGTTTGGCGCGGTATCGAGGCCTACTCTTCCGCCTTTTAGTGAGTCGGGTCATTTCTCGGCGCTCGAGGCTTCCGCTGACGCTTGGGGCAAGCTTCAAGTATGGAGCTCATTTCTTCGATCGACCTGTAAGGTATTGGCCCACTCTGGGAAACAGCTTCTGCGCCTACGCCTTCGCCAGGTCTTTCGGAATCGACGACCTCCACGCCGGCTCGAAACTCGCGCTCATTGAATCTGCTGAGGGCACAGAAGATCTGGAGGAAACACTTTCCTCCATTTACATTGGCTCTCTTGGCGCGGCCGTGGACGTCTCATCAGTGGTAAGCCTGAAGGCGCTTCGGCGAACCCTCCGCCTCGGCGACCTTGCTAACTATTCTCCGTCCAAGGCGCTACGTCTACTCGCGTATATCCATAATTCCCGTCAAACATTCGCCGAAGGAAGGATACATTTCTCATCGAGATTACGGGGCATGATCACCCCAAAGATCGGTCATGTCCGGAGCTTTGGGACACGATTGAGGGTTTCCTCACGGCACCAGGCGTGGCAGCGGTCTTCGACAAAGAATACGGCGCTATGTTAGCACGGCCAAGCTGTGCTCCCTGTTTGTACGCCTTCACAGATGCGGTCGACGACGTTCGAGGGGATCTGGAGAAACTCGCCGAGAAGCACGATTCAAAGTGGTGAGTCTCGCCGTGTCCCCTTTTGTAGGGTTCATTAGGCGATCCAAATACCGACTGTCTCTCTACTACAGGTGACTTCGCATGGCGCGCGTGAAACAGCAGTCGGATCTGGCAGCGCTCGAGCAGGGTTGAGCAGCGCTGTTGCCGAGGTCTGCGAAGAGCAGTGGGATGATAGGAGACAGTAGCATGGTGTAGAGCTGTATTTGATAGTTTCATTCCAGGGGGTCACCGCTGGCGGTTGCCAGAGAACAAGCGAAGCGAGGGAGCCGAGGAAGGGCGCTTTCGGCGCTCGCGCGAGCGACGACGAGAGCTGGCGAGTGAAAGCCAGCGCGGCCGATCCTTGCATCGCGGAAGCTGCGAAGCTGAGAAGCAAACTTAGCTCTACGTTCGGGCTCGACGAAGGCCGCCGCACCTGTTTTTCCCTTGCCGTCGTTTTGAACTCGGCGCCGAGCAGCTCGCGTTCTCGGTCCCCTCCCTCTATCTTTCCATCTGACGTCTGGCTCAATGCGGCGAGGTTGCGAGGCGAAAGGATTGTGCACAAATCAATAGTAGTAGCTCGGTCGTCGTGTCGAGTGAGATGACCTCTCAACACGCTACAAGCGGACCCTCGATTGCCGAGCTCGAATCGACCGACGCTCACTCATGCCTTCCCAGCTTCTCTCCCTCCTTCTTGATGTCCTGGATCTGTTCCAAGAGACCTAAATCAGTGATCGTCGACCACAAAGC
This sequence comes from Leucosporidium yakuticum, assembly GCA_019775505.1. NCBI lineage: Eukaryota > Fungi > Basidiomycota > Microbotryomycetes > Leucosporidiales > Leucosporidiaceae > Leucosporidium > Leucosporidium yakuticum. The sequence goes on from JACWFO010000011.1 coordinate 27,925, forward strand.
TCAAGAGAAGCTTCAACTCACCCCTCGCAGCCTCTTGAGCGCTTCCTCAGCCTCAACAATCGCCTCCCTCTCGAGCAGGTCGATCGAGTTACGAGCTTCGCGAACAGCGAGACGGGAGGTCTTGAGCGCTGTTCATTTGCCGGTGAATACGAGGAGAAGTGAGCTTGTGTCGCGCAAAACAAGAGACGAAGGGAAATGCGCACCGAGGTCGGCAGCCTTCTCGGACTCCTTGGCGGCTTTGAGCTTGTTCTGGATGGCGGTAAGAGAATCGCGCCTACCACAGTGCACGAGGGGATCAGCTCTTTTCCACCGCTGTATCTCAGCACACCGTAAACGACTCACTTGCCCTCCCCTCCCTTCTTCTGGGCGCGCTTCGGCTCCTCGCTGGTCTCCTCCTTCTGCTCCTCACTCGCCGCTTTCCCAACCTGCGAAAGCTCAATCTCACTCTCATCCTCTTCCTGCTTCCTCCTCGCGCCCTTCGCAATCGGCCAGCGCACGCTCGACATCCTCCTTCCGACCCAGCCTTGCTTCCTCCCCCTCACTTCCTTCTGCTCCTCCTCGACCGCAGGCGCAACGGGTGACGACGAAAGAGCGGGCCAAGAGAGCTTGCGAGTGAAGAAGGGCGACTTCTTGGGTTGTTCGTCTGAGGCGAAAGGCGTAGCGACGGTGGGAGGTCCGCGCGTGTGAGGGGACGAGGAGAGCGAGGGGAAGGGGATGATACCCATGCAGAGCAGAGGTGGTAGATGATTTGATGTGCTGCGAGAAGGTTGTTGCGCCACTGTAGGAGAGCCGAAGCGAGAAGAGCGAGAAACGCGGTGAGAGGGAGGAGAGCAAGAGGCGCGGGGTCGATTCAAGGTCAAGTCTTTCGGCTCGCGAGAGATTCGGAGGACTCGGTTGTGGCTCACTCGAGCTCATATGCACACTTAATTCGCTCTAAACTATCTACAAAGGACGAACGTGGATCGACTTGGCCCTAGTGACCGCATCAAAGCCGTAGCGCGAGAGACTGATACCTCGGCCGCTGTCCTTGACTCCCGTCCAAGGAAGAGCGGGGTCGAGGTAGTCACACCTGCAGAAGAGAAGAGTGTCAGTCACGATAGTAGAAGGGCGAATGAGCCGGTCGGCGCACCTGTTCATGAATACGGTTCCGGTCTCGACCTCGTCGACGAGCGCCGCGAAAGCAGCTTCGTCCTTGGTCCAGATGCTTCCAGTGAGACCGTAAGGCGAGTCATTGATGAGCTTGAGAGCCTCCTCGTCGCTCTTGACCTGTTCGAGTGCAAATCGAAGTCAGCTTTCACGCCGCCGAGCAAAGGCGAAGCGAGTGTCGACGCACCTTCATGATGCCGACTACGGGGCCGAAAGTCTCCTCCGACATGACCTTCATCGAGTGATCGACGTCAATGAGAACCTGAGGAGCGACGTAGGTGGTTCCCTCCTTTGCCTCGGCGAAGTGAGACTCGGGGATGAGAGCTTTGGCGCCCTTGGAGACTGCGAGGAAGCGAAGGATCAGCGAGGGTCGCTTAAGAACATCAGATGGAATACTCACCAGCCTCAGCAATGTGCGAACGGATGAGAGCAGCAGAGCGGAGGGAAACGACGGGTCCGAGGGTAGTCGCCTCCTCACGAGGGTCGCCGAGAACGTAGTCCTAGAATGGCGAGAGATGAGCAATCGCTCCGAGCGCTCGAACCGAGTCTAGCTCACCTTGACGACCTTGACGACCTCCTCAACAAAAGCGTCGTAAATCTTCTCGTGGACATAAACTCGCTCGATGGCGCAGCATGACTGTCCCGAGTTGAACATGGCTCCATCGACGATGTTCTCAGCGGCGTAGGCGGGGTCGGAGTCTGCGGGGAGTAGCCAGAGTGAGCTGAGTGATCGAAAGGCGAACAAGAAGGCGAAAGCCTCACCCTCGCGAACGTAAGCGGCATCCTTTCCGCCGAGCTCAAGTCCGACGCTCTTGAAGCCCGTTCCCTTGGAGGCTGCAGCAGTCTGCTCGACCCTCTTTCCGTTGGCGACGGATCCAGTGAATGAAACGAAGGGAATGAGAGGGTGGGCAACGAGGTAGTCCATCTGAGGAGGCGTTAAGTGGAGGACCTGCTCGGCGAGAATGGGCGAGGGTCAGCGGGGCTTTCGGGAGACGGGAACCCACGAGTAAACGCACCTGAGCGAGATCCTTGGGAAGGCCGGCGGCGAGGAAGGACTCGAGGATCCGCTCGGAGCTGGTGGGGGTTTGAGGAGAGGGCTTGAGGAGGACCGAGTTTCCAGCGAGAAGGGAGGGGATGAGGGCGTTGACTTGGATCATGTCTGTAGTGATAGTTCGAGATTAGCAAAGGGTACAGAAGCGCAGTTATAAGAGGAAAGCTCACAAGGGAACTAATTCCGCCGACGGGGACGCCACAGCAGTCAGCCTACAGCTCTGCAGCACCACGAACACGCGGGACTCACGTTCCAAGCTCCGACCAACAGAGTAACACCAACGGGCGCCCTCCTAATGACCCTTTTGAGTCCCTCCGGCCTTCCCTCATCAACGCCCTCGTCGGCAAGCGCCTTCTCCGCCTTGTTGACCAACCAGAGCGCCCTATCCTCAAAGGTAGCAACCTCGCTCTGAGTGTACCTAATCGGTCGACCCATCTGCTCCGTAATCTCTTGAGCTAGCTCTGGCGCCCGAGCAGAGAGGTGCGAAACGGCCTTGATGACGATGGCCTTGCGCTCTGCTAGAGAGACCTTGCGCCACGAGAGGTGAGCGGCATGCGAGGCGGCGAGAATTGAGTCGAGCTCGGCGTTGCTGCTGGGGAGAGGGCGCTCGATGATGGCTTGGCCGGTGATGGGAGAGATGGTGCGCTGGACCTTGTCGTCCGAAGCGGCCGACTTTTGAGCTTCAGCGTCGTAGAGGGCGGACATAGGTGTAGTAGTAGTGCTTATCGAGTGCGAGATGAGGTGCAGACGAGGTGATGGGAGGAAGGAGAGCCCATCGAAGCTTCGCTCCCTTTCGTCAAGTCGCGGCTGGGGTAGCAGTTCACATCTCTCCGCCGGCTTCTAGCAACCTCCTACAGAGCAGATAGGATACTTCTGTGCATTGTAAATCTCTGCGAAAAACAACCCGGCTTTGAAAGCCTTCTATAAACCCCTTTCTTCTCACTTGGCTCCAAAGCTCGTCTGGGCGTCGAGGAGGACTGCAGGAGGATAGACGGGTCAGCACATATTCACCGTAAAGCGAAACGTCCACTACAACTCACCCTTGAGAGCGTTCCTTGCTCGTATCCGCGAGAGATCCTCCTGCTGAGCCGGAAGGAGGTCGGTGATGCTGGTTTCGGGCTTGGGGTAAGGGAACTGCTTCTTGAGGTTCTCGTAGGCGACGAGGGTCTGTTTGATGCGTGGGAGGAAGGGAGCCGAGGAAGGAGGTCAGCGATTTAGCTTCGAAAGCCGAGCTCGGCGAGGGAGAGAACTCACGACACCGAATTGAGGACTACTCCTGAGGACACGAGCTGGTCCACCCTTGAACAACGCGCGAGGTCCCTCCTCTGCCAAGATCTTGCGGAACGCGTCCAGCACGCCCTTGTAGTGAGTCTCACCCTTGCGAGCCTCTGTTTGCAGACGGGTCTTGATGACATCGGCGGGGGTGGTCCTGCGTTCGTGAGATGATACGAGGTCAGCGAGCGCTCGGTACCAACACTGAACGCTAAAGGAGAAACTCACATGTAAGCGGCGGGCATACCGGCGATGGCAGCGGCAGCGAGAGCCTCGCCGTAGCCGAGAACCTTGCCATCCTTGCCCTCGTGGAAGATGTCCTTCTTGAGATGCGCGTATCTGTGATTCAGAGCATCGTCAGCATCGAGTACGAATCGCCGACATGGCAGAGCAAGCCACTCACGCAGGGAAGTAGATGGCCGAGAAGGGAACGTCACGGCACAAGCAAGCCGTTGCTCCCTTGTAAAGACCGATGAGACCGAGCTGCTTGATGATGTGTCCTGCACCAGTCTTGATGGCGCCGGGCACGGCGGGAGCCTGTCCCTGCATCTGCAGCCGAATTTTGACGATCTCGAGAGGGTTGGTGAAGACCTGCACAGCGAAAGGAGCGAGGATTAGTGGGTAATTCGAGGGGAACGATCGACGTGTCGAGATACGGAGACCGACGTACAACTTGGCATCCTCCAGCCGCTCCACCAGCAACGAGCTCCCAAGGGACCGAGATGCGACCAGTCTCGGGGTTGGTGGCGTATCCTCGGACGAGATCGTTGACGGTGAGCTTGATAGCCTTTTCGGGGGCAACTCCCTGCGTAGCGGCGAAGAGAAGGTTAGTTACGAGTCGGCGCGGGCAAGGGAAGGCCGTCGGCGACGAACGATGAGTTGCGGTGGCAGTCCGCGGTAGAAGCCGAGGAAGCCTTCGTTCTTGTACACCTTCTTTACACAATCTGTGGGAGGCGGGAGGCGTTCAAAGTCAGCCCTTCGACGCCGTAGAACATCGCTTGGCGACGAGACTCACCAATAGAGTTCTTGTACAGCAGCTCTCCGACAACCTTGGAGCGCTGGTTTTGCATCTGTGAAAGAGGACGAGATCAGCTGAAGGCTGAGGTGGATCGTCGCGTTGCAGCTTACGCGAGTCTTGACGAGCTGCGAAAGGGGAAGAGGCAAGAGGGTCAGCGACGATTCGAGGTTGCTCGTCGAGCGATCATTCGTCGGCCTACATCAATGGGATAAACAGTAGTAGCTCCGACTGCGAATGAAGAAAGTCAGCGAGATCCTCGAAACGAGTGACAGCAAGCAGACTCACGAGCTCCGGCGATTCCGCCAAGGAAGAAGTAGTAGCTCGACTGCAGCGAGTTCAGCAGCGTTAGTCCCCGTCAACTCTCGGCACCGTCTCCAAACAACGCACCTTTCCAGTCTCATGCAAGAACGAGCCCGTCTTTGTCGGCTCGGCGTGAATGACCTCCTTCGGGGGACCCCACTTTGGATCCAAGAGCTGAGCAAAGTCCCTCAACCTCAATCGCTTGCCCTCTCCCTTGCCGGCGTAGTGGAAGATGATAGAGACCTCCATGGGCGAGAAGGTGCTGTAGCGCATGGCGCGAGAGGCGTGGTTGGTGAACTCGAGGGGACTGATCTTGCCGTCGGGCGATTGAGCGCAAGCCTCGCGAACGATCTTCTCGACGATGTCCATGTCGCGGATGACCTGCGAACGAAGAAAGGGTTAGCTCTGTAGCAAAGCCGAAGAAGCGAACGCCGAGACTGACGTTGTAGAAGGCGATGCACTCGGAGTAGGTAATCTTGCCGCCGGGGGTGAGGGTAGCGAGACTGGGGACGCTCTCCAAGACGGTGTCGGAAAGCTTGTGAGCGGCAATCTCTTTGATGATGCGTTGGAAATCGGCGGGAGAGATGTAGCCCGTCTGGTCCTTGTCAAAGTAGTGGAAAGCTTGGCGAAGGCGCTCTCCTTGCAGTCCCTTCATGAGCTGAGTGAACTCACTACGACGAGAGAAGGTTGTCAGTACTGTAGACGAGTAGAACGACTCGGAGGAATTGACGCACTTGTAGCCCAAGACGTGCGATCCGCCGACCTTGCCCAGGTAGAGCTTGACCCAAGCGGCATCAAAGTTGAAGGGGATCGAGTCGGCAGGGAGGTTCTCTGAGAAGACGCGCTTGAACTCGTCGAACGAGACGTCTCCACTGCCATCCGAGTCGAAGAACTTGAAGGCAATCTGAGGAAGGGTAGCGAAGCGGGTTCCGCATTAGCCGCCGCACTCGGGACGGTCATAGCGACCGATGCAGAGCGAGTTACGTACATCAAACTCGGCGTCGGGCCTCTTGAGCGTCGTCTCAAATGCCACAAAGTCCTCCCATGTCACCTTGCCCCGTTTCCGCTGGTCGGCGATGTGAAAGAGGATTCCATACTGCTGACGCCCAATCTTGGCGAAATCGCCGGTTGGTGCAATGGCAGAAACAAAGTCGGTCTCCGAGAGATACCTGTAGTGCACCAGCAACCCGCCCGGTCAGCTCTCATGATCCTACATCGCCCGTCTCGCGTCCTTGAGCACCGCGCCCGGCTCCTTCTGCGACTCACTTGCCCTCCTCGGCGCTGTCAGCGGTTGCAAACTGCTCGAACGTCTTGCGCCATTTGTTGAGCTCGGCTTGTGTTGGCTCGGGTGCATCAATGAAGCCAGGCGGCGTCGGCTTCTTGAGAGCAGCCGTGTCGACGGGCTGTTGCTGCTCCTTGCAGAGGAGGGGGGACCCTGTAGAGCCGCGAAAGCGTTAGCGCCTAGCCCTTTGAACCATCGGAAGTAGTTGCTAATGCACTACAGCAGCACCTCCTGCTCTCCCAATCACTTCTTCCCTCGGGACCATGGCCCACAGGCGGGGTGAGGGCGGGGAAGGCGCTGACGCGACTCGGTAGCTTCCAGCGCCCCGACCATAGCATCCGACGCTCCTCCAGCAGCACTGCAGTACACTCTGTAGCACATCAAGTTGTTCCCCCGTCGCCCACGCCTTTCACTTGGCCCAAAGAGGCAGCACGAGCGCGACCGCGGCGGGTAGAGGAGGAGAGCGAGCACTCACGGTTGAACATGTCCTTTCAAGTGAGCCAAGCGAGGCGATTAAGAGGAAGACCGAGTAAGAGTAGCTGAACGAATGCTGCTGGTGCTGTAAGTCGAGCTGTAGGACGGTCGCGTGAGGAAGCAAGAACGAGCAAGGCGGAGGGAGAAAGCCAAAGTCGGGGAATCGCGGTTCGTCGCCAAAGGGAGAGGGCTGAGGCCAGTCTGGCCTTGACTCACTTGCGAAAGGGTACAGGAAGCAAAGGCGAGTCTGTAGGTGTACAAGATTCACCCCTTTCGCTTTAAATCGTCATCTCTCGACGTTGCGCTCGGTGTGGAGTCCCCTCCATCTTCACATCTCCCATCGACCGAATTGCCCGGGGCTGCCGTCGGTGCGGAGGGGAGTTGAGAGAAGGGAAGCTTGGAGAGGTCGAGTCCTGTACCTCTACAGCGTCTGAACGAGGCGAAGTAACGAAGTTGAGTAGACGACGGAGGAAGAGGAAGGGGAAGAGGGATTCTCGGCGATGGACTCGCCTCTCCTCGCGCCCTGCAAGCTGATGCAAAAACGACGAGATGCAAGCGACAGATACTACAGCGACAGAGAAACTCCTCCCCCTTTACTTCTTCCTAGTCATCGGCATCGCCTTGATCCCTCCACTGCTCTTCTTGGCGACTCCTCCCGCCGAGCCACCGCCGTTTGGCTTGTAGATGAACTGCTCGAGCTTGCCCTGCATGGTCTTGGCGGGTGCAGCCTTCTTGGTAGTGGTAGTGGTAGACTTGGCAGTGGATGCTGCTGCCGAGCGAGCGAGAGCGGCGGATCCAGCGGCAGCGGCAGCCTTGTTGCGAGTCGTCGAGGTCGCGCTCGTCGTTGCAGAACGACTGTGGGAGAGGAAAAGTCAGCAAGAGAGCGCGCGAAAGGAGAGGAAGAAGTAACGCACGTCGGCTTTGGAGGAGGAGGAGGGGGAAGCGAGGTCGAGGCGGTAGGCTTGGACTTGGCCTTCGGCGCAGGAGCAGGCTGACCGGAACGACGAGCGGCGGCCTTCTTGCAGACGTCCTTGGCTCCCGACTTGATGAACCATTCGTGGATGTCTTCGTCGCAGCCGTCGATGCTATTGAGGTGCAAAGAGGTTAGCTACGTCGAGGAAAGCGGCGAGGCGAAGAGGAACGAACGCCGTGAACGAAGAGTAAGTCAGAGGGAGGGTGAGAGCGACGAGCTGACGAAGGAGAAGTTAGCACAAGCTCGAGGGATGGAGGAGCTAGGTTCGATGCACCTGGAGAGCTTCATCCGAGATGATGTTGGCCGCCTCGCAATCCTCGTCGACAGCCGTCTGCGAAGGGCGACCTCGGGTCAGCTCGAGAAACCGGCGAATTAGTAGGGAAGAGGGACATACCTGCTCACGCAGCTGCATGAGGTTGGCAAGCACACCATCAGCATCGAACCCCTCCTCCTCTTCATCCTCATCATCGTCGATAAACTCGGCCGACTTGTACTGAGGCGCTGCCGCCGCCGCTTTCTTAGCCGCTGCACTCTTCGTCGACCTAGCGAGAGGGTTCCACTCCCTCGCCGGGGGCTGGTACTCCTCCTCCTCATCCTCTTCTCCATAATCGTAGTACTCCTCCTCGACCACCGCCGCCTTGCCCTTGCCCTTCGACTTAGTCGTCGAGCTCGAAGCCGTCGTCGTTTTGCCGACCACGCTCTTCTTGCCACCACCGAGCGAAACTCCCATCTCGAGCTTCTGACTGCCGTTGAGAACGTTGCGGTAGCGAGGTCCGACCGTGACGTAGGCGTTGGTGAATCCGAGAGCGTTGCGCTCGAAGCGTTCGCCGAGGGCGAGTTCGGAGGTTAGGAGTTGGAAGAGACGCTCGACGTCGCCGCGATCCATCTTGCTGCCCTTGCCGGCGTAGGGGAGTTGATCGTGACCCTTCTGAGTGATCTGTCGACGTGGGGAGCGAGGGAGGATCAGCTCGGAGCGGAAGAAGGGTCGAGCAAGCCTCGAAACTCACCTTCTGGTTCTTGCTACCCCGGAATACGTCGACAGCATGAAGCATCGTCACTCCCTTATCCCTCTCCATACTCTGCACAAGGCGAATCGCATCCTGGGCCAACTCGGTGACATCGCGCTTCTCGACATTCTTGGACGTAAGGCAGTTATCGCACGTCTTGTGGCAATCCTCCTTGGTGAACGAGTTGTCGCCAAAGTAGCGAAGAACTTGAACTCGACGGCAATCGGTGTCGTTCATGCAGTACTGGACGACGCGGCGGACGTTGGCGCGGTTGTTCTCCTTCTGCTCGGGCGTGCCCTCGCCTTCGTCGATGAGTCGGTTGATAAGCTTGGTGTCGCCGTAGGAGAAGTAGAGGACGCAGGTGGAGGTGGCTCCGTCTCGACCGGCACGACCGGTTTCCTGTCAAAGTCGAACGGGAGGGGTCAGCGAGGGAAGGGGCGCCGAGAAGGGGCGAACGTACCTGGTAGTAGGCTTCGAGACTCTGCGAAAGAGAGTGATGGACGACATAGCGAACGTCGGGTTTGTCGATTCCCATTCCAAAGCTGTGAAATGAGAAGTGAGGTGAGCCTCGCTCACGAGAGAAGTAAAGGAGCGGGTCGACTCACGCGATGGTAGCGCAGATGACGTGAAACTCGCCCGACTGCCAGCCTTCCTGGATGCGAAGACGATCGTCCTTGTCCATTCCCTGTCGTGCGGAGAGGACGGTCAGCGGTTCGGCTCCAGCGTCGAGACCGAGGAGGATCAACTCACGGCGTGGTAATGCCTCGCAGGGATCTTGTGGTCCCTCCTGAGCTTATCGGCGACATCCTCGCACGCCTTCTTCGAGTTGCAGTAGATAATGCCGCATTTCCCCTTGAACCCCGTCTTGATAAAGGTGGCGATTTCGGTGAGGAGGTTCTTGCCCTTCGGCCTGACCTCGTACTTGAGGTTCTTGCGATTGAAGGAAGCGGTGAGGACGACGGGAGAGCGCATGCGAAGGTTGTCCATCACGTCTTGCTTGACGCGATCGTTGGCGGTGGCGGTGAGAGCGATGAGAGGGACGTTGGCGAAGTCCTTCTTGAGGCCTCCCATCTCCTTGTAGTCGGGACCTGCGCGGGAAGGGGGTCAGCAATGGCGCCGAGACGAGCAAGAGGAGATATCTCACGGAAATCATGACCCCACGAGCTAACGCAGTGAGCCTCGTCGATGACAAAACGAGCGAGCTGGCCTCGGCGAAATAGGTCGCGAAGGAGGTTGCGGAACGCGTCGCTCTTGACAATCTGAAGGGTCGTTTGAGAGGTCAGCAATCTCCACCATCGTCACGAAAGAGCTCTCCTCACCTGCTCGGGCGTGACGTAGGCGAGGCAAGCTTGAGGGGGGTCGGCTCTCATGGCATCCATCGCGAACTTGCGGTCGGCGGCGGGCATGGTCGAATTGAGGAAGACGACGGGGATCTGCACGTAAACGAGCGCGAGAGAAAGAGTCAGCTCGACATTCTACGCTGATCAGCGAGTCTTCAAACTCACATCCTTCTCAATCAAAGCCTTAGTCTGATCCGCCATCAAACTCAACAACGGCGAAACGACAATCGAAACTCCCCTCGTCTTTCCCGTCGAAATGACGGCGGGCAGCTGGAAGCACAGACTCTTTCCTCCTCCCGTCGGCAAGAGCACAAAGACGTCCTTGCCCGCCAACGTCGCATTGATGGCCTCCTCCTGATTGGCACGGAAGCCCGAGAGCCCGAAGCGCTGTCGAAGAGCTTTGGCGACGTCCTTGGACCATGGGTAGTTCGATTTGGGGACTGAGATGACTCGAGCGGGGTCGACGTTGGAGTTGGAGTTGGCCTTGACGGCGGCGGCGGGAGGAGGATTGGGCTGAGGTCGAGGGGCGGGAGGAGGGACGGGACGAGCCTGTTGCTGTTGAGCTGGTGGACCTTGATGAGCTGGATGCGCTTGATGCTTGGGGCGAGGAGCAGCGACAATTTCGAGCTCGTCGTCGTCCTCGGCGGCGGGGTCCCAGCCATCCAGCAGCGCGTCCATCTCTTCGGCGGGAACGACGACTCGACCCTTGCTTGACTCGGCTCGGAGAGGTGCGGGTTTGGCGAGTGCTGGTGGAGGTGCGGCCTTGGCGATGGGAGGAGGGGCAGGCTTCGGCGCTGGAGGACGAGCTGCCTCCTGCTGAGCGGGACGGAAGCCCGAGCCTGGCTCGGAGCGTTGTGGTGGAGGAGCTGGTTGTCGTTGAGGAGCTGGAGGGGGAGCCGCTGCTTTGACGGGCGGGCGCTTGAGCTGAGGCCGAACGGGATCCTCCTCCGACGAGCTGACGACGACGTGCGAAGGGTGATGGTAGCGCGCAACTTCGGTAGTCGGCGTCTCCTCGCGCATCTCTGCCTCGACCTCCATGTCGAAGACCGGCTCCGCATCACGTCGGCGAGCGAGTGCGGCGGCAGTGGCGCTATGCTGAGAAGCGCTCGAGACGCTGCTCTGTCGCTGTTGGCGAGGCGGTTGTTGGATGGGAGGGGGAGAGAATTGGTGAATGGGAGGAGGTTGGATGACTGGGACATGTGCACGAGCTTGAGGTGGCAGGACGACTGGCGAAGCGGCGGCGGCGAAGGCGAGGTTCTGGCGGGCGATGGAGGGTGGAAGGGCGAGACCGACAGCGGGGGAGCCACCATTTGAGCTCGGTCGAGCAGGTCGAGCCGACTTGAGATCTCGGATCGAAGACTCGATGTAGGACCTAGGCGGTCGAGAAGAGCTCGTCAGCGATGCACGTCAGAAGCGCCGCCGAGAAGCCGAACTCACAGACTGTGTCGAACAAAGTCCTCGTCGCTTCCACCGCTACTAGTCCCAGACCCGCTCACCTTTAGCTCGAGAAGCTCGGAGAGTAAGCTGATGCGCTTCTCCATCTTGAGCTGCAGCGGGGTGAGGGCGGCGCGAGCGAGGAGGGTCGTTCGAAGCTCGGGCAGGCGCTCGTCGATGTAGGACCTGGTGCGTAGAGCGAGAAACGGATCAGCAATACTCGTGATTCAGGAAGGGTCAGCGCAACGCACAGGCTGTGGCGAAGCATGCCTTCATCCGAGTTCTTGCTCGTCCAGAGGACTCCCGGGGTGGTGAGCTCGATAAACTCTTCCAGGACTCCAGCCTTGCGCTCGGTGATGGACATGAGGGCCGACTCGAGAGATTCGACCGATTGCTGGTGGAAGAGATGAGGTCAGCAGGCGCACAAAGGGGGAGACACGAGGCAGAGGGAGCTCACCTCGGGCGGAGCGAAACCTGCAGCGCTTCCCACTCCCGCTGAACGAGCTCGCTCCTTCTCCACCGCTTGAGCGACCATCTCATCCCTCGATCGAGGTGCCGAGCTACTCGCTTCTTGCCCCGACGAACGTCGACCGAGCAGCTCTTCAACCTCATCCTCCGAGTCGGGCACACAGAATCCCGGATCCTCGTCTTCTGCTGCCTCCTCCGCTTCCGCCTTCTCAGTCGCAGATGAACTTCCTCCCACCCCGAGCTCCAAGCTTTTGTCTCCTAGCCCGTAACCCGAGTCGAGCGAAGGGCGAGCTCGCTTCGCAGCCGGCGGCGAGTGAGGATTGACGTTCTCGTCGACGGGAGGTCTGGCGTCGTCTTGCTCCTCGCGTAATGGTGCTGTGGTTGGCGTTTCTGGACGAGTTGCTGGTGAAGCGCGTTTGGCTGGAACTTGCTGATGCGATGAGGAGGAAGAGGCCGCGCGACTTGTTGAGGCTGGCTTGAAGTGCGAAGAGGTGGTGGCGGGGCGGGAGAGGAGGGATGTTGGTAGTGAACCGCGAACGGTGGTGACTGTGTTGGCGGAAGGGCCGGAAGAGCGAGCTGGAGTGGCGCCAGCGTTCGGCGCGTTGGGTGTGAAGGGCATGGGAGGGCGGTAGCCGGTTGCGGGGCGAAACGATTGTTGTACAGGAAGACTGTTGGACCTTACTGGCGGTGGAGCTGGTGCGGGAGCTGTAGGACAACAAACGAGATCAGCGACCTTAGCCTAGGGAGAAGGCCAAACACGCCCTCTTCTGTACGCGACGACGGACCTTTACTGCTACCAGCTACCGAGCCAGCTGAGGTGGTACCATGTACAGCTACAACCTTGCCTGAGACGCCGTTGGGAGACTCTGCGATGCCTGCTCGTCCTTTGCCCTTGTCCAAGCGAGCTGCTGTTGTTGAAGAGGCGCTTGCTGTAGCCTTGTTGGCTCCTACTGACTGCGGTGCAGGAGCAGGAGCAGGGTCTGCAGCAAAGCGGAACCCTGTTGGCGCCATCCAACGAGCGAGATGAGAGCGGGAAGAAGAGAGGCGGAGGCCAAGCTGAGCGCGACCAAGTCGGCGAGGGTCGAGCGAAGCGAAGCAGTAAGCGAAGCCACCTTTTGACCTCCGCCGCTCACTCGTCTACAACTCGACAGCTCGTTACTACTCTCGGATCCTACCTAGTCGACCCTGCTGCCCAGTCGACTTTGCTACAGCTCCTCGTTCGCTCTTCGGACGACTTTACGGCGCTCGCTCTTCTGCTGTCTAATTGCTCGCTCTTCTTTCGTGTCGAAGCCATCGCTGGTGAGTTCTGCTAGACTAGGTACTTTTTCTCCTTCTCTGCTAACCTGCTGCCCCCCAGCGTCGTCCCACGACGCTCTCGCTTACCTGGCATCTTCGCCGACCGCTCTGAGATCTCTGCATCTTCATGTGTAGGGATTTCAGCTCCGGGCTCGCTACCCCGACTCTCTACTGAAGTCTTCTTTCACACCACAGTCAACCTCGACAGTATCACCAAGCAGCTGAGGCAAATGGGACAACCGAGCGGTCCGCGATGCGACAACTGCCTAGGACCTTCGATTGACGGCTGGAAGCGCTGTACTGGATGCGAGGTGAGCTTTCTGAGATTCTCGGCCGTCTCCGTGCTTCCGAGCTAACCTCGATGCCGCCGTAGGAAAGCCGATACTGCTCAAAAGCATGTGCGAAGGCTCACTGGCCGAGCCACAAGAACAGGTGCAAGAACACCAAGCGCTTCAACGACGACCGTGAAGCTCACGCCCTCGAGTCACCTCAATTCGTCGCCCGATACGACGCTCTCAAGAAGCTGGCGGACGTGCTCGCCTTGGAAGTCGCCGAAGCCGCTTGCTATGCATTTCGTTTCGGTCAATCTCGCCCAGTATCCTTGCTGAGCTTAAGCTAACGCTGAGTTTCGTACAGGCTACCCCGACGAGGCGTCCACCACTACCCACGGCCTCCTTCTCGCTTTCTCTTTCGACCCTCAACCGACCGAGATCCGAGAACAGTTCGGGCTCATCGCGGCCAGCGTCAACGGCAAGCAGGATACGATCGCCAGGGTTTGTGTCGGCAACCTTGGGCTACAGAAAAACCTCGCGGAAATGTTCTGTGGATCCCCCGACCATTCTGAGGCGCGCCGAGCGGAAACTCATCAACGGAGCCTGCCCGTCCTCTTCGTCACCCAGGACAAGGGCACCTCGGACATCAATGCCGTCCTCGTCTTTTCGGTCAACATTGACGCCAACTTCGAGCCGGTCAACCGCCCTCTCCCGCCTCGCTTTGACGATTGGACTCTCCTCCTCCGCTCTTCCATCTCTCGACCTCCGCATCGCAACGCCGTCGACCTCAAGCTGGGACCTCGCTACTACCAGGCTCTGTACGGCACCCTCGCCTGCGGCAGCTCCGAAGCTTACTTGGAGTACTGCCTCAAGCAAAGGACGAAGGCTTACGACGACGGGAGCTTGACCTTCGACGTCGACGAGTTTGCGATGATGAACCAGCAGGCGGTTGTTGCGTGTGGTGCTCGTGAGTCTTCCATCTCTCAATCTCTCTGCGTTGAGCTCATCGGTCGCTGCGAAGCGGACGAACCTCGCTGATCCCCTACCTCCCTTCTCTACAGCCGCCGAGGATGCCCAAGCGATTCTCGACCAATGGGCCAAACGCAAGCAGCTTAACGCCAAGAAGAATGCTCGCAAGAACGCCAAGGCAAAGGAGCGAAAGCGACTCGACCGAGAGGCGCTCGACGCCTTGCCTCCGCTCAACTACCTACGAGCATGGCTTTGGACTCATTTCTTCAGGCACCCCATTGTTGTCCTTGCATTTGCGGGGCAAGACCCGGGGGACGAAATCCCGGGATTCTACGTCGTGAGTCGCCCGCCGAATCGTCCATGCGATCTCGACTGACCTCCCTCCTCCCTCTTTTGCAGCACCAAGGGAACTCCATCTTCGACAACAGCAAGATGGATGACAAGGCGTGTAGGCGTGTCTACGAAATGGTTCAGGTCATTCCCGAGTTCGCGGAAACTCGACCAGCCGACACGACCGAACGCCTCTCCTTCCTCCTCTCCGCCCCTGTCGCCGACCTACCTGCGCTCATCAAGCAGTGGTTCGACGACGAGACTGATCGCTTCAAGGCGAGGATTGAGGGAAGGACGCAGGAGCTGGACACCGCCGCGTCAAAGCGAGCGAACCAGCACGTCAAGGAGCAGACGAAGCCGACGACGGAGGGCGGCGAGAAGCGTATCTGGCTTCCGGTGATTGCAACGAATCCATAACTTATGTGTTAAGCTTTATTGAAATCAGCGCATCCTCATTGACTGCGAGTGGGCCTTCGACGAGAGCGCGAAGCTCGGCCGAGCAATTACGGAGGTTGCTGCAGGTGTTGACCCGTGCAGTTGAGACTGAGTGGCTGTCATAGAGCTCGCTGCTTGCTCTGCTGGCTTTTGCGAGTGTTGCGAGCCGGTTTTGACGGTTGGCCGCTGCTTCGGCGCTCGAATCGAGCTTGAGCTTCGACCTCTCCTTTCGCTCCTTCCTCTTCCTGCTCGTCTCGTCTCGTCTTTCTCGTCTCTTCTTCTCGCCATACCTTCGCCTCCCGCCTCGCTGGACTCGCTTTTATACTCCACTACAGAGCACAGCCCTCCTCTCTACCCCGCCAAACGAGCGTTTGCTGACCGCGGAGCCACTCCTCGCCTCGACGCACCAAGCAAGAGCTTTGTCTTCCTTCGCCGCTTCTGAGCTCGAGTATGAGCTCCCTCTACAGTTCTTGGCCAACAGCTCGCCCCTACGACGCTACAGTAGGCCCTCGAGCTCGCGCTTCCTCCATCTCGACTCGAGCAGCGTCAACAAGGCTACCGGACTCGTCTGACGGAGACTCTGAGCCAAGGCTGAGGCGATTAGGAGCAGTTAGAGGTGCACAGATGGTGAGCTGTCTCCCTGCTCAGTTCGTTTGAGCGAGGAGAAGAACTGACCTGCTCGTCGCTGTGCAGAGCCCGTCGCATGCTTCGGATCAGTCTTTCTCGTCTGTATCGGAGCACGAGGAGGACAAAATGCTGGAGCAGGACCCTGCTTTTGAAGGTCACCAGCGATTGTCCGCTTTCTTCGATGAGGTGAGAGAGCTTGCTCGGCGCCGACCAATTCTCTCGCTCTTGCGCTGACCGTTCTTCACTCTAGGTCTCAGAGGCTCACATCTCCATCGACAACCTAAAAGCTCTCTTTGACCAAAATCGAGCGCTCAGCGAACGCCTACGAGTGCTCCACCCCAACTCTCTCGACACGCCCTTCCTCGCCCTCGAACTCCGAAACCACCTCAAATCCGCTTCCCATTACCTCGTCGACCTCGACGAGCTCATCCACGCCATCTACGACAAGGAGCGCGAGACGAGAACGTTCGTCAAGCTCGGGAGGCTGCAGATCGGCGATGAGGATTTGTTCGAGAGCAAGGAGGAGACGGATGAGCTCGTCGCGAGGTTCTTGCGGAGGGTCAAGGAGATCAAGAGGGAGGCTCGAGGGGAGCGTAGGGATAGGAAAGCCGAAGGAGAGCGGAAAGAGCCGCCAGCTTTGGACGATTGGCTCGCCTGCGAGGGAATTGACGAGGTCAGGGTGAGCTCGCCCGTTCCTTATCGAGCGTGGCCTCAGCTTTACTAACTCACTCAACCCTTTTCCCTCAACAGAACCTACTACGCAAGGACTCGGTCCCAGCCTCTCGCTACGTCGTCGCCAACCCCTTCACCATCCTCGCTCGCCTCACCGACGGAATGGAATCGCTTACCCTCCCCAACCTCGTCCCCAAAGGCGCCCGCCCTCCTCCTTCTACTCGGCGTCGCTCCAAGACGTCCAAAGGATCCTTCCCATCATCTCCGACTCCAATCGGCTCGGTAATGCATCCCATGGCGGACTGGAAAGCTGCCATCATCTCGGCCGGCCGAGGGCGCAAGAAGAACAAGCTCGAGCGAGGCTTCGACGAGTTGGCCGAAGATATGGAAGAGGGGTGGTTGGAGATGAGCCAGGTGGCGGGTCGCGAGAGCAAGGAAAGATGGTGAGTCGCCTTCGCTTCCCTCTCGACGGTGAGCTCGGCTGACCTTTTCCCTCGGCAGGATCATTTGGTGCATGCTCGCCCTACCAATCCTCTTCCTCCTTCTTTGGATTTTTTACGCTATCAAGGACTCGGGAAAGGACGCTATTGAGGAGGTTCCGTCGACCATGATGGCGGATGGAGCGAGCTCGGGGCTGGCGGCAGCGGCGTCCAGTTCCAGCTCTTACGCTCGACTTAGAGCTCGAGGAGGATACACCTACATTTGAGATTGATTTTATTGCACTACATCTTTTATCGGCGCGCGGACCCCTTCGCTCCTCTCTCTCCCTCGGGGGAGCTCCTCTCCTGCCCACCTCGAACCACTTCCTCGTCTGCCTCTTGCGTTTCCTCCCCCTCCGACCCTCCTACACGCCTTGCAGGCAACATGTCTCGTCCAACCAGTGACCCTTTCCAAGCAGGACCTGGATCCTCGGTGGTGAGTGTCCCCCTTCTCAGCTCTCGGCGGAGGGCTCGGAGGGAGCGACGAGGTTCGAGCCGCGTTTGTTGACGCCTTGCTTCTCTCATCAGGCCTACGCTCAAGATGAAGGGATTAATATCGCCCAACCTTCAAGGATCGCTAGTCCTGGCTCAGCTTCTCAAGCCCGTACTGTTCCAGCGCTCTCGGCGTCTCGCAACTCGGGGCAGACGGCGGGCGTGAGCTCCGCCTATTCGAAGACGAGCTACCCCTGGTATCTTCAGACGAGATGGATCATTGCGCTGATTGTGTTGCTACTCCTCGCTGTGAGTTTTTCGGGTTCTGAGGAAGAGATTTGGTCGAGAAGGACGGTTTGGCGGAGGAAGTGCGAGAGGAGAGAGCTGACCTGCGTTTCCTCTTCCTCTACAGCTCGGACTCGGTTTGGGACTCGGATTGGGACTCAACAGCAACAAGAACAACTCGGCTTCGTCGGCTGCAGGTGCGCCTCTCGCTTCTCACCGTTGAGACTTGCGCCGAGCTAACCCTTTCCCCTTTCGCAGACAACGCTGGGAACGTCAGTACCGTTTCGGTCCAGTCTACCTACATCGTGAATGCTACCGCTTCGGATTCCGTCACCATCGTCCCTTCCATCGTCAGCAACTCGGCAGCAACCACCTCGGTCGTTTTCCAGACGGTCGGCGGATCGACCGTTACGGCTGCTGGTATCACCGTTTCGGCCGCTACGACTCAGGTCATGATCACTGTCAGTGAGACTGTGGACCCCAGTGAGTTCTCTTCGCCCTTACAGCTGTCTCGGGGACTGCTGACCTTCGCTCGCAAAGGTACTTCGACTCAACTGGCGACTCGAACCGTCGTCGCGGGCACGACGACCTTCACCAGCGTTGTCGGAGGAGGTCAGACGGCTACCATTACTCGCACTATCTACAACACGGTCACGGGAGCCGCCAACCGAGTCAGAGCTCGTCGTTTGGGAAGCGAAGGTGAGTTCGGCGATACTAAGTTGCCTTCCAGCAGCGCGTGTGGGGGTCGCTGAGCTACAGGATACGGGAGCTGACCCTTTCCACTTTCACCCGTCCAGAATAAAGTTTCGCACAACGCTCTACCCTCTCCTACTCCTACTTACCTTCTCGCCGTGTTTCGGCCGACGCCCCTTCACCCTCTTTCGACGTCTGTTGGGCTCGACATCTGCGCTCCTCGTAATCTTGGGCTGGTCTATCTGTCATCTATTTCATCTTTCACGCGGTCGAATGGCCGGGGAGCGCGAAAGGAGCCTTCGGCGAGCGATCCGAGCCCGAGGAGCGATGAGAACAGCGAGCAAGGCGTGTAGTGACAACCGAGCAGCACAATCCCCGTCACTCGCACTTTATACGGCTACTGATCCAGGTGTAGCTAAGCAGTTAGGGGTCAATCGACTTGACCGCGCCCCACCGCGGCAACTTGCTTCTCTCTCTCCTCCTCATCACGTCGCTTCTTCGTCGGCCCACCATTCTCGCGCTACAGCTTCGACCAAGTCTCCTCCGGCCTCTGCTTCGTGCCCCCGTCGCTCGCTTCCACTCCTCCCGTTTCGCCATGTCGTCCACCGCTTACTCGAACCCTTGGGATGAGCCCCTCACCAAGCCCATCGAGCAGCTCGGCACTTACTTGGCTGTCCTCCCCGATTTCACCGAGGGCTCAAAGAGGTGCGTAGAGCGCTTCAGGTTGCTGGACTGGACAACAGCAGCTTCCGTCGGATCGCGTGCTGACTGGACCCGCTCGAACAGGATGGACGTTCGACCGATCCACCTCGAGCACGCCAAGGCGGGCAACAAGCACGGATGGATCAGTCAGTACTCGAAGTCCTTCTCTTGCTCTGGTGAAGAAGCTAACCGCTCTTGCTCGCAGTTTCGGCGGGAGCGACCTTCGAGGGAGAGGCCGGCTCGAAGATGACTGGCTCGTGGTTCTTGATTCGCGAGGAGTCGCTCGAGAAGGCCAGGGAGAGGCTTTCGAAGGACGTCTACGTCCTTGGAGGCGCGTGGGATCTGTCCAAGGTGCGCTCGCTTGCTCGTCGCCGAAGCTCGACACCCCGAATCGAGCTGATGTCCTCTCTCACAGGCCACTTTCACCGCCGTCGCTATTGCCAAGCACTAAACTATGACAAGCAACACGTTCCTCATTCGTCAAAGCCTTTTAGAGGGACTGGAGAACTCGAGCAAGCTTTCGCCGAACCGTCTCGCGGACTTCAAGGCTCTTGAATCGAGCTCAAAGAAGGGATGGAAATGCTATGATAGTAAGCATAAGATTCTGTTTTGTGTTCCCTCCCTACATCCAAAGGCGCCGTCGCCAAGCGGCCGCTCTTCCTTGACGGCGGTCGCAGAAGGGCCTCTAGGAAGTCCTTGCCGTCTCCGTGCTCGCCGTTGGCCCTTTCGAGAGCACGCTGCTTCCTTGCCTTCTTCTTGGCGTTGGCGAGCGTCTTCTTTTCGGCGGCGGAGAGTATGGGCTTGTACTCGTTGAGCCCGTCTATGAAGGCCTCGTACCTCTGCCGCTCGGTCTGCAAGAGCGGCGAGAAGGGGGGAAGAGGGTGATAAAGAAAGGATGGGAGCTGTACTCTACCTCGTCTAGCGTTTACGTTTGCGAGGAGTGAACATCAGATTAGCAGCCTCCAACGAGGTTCCAGGCAAGCGCCAGCAGCGGAGCTGAAGCGCTGAAGCTGCAGAGGCAACTTTCGCTTTTCACTTCTCCTTCTCTTCCTTCTTGCTCGTCTCGTTCGTCTCTTCGCCTTCGACGTCTCCAGGGCTCTTCGACACCTCAAGAAGCTTCCTCTCAACGTACATCCCCTCGTCCATCCCGGCCTTGTATCTCGCTTTGCGCTCGACTTCCCTCAAGCTTCCAGCTCGGCTCTCACTCGTCCATGCACCCGATGCTCCCCTACCTCGCCTCGAGCTATTCTCGCTGGTCGCAGTGCACTACCATGTACTCTCTTTGACCAGCAAACCCTCCAATCAAGTCGCCGCCACCGCCATCACGCAAGTAAGTTTCTTCCTCGCTTCTTGGAGCTCGGCGCGTGTCGCGAGCCTGTCCAGCCATCTTTCGCGCTCAAACTGACGCGTCTCGCTTTTGACCGCTTACAGAAATCAACGAGCACTACCTCTACACCCTCGGGAGCTATCCTTTCGCCTAGTCGGCCAATTCTCGCCAGCCCTTGCGCTTGGACTTTTGCAACCGGTCTCGTCGCTTCGCCCTCGTTCAAGCTCGTCAGGCTGCAGGCCAAGCTCGCGCTTTTCGCTGGCCCGTACAAGAGGGTACCAAAAGAGGAGGAAGAAAGGGTGGAAGGAGCATGGGAATGGGAGGAGAACCTCTTCATTGCGGAAGAGGAGGAGGACTTCGGCGACCTCAGCGACTCGGACTCGTTTTCTTCCGACGACAGCCTTCGCTCTTCCCCGCCTTCGCTTCTATTCGACTCGCCTCCTCAATCCCTCTTTCCGGACCTATCTTCTCCTCCCGTTCCCACCGAGAAGCTTCCAGCGCCTTCACACGCCGACGAACAGTCCGTTGACGAAGATTTCGACGACAACGTCGAGGAGGAGAACAGCTATTCAACTTCGGACGGCTCAGTGACGGAGGAGATTTATGACTCTAATCTCGACAGGTTCACCTATACCGAGCTATACCCGGGAGAGCAAGACGACGAGGAGTACTTCGCCGAGCTCCCAACCTTCGCCGACTCGCCTTCGCCTTCGCCGCGCCCTCCTGCCGACTTCACGGTCCTCAAAGCCGAAAAGCTCGAGTTCAGTTGCGTCGATGAGCTGCAACTCGAATCCTCCTGCTCCCCCATCTTCGCACCCTCGCCCATCCGTGTGAATCTTCCTCCTCCCTCCCCTCGGCTCACCCCTGCATCGCTTTCCATCCCCCAACACATCACCAATCTCTCCAACATCGACGACGACTCCTTCCTACCCACCTTCATCCACCTCCCTTCTATTCGCAAGATCACTACCCTCCCTCCTCGCCCTCGCAGGAAGTTCTCGGCGCCAAGTCCGTCGCTTCATCGCGAGGTCGTCCTTTATGCATCGTTGAAAGCGGCGGTTTGGTTGAATGATTGGCAGAAGGCCAACTCGTTTGAGGAGCTGAGGGAGTGGTCGGCGTTGAGCTTGAGCGATGCGACGAGTTGGACGGAGCTCGGCGAAGGACGGGGAAGGGCGAGCGAGAGGAAGGGGAGGGGCTGAGCGAGCAAGGAGAAGCGGGAGGGGTAGACGTTTCGTAGAGATTTGCATGGTGTAGTGTCGTGTAGTAGCTTGCCTAATTTATTGTTCGCGCAGCCTGTAGATGGACGGAAACGACGTTCGGTCGAGGCGAACATTTCGGCTCAATCCATCAAGCTACTGCTCCCCTTCACTTCTCCTCCTCCAGATGAGCAACAACCCATCATCTCCCACTCCTACCACCCATTTCGCCCCATTCGGCTGCACCGCGACACATCTCAACCTCATCTCCCCTCCCTTCCCAGGCTGCTTCGTTCCTCCAGCGACCTTCTGCGCCTCCACATCCATGATAGCACTAGGCCTCAACCTCGGCACCATGTCATACAGCGCCCGATCCTCGCCCGTCGCCATGAGCGCCTCGAGTCGTTCCTCCCTCTCTTCGGCGAACGAGAGTTGTCGGTCCTCCGGGGCGGGAGTCGGCGTCGGCAGAGGGCCAAAGGGGCGGAAAGCGTAGAGTGATGGTTCGTTGGCGGTGGGGACGAAGAGGACCGTTTGGAGAATGGCTGAGGGATCCTCCGCTTCGAGAGGGAGGAGGTGCAGGCCCATGCGATCCTGTAGGGCGTTCTCGTCATCGAGGTCGATTCGACGGTAGACTCGGTAGGCAGAGGAAATGGGATTGCGGTCGGGCCCGTCGGGGAAGGAGGATGCGCGTTGGTTGAGGAGATGAGCGAGAGCCGAGGGGTCGTCGTCGTTGAAGGTCGGAGTTTGAGGACCAGGAGTGTAGGCGTTTCGGTCGAGTATCGTAGGGCACCAAAGCTTTATCTCCTTGCCGGAAACGGGGAGCGCATCGGTAGCTGGTCGACCCGCTTTCGAAAAGATGTGGGCGGTCGAGTGCGAGGCAAAGAGAACTTGATCGCACCAGCCGTCGTGGATCGAGGTCGAGGTGAAGAAGGGGGCGTCCAAGAGAGGAGGAGGGGGAACGGGAACGCTGGCGGTAGGAGGGTGTCGGTACAGATCCTCTCCATCGGCCGGCCAGGTTGGTCCTCGAAGCGATTCGGGGAAGCGCCAAAGGAGTATCTTGCCGTCCACTCCGCTCGTCACAACGAAGGGGAAGCGAGGATGGATGTCCTGCAAGTACGAAACGGTGAGCTTCTGCGCTTTGAGCGAATTTCCTCGCCCACTCACCACCGAGAGCAACGGCTTGATGTGGCCATCGTTCGCAAAGATGCCCAACGCTTCGCCATGCCACGCCATCGCCTTCTTCTTTGACTTCTTATCCTTTAAAGCCTTCCCATCTGACCTTCCCTCGTCCGGGAGCGAAGGGCGTAGCACGGTGGGGTCGAAGAGACGGGCTGTTCGGTCGGCGGAGGCAGAGACGAGAAGATGAGGATGAGAAGGCGAGAACTTGAGGTCGACGATGGGCTCCAGAGGAACACAAGAGTCAGTCAGTCGATCGCAGCGCCACCGTTTGCGCTCGCCCGCTCACCCCTCCATGTCCAACAATCGTTCGGTCGTAGACGAGAGCGACCGAGCCCAATTGGATACCCTCGCGTTTGACGGTGAAGATGTGAATGGCGCGTCCTTTGCCGCCGACAGCGAGTAGAGGCGTGAACGGCCAAGTTGAGATGTTGACCGACCATGCGAGAGCGTAAAGATCCTCTCCGTCCTGCAAGCGAGTGGTCAGCGCCTGCCCCGCAGACACGAAAGCCGTGAAGCCTTTACCTTATGCGAAGGTTCGTGCTTCCCGATGACGCTCTGAGCGATCAAGACACCGGTAGGTCTGTAGCAATCGTCGACCGAGGATGTCGCGGTAGCGCCCTTCCTCTCCTTGACCTGCCAGAGCTCGACCTATTGGTAGGGAGGTTAACGAAAGAGCATCGAAGGGGGTTAGTTCCAGCTTACGAGGTTTCCGGTGACGGTAGCGAAGACCCCATCGAGGTAAGCGAGGCCATCGTACTCGGGACATGGGAAGAAAGCGGCGCCGGCCTGCGCGGAGGGAACCAGGTAAGCGACTAAATCGCACGCGAGTAAGGAGTCGAAACTCACCCCATCCCCTCCTCCAGCATTCGTGTTGTATCCTTCCAAGCTCCACCTCGTACTCCAATCCGTCCCATCTCGCCTTCTCTGCTCGTTACGCCTCTTCTCTCTAAGCGGGTTCAACGCTCTGTACTCCTCGGAATACTCGGCATCCGTCATCCGCCTCTGATGAGCTTCAAGGGGGTGGAAGTAGGCATCGTGGGTGCGGGAGTGAGCGAGGAGCTGGGTCGGCGGTTTCGGGAGCGGGAAGTGAGGGTGGACGGCGTTGAGGTCGACCTTGAGCGTCGCGGCCTTCCATCGCTGGGACTCCTTTACTGCAGCGAGCTTTGCTTCTCGTCTGGCTGCCATGGCAAGGTTGTGGGCTTCCAGCTCGGCGCCTTCGGTGACGACGACGTCCTCCTCGTCGTCCCGCTGGGCGTTCCGGAGCTCGCCTGTAGGAAGGTCGTCGTCCGAGGAGGAAGAGGAAGTGTCGGAGACTTCGATGGTCGCGACTTGAGGGTCCTTGGCGAGTGGAAGGGAACGAGCTAGCTCTCCTACGCCGGTCGAGCGGGAGGAAGGGGCAGCGCCGAGGGCGGTCCTCGTCTCCACCTCTGTCGCGTCGTTGTCCGAGTCCATCGTAAGGTCGATTTGAGACCCACTGAACGCTGCCATGGCTTCTGTTGCGAAGTAGGGAGGGTCAGTGCAGCTGCTCAGCTTCGAGCGCGCGCGAGCAAAGTGGAGCTCACGGGGCGAGGTGTAGTCTAGCAGCGTAAGCCGAGAGCGAGCAGACAAAGCTTTGTAGTCCTCTCAGCTCCGAGACGAGACGACGAGTAAGACGAGTGAATGGCAAGAGATCAAGAAGCGCGAGCTCGCGTCGAGAGCAGGTTACCCTCCCGCCTTTTCGCCCGTTTCGCTGATCTCGCTGTAGGATGGTCAGTGGAGCTATTCAAAGCGCTACTGACTACAGCTAACACTCTTGTACCCTCTCACAGACGGCTCTCTTCAACTTCGAGTCGCTACTCCTCGTCATCCTCCTCATCATCTGCACCTGCACCTACGTTCGCGCTACAGCACCAGGACTCGTCGACAAGAACAAGGAAGGGTGAGCTCCTCCCTTCTCTCTGCTCCCCCTGCTGTCCTACAGCAGCTCTCGGAGCTCTCGTGTTGACGCTCCAACTCCCTTTCGCTCGGTCCAGCTTCACCGGCATCTTCTTCAAGTTTGCGCGGATAGGTATGTCACTTATCTTGGTCATTAGAGGCCACTGCTGATGCTTTGTATTGCTGCAGGAGAACGATTATCGCCCTACGTGGCGCTCGCCTGCGTCGTGATGGCCGTCCAGATCCTCTTCGTCTGAGCCTTTCGACTCAACTCGCGCGGATCCACAGGATGTATGAATAGGAAATGTGTTTACTGGAGGCGCGACATGCTGTCTGTTGCAGGGGATACGTTGGTCGGGAAAGGCGCAGAGGGAGTTCCGGGTTCAAGCGCTGCGATGGATCACTCTCATTACGCTCAAGGCATCGTACACGAGGACAGTTCATCTCACTCGCTGCTCTCATCCCGCTCTCGACGCTTCGACGACGCTCGCGAGGGCTTATAGTCAACGCCGAACTCGGCTTTGGCTCGTCGACGACTTGCTCGGCCGATGCTCTCCTTCGCAGGCTCGCTTGAGCTCGTGGGCTCCATGCGAGCACCTCCACCTTCGTAAGCTCGTATTCTAATTACCTACAACTCGTCGCCCGGAGCGGTGGACATGGCGGGGCGCAAGAGGCCTCCTCGGAGAACGAAAGGAGTTCGACCGACCTTGGACGTTTCTGCATCCCAGCACTTCGCCATCTCATTTGCTCGCCTTCGCCATGCGGGATGAGAGACACGCAACGACTGCTCGGCGGCGATGGAGCTCACGCTGGTAGTCGCTCAAGTCAACCGCCGCTGCTGACAGCCCACAGCGCTTCGTTGGGAGGAGCGGTGGCTGGTGCGTTGTTGGCGATGTTGCTGAGCGGAGGAGGGATTGCGTTGCTATGGGGCGATGGTGAGTTTCCTAGTCTTACGGTCGTAGCGTTGAAGGCGACAGCTTACCCCTTCGGCGTTCGCAGACGACTCGCTGTGGACCATCACGCTCTTCTGTGTATCCCTGGTCGGATGGCTCATCGTCATGGGGGTTTTGGTCAGTCCTTCAAATCTGCGCCGCTTCCACTGGCAAGCTCGACTGGCCGCTAACGCCCTTCGGCGATCGCAGGCTGCTCATTTCGTCGAGCTTCGCGGCAAGCAGCACAAGAAGGGAAAGGTCAAGACTTTGTTCTTTCTCTTCACTGTAAGATAAATCTCCCTGGAACTTCAGCGTTGAAGCGCAGCTGACTGACTCCCTTGCAGGTCGCGCTCGGCCTTTGGTTCGTCGTCGTCCTCGGCTGCCTCATCATCTTCATTCCCCTAGGATTGGCCACCATCACCAACTCGGGTCATACGTGGGGATGGGGACTCTTGGGAGTGAGTTTGGGAGCGTGTTGGAGGTGGAGCCTCAGCTAACGGCGATTCGGAGATTCGCAGGGTCAGATCGTCTCCGTCCTCCTCCAAATCGCGTACTGGTACTCCTACAACAAGTACTACAAAGATCTCCAGCTCCATGGAGATATCACTACCTCTCCGGACCACGAGTTGGCTCGTATGAAGCCGGAGAAGAGCTCTCGTCGGGGCCACCTCTCGCTTCGGCGGAGCAAGAGCAAGTCGAGCAAGAGGAGCTCGACACCTAGAGCGCCGCCACTCGACTCTCGCGATGACTTCCAACATGCCCGAAGCCCTTCGCCACCTAGTCCAGTGGAGTCAGCGGTCAGCTACAATTCGACGGGAGGAGCGCCTCTGCGCGAACCGTCCACTCGCTCGGCTCTGCACGTCGTCAACGCCTCCCCCAATGACTCGGCTCCCTCGGATGATGACGGACACTATCATGGTGCCGCGCCGCCAAGCACCTACTCGCCCTTCTCCCAGCCGCAAGGCATCGCCGACCACTCGGTTTCGGACGACGACACCTTCCACCTCCCTCGCAACAGCACGTCCAGCTCATCGGCTCCTCCTTACGACCCTCACGCTTCCTACGACGCCCATTCCTACCACTCGCATTATCCAATGGCTCTCACCCCCGGTCGTCGACCCGATCAACCCGACTGGCGCCCTCCTCGCCCCTCGCAACCCCCGATTCAATCGTCTACGACGCCCGTCTGGAGACCTTCAACCCCTCTTTACCTCCGAAAACCCGACGCTCGAGATTCGCTACCCTCCAGACAGCCCAAATCGCGTTACGACGCCTACAACCCCGGCTCAACCCCGACCGCTCCCCTCGTCGTCCCTCGCGCCGCTTCACCGACTTCATCTCCCACCTATGCATCCGACTGGCGACCAACTCGCTCTCCCGCCACTTCTACCTCGCCCTCGCTCTCGCCTTCTCCCTACTACCCAAGCTCGACGCCCGATCCCGCGCATCGTCGACCGCTCGCATCCCCTCCGCCGCCGAGGAGCACGCCTCTTCCGCCGGGACAGAGACCGCTGCCGTCATTCGCGGATGCTCGTAGAGATTCGGCAACTGCTGAGAAGAGGAGCGTGAGCCCCGACTCGCTGCCACCCATGCCTGGTGAGTTCTCGGAGGGTCGACTCGGCCGAGCGAAGAAGAATAGCTGACTCGCCCTTCTTCCTTTCCCTCTCTCAACGCCTCGACGTGGAATAGAGTATCGTACATTTTCCTTGAGCTCGGTGCTCGCCTCGATGAGCCGCTAAGACAACGCTGACCTTCTTCCTTCGCCGCTCGGCGCACTTTCCCCTCCCCCTCAGACCGCGGCGACCAATACCACAACGTTCACTCACTGGGGAGACGACGCTCGAGTAGATCTCTCAAGTAATTTTTATCGCTCAGTCGTCGAAGGGCCACTCTCCATAGCTCTGAACCTCGCGAAACGCAGAGCGAGAGCGAGCGAATCAAGTTCTAGTGCGAGAGAGAGATCCCTTCGTTACATCTACAATCAACAAGAAGGGCAAGGATGAACGAAAAAGAATCGTGATCGCGTGTGCAAGTGGGAGAAGGTCGTTAAGTGTCGTGGTCTGCTCGGCGAGGAGGGAGGAGAGGGGCGTGAAAGGTCGTGCGTCGCATACGTTGTCGCGCAGGGAAGAGAGGAGGAAATCGATTATCGGCGTGGTGGAGAACGATTGTCCATGATAAGCTGTAGCGCCGAGTAGGAACAAGAGCCAGGTCAGCGCGAGCTCAGCGAGAGTCGAAGAGGAGAAAGCTCGACTCACCTCCCTAATGTTCCACAGATCATTCCTCATCTCCTCCTCCTCTCCATCCTTCTCCCTACTCGTCCAACCCCATCTCTCAAACTCCTCCCTACACCTCTTCTCCCCCTCCTCGCAGCTCTCCCTCAACGCCCTCCTCACCTCCCCCTCCTGCCCCTCGGCATCACTCTCTCCATCCCCACTCTCACTGAGCACAAAGCTCGCCCTATTCTTCAACATCCTCTCCTTCTCTCCCATCGCCCATCCATCGTCATCCCCATCCTCGCCCATCACTCGACCAAGCGCCGAGGGAGCTCGTCCCGATCCTGCTCCATCGCCTTCATCGTCCGCCCAATCTCCTCCCTCGAACATCAAGTCCAGCTCGTCCTCCCCTTCTGGCGAGATCGAGTGCCATGACATGCGAACTGGGTCGAACACCATCGAGCCGACGACTTTGACGTTCGGGGCCGAGAGGGTCGAAGAAGTCGAACCGTGTCGGAGAGGATGGGAAGATGGGGTGAGGCTGAGTAGGCTCGTAGCGGGGGAAGTGGCGCTCGTCTCCTCGCCTGCTGATGTCGTTGCCGACTCAGAGGAGGAAGTGATGATGGGTTTGGAGAGGGAGGGGAAGCCGACGCGAGCGGGGGAGAGACCGCTTGAGAGCTGAGTGATGAGCGCCGGTCGAGTAGAAGAGGAGAGAGCTTTGTCGAAATCGCGGAGGACCGACTCGTTGCCTTCCCAGCGGTGGAGGAGAGGGTTCCAAGTCATGTCGCCAACTGTTCGAGCGGAGAGGTTAGCGCCGATCTTCGGTTCGAGGAAGGAAGGAAGCGAAACTGAAGCTCACCTTTGGCCATCCCCGGCGCTCCCAAGTTGCGAATCAACTGAGGTTCCTTCTTCCTCCTCGCCTTCTCTTCGCCCGCCATCCTACTCTTCTTCTCGATCCCTTCTTCCGCGCTCTCCGCTTTCAACCGCTTACTTCCCGTCGCTGCTATCGAAGGAGGAGCGAGCTTAGAGGAGGAGGAAGCCTTGATGGTAGATCCTCCCGCCGAAGTCGACCGCGAGGGCTTAGCCTTGATGGTGCTTCCTCCCTCCTTCGCCCCTCCACTCCCCGCGCTCCCACTCGAGCGATTTTGACTTCTCCGCTCACTAGCAGTAGGCTTGACGGTCCCTCCTGCTCCCTTACTCGCTGCACCCGCCGAACTCCTCCGCATCGACTGACTAACGGTACGCTCCCTCTCCCTCTCCCCCTTCGTCAATGGCAGATCATCGAACCCGTCCAACTCGGTGCCATCGCCGTACGCTCTTTGCTTCTTCGGTTTTGCGAGCTTGAGCGCAGCGGAGGGGATCCTGAGACCCGCGATCGGGCTGTTGAAGGAGGCGGAGGAAGGGAGTCGTGGTGAGGCTTTAGCGGCGGAGGAGGCGGTGGGTTGGAGAAGACGGCCTGAGGCGGCGGAAGATGGGCGTGGTGGGTGAGTGAGGTGCGAGAAGGAGGTGGCGGTTGAGGTGAGCGGCGAGGGAGGGAGAACGGGGTTGGAGGAAACTCGCTCGCGGACGCGGGAGATGGAGGAGGCGGTGGGAGCGGCGAAGCGGCTGGAGGTGGATGGGGTGGTCGTCCGAGTGAAGGTTGGGGAGGAGGAAGGGGAGAAGAAGCTCGTCGTTGCGGTGCCGGGCGTTGAAGGTGTAGGAGAGCGGAGTGCTCGGCGAGAGGCGGTAGAGGTGGAAGCGACTGGCGTTCCTTGAGTCAACTCGAGCTTGGGTAGCGATTGGAGACTGCGCTTCCGCTCCATCGTTCTCGCTCCTCCCCCAGCCGTCGAAGGCGTTGCGAGCAGGTTCCCTTGGGATCTCCGACTCCTCAGCGTCGGCGGCCTCGACGTTGTGGATGGAGTGGAAGGCGTCATGGGCACGGGACTGAGGACCGCCGTCCCCAGCTGTGGCTGATCCCTCGTCGTATCGAGCCTCGGTGGCCTCCTCGCTCCCGCCGGTGTACTCATTCCCACCGCTGCTGCTCCTCGCAGATCGCCATTACTCGCCGTCGTGCGAAGACTGGCTGTCCGCGCGCGAACTCGATTCCTCGCTGCCGTCGAAGGGGCGGGAGGTGGTCCTCTTCGCTCGGGGCGAGGGAGACGCTCGACTAGCCCGGCTGCTGAGGAGGGGCGGTTGGATGAGGGTTGAGAGGTGGCGGATGAGTGAGGACTGCGAGTGGTGGTGGTGTTGGGGAGGGTAGAGAGGGAGGTGGAGGATCCGGAGCGGGAGAGGGAGGTGGGAGGACGGGGAGCGGCGGATGAGGTCGAGCGAGGGAGCGGAGGGCGAGAGGAAGGTCGGGCAGCGGTGGAGGGTGTCATAGCGGTGGAGCCCGAAAAGGCTCGTCGTCCCTTGAGCGCAGGCGGTTTGGGTTCACTCCTCGTCCTCATCCTTTCAGCGCCGAGTTTAACTCCAACCTCGATAACGAGGCCCGCTTCTCCACCTTCATCCTCCTCCTCCTCTCTCTCCCTATACCCCTCAAGCTTCCCATTCCCGACCGACGCCTTCTCCTCCGCCTTTCCGCCCCTCGCCTCCAACTTCCTCCTCAACATGCCCTGCAAATCGACCCTGCCGCCGCTGAAGCCCTCGCCATCACTAGGAGGCGTCATCGCGCCCGGCCCGCCGAGGAAGTACGGAGGCAGAACAATCTCCTCGAAAAAGGCCTCGTCGTCCTCGTCTTCGTCGTCGGTCGTCGTTCCTCCCATCGAGAGGCCGGGGGAGGCGGTCGAATGGCGAGAAGGGGCGCGGGTGAGGAGTGTTGGAGTGGGGAGAGGGAGAGGGAGGTGAGAGGGCGTAGTAGTAGTGGTGGTGGTGGGGAGTCGGAGGGCTTGCGAAGGGTTGCGCGAGTGGGAGGAAAGGGAAGAGTTGGAAGCCCGAGCGAGGAGGGGTGAGAGGGTGATCTGCGCTACATCGTCGGGGAGCTCAAAGTCGCTCTCCGCCTCAAAGTCGCCGTCGTCCTCTTGGTCGGTAAAGTCGGAGGTGGAGGCCTTGCCACGCAAAGGAGCGGGCGCCGTCTTGTTCGTCGCCGAGGGTTTGATCGTTCCCTTCCTGCTACTCCTCGGGGTAGGGAGACCTCTCGATCCCTCCAAAAAGGCATCACCCTCTGGATCATCCGAGATGTGACTTGCGAAGCTGGCCTTGGCCCTCAGCTCCTTGCCTCTCTCCAACGGCAATCCCCTCGCATCCAGCCCATCCAACTCGAGGTCCTCGTCCCAATCGCCGAGCACGCTCTTTGCAGCTCCTTGAGGTGTCGAACCGAGGTGATGGACTCGCCCTGGGCCAGCAGTAGCGGATGCGAGGAGAGTTGAGAGTTGAGATGAATGCCGAAGGGTGGAAGTTGGGCCGGGGGTGCGCTGAGGCGACGAGTTGCGCCGGGAGGAAGGACGGGGAGTGGATGGGAGGGTTTGAGTGTGGTCGTCGTGGGAATTGACGCCGGCGGTGGTGGAAGAGGAGGAGGAGGAGAAGGTCGAAGTGGAATCAGAGCGGGGAATGAAGAGAGCGCCGGCTTCGTTGGTGGGAGAGTCGAGCGAAAGGCCGGAGAAGGACGAGAGTAATCCCTTGAGGGTTCCGCTACGAGAAGAGGATGTAGACGATTGATCCTCCTCCTCCTTGGTCCGGAGCAGAGAGGACGCGTCGCTCTCGGCGGTGCGCTCAAAGGGGTCGCGCTCCTCGTTGGTCCCTCCTGCTGCAGCCGTAGCTTTCTCCTTCCATCTTTCGATCCCTTCGCCGTCGAAATCGCCCCCCCAATCCTCGTCCTGGTCGTGTTCTTCCAGTCCAGCGCTCGACCCCCGCTTCTCGAGAGACGCGGCTCGGTGGTCGTCTGTAGTCGAGTCGGAGGGAACGGAGAGGGCGAAGGGTGAATCTTCAAAGTCGAGATCAGGGTCTGAATCCCAGCATTCGGCCATGGTAAAGGCGGGCGAACGAGATGAGAGAGACGAGGCGCGAGCGTGTGTTGTTGTGTGGTCTCGAAGAGGGGAAGAGGGCGGGAGCGAAGAGGGAGAGGAGGCGAGGGAATAAGCTGTAGGTCGTTAATGCTGCATTCGGGTTTCGTTCAAGTCCTGCTGGCGAAGAAGCGACGGAGAAAGAAGAGCGTTGAGATGAGAATGTGACGAGGAGACGAGAAGGAGCGAGACGAGCGCGTACGGTCAAAGGGTTCTGTAGGGATGTACGAGGCAGTCGATGAGCGGTAAGAGGGCAAGAGACGAGCAGCCTCTGGCCTGGCCGAGTTGAGCCTGTCGAGATGAGGGACAAGGGGGAAGAGCGAGGACTTGGTCGTTCGAAGAGAAGGGGGAGAGCACGAGCCCTCTCAGAGCCTAACGTCGTGCAGTGTCCAAAGTGAGCTTCAACCGTCTGTATGGAGCTGAAATACTGGTTGCTCGTCGAGTTGCACCTGTATCAACCTGCTCTCATGCATACTCGGCCTTCGCAGCCTGATCGCCGAGCTCTCTTGTCGCGCTTCTTTCGACCCTTCTGTAGTTCCTTACACATGCTCTGCCGTGCTACAGACTAGCAAATGCTACACTTTACTCACCTACATTTCACCTCGGCGCTTTCGTCTCCCCACAGCCCCCTGCCGGACTGCCTCGGACTTGACTCCTTTCCTCCAAAAACATGAGCGAGACGAAGGACGGCGGGTTGGAATCAGCAAGCAACCAAGGCTATCATGTCCTACCACGACGACGAAGAGTCGACCCTCTACGACCCGCCACTCACCAAGCGCGGTCGCTCACGCTCCTTCTCCGCCTCGGCCTCTGCTCCCACCGTCTTCAGGTCGTCCTCGCTCCCACGGAGGGGATCCTTCTCAGCGTCTCGCACCTCGTTCCAAGGCGATGTACCCTACAACGATGGGGCACGCTTCACGGACGGCGACAAGCAGCTGCAAACCCCCCTCGTCAAGCTCTACGACTCTCTCGACCGCTCTACGTACAGCGATGAGGAAGCGGATCGGCAGGCGAATGGAGGGCGGGGGTATAGGGATGGTGTGGTGTATGACGGACCGGGAACGGAGGTTGGAGTTGGTCCTTCGGGGCAGATGAGGGAGGATGAGGAAGCCGACCGAAAGAAGAGGAGGGAGGGAAGGCAGAGTAAAGGGCAGGAAGAGCCCGCTGTAGCCCATGTGAGTTGTGTGTGACTGCTAAAACAAGTTTTCGCTGACCCTCTATCAACCTACAGACGCCTGACATGGAGCAATTCCTCGCTCAAGTTCGTCTCTTCAGCTCCGCTCCTTCGCTCCTCGGTCTACACCGCTGACCCCGTCTCTTTCTGCACTGCTCCAACAGTGCTACGACCTCACTCATTCCATCGACGCCCTCGAGAACGACGTGGACCAAATCCTCTCCCTCCGGAACAAGATCGCCTCGCTCCATCCCTCCGAAGATGTCGGCCAAGTCTCGCTGCGCGCCGATATGGAGGCGCTTTCGGCTCTTACTACTCAATCGGGGAGGGCTATCGTTTCCCTCGAGGTGTGGTTGACGAGGTTGAAGCAGTGGAGCTCGATGTTGAGGAAGTGGATCAAGGAGGGGACTGTGCATGCTACGTTGCAGGAGGTTGGAGAGATCAAGTATCAGTTGGCGAGCGCTAAGATGGTGCGTTTGGTCCTTCTTCCTCCCAACCCTTCCTTTCCTCTTCCGCGCTCCCTCTCCCTCTCGCAGGCGCTGACCCTCCTTCCCTCCCTCCCTCCCTACCTCCCTACCTCCCTCCCTACCTCCCTCCCTCCCTCCCTTCTCGGCGATGGCAGGACTTCGCCGACGCGATGGAACGAATCCGCGAAGGCGCCTGGAAGGAAGAGGAGCGTCGCGAGCGAACTCGAATCTGGATGGCTCGCCATATGAGGAGCAGGGAGCCCGAGATGGAGGACGACGAGATTCGCAAGTTGCTCAAGGCCGCCGAGCTCGGCGCAGCGGATGGAGTGGCGCAGAGCGATGTTACGTGCGTTCGAGGCTCCTCATCTCCGTTCCGCTATTCTTCCCTCCTCTCCATTTCGCTATTCTTGAAGGCTCAGAAAGCTGACCGAAATGACTTCGTGCAGCTCCTACGCCGGTCTCTGGGCCTTGAGAAATCCGTTCACTGAGTTGGCGGAGCTGACCAACGGCATGGCCTTCTTACACGACGGCTTGGATCGCGAGATTGTGGATACCGTCACCGGCAAATCGGCCAAGAAGCGTGTGATCAACTTGAACGCTCCCAACGCCGTGAGTACTTCTTTGCTTTTCCTTCGCGATACCAAGGAAGAGACGAACGTACAGGAGCGTCAACGTGAGACTTGATGCGCTAGCTCCCGTCCACCTCGCCCGCCAGCGAATACCGATCGCGAGACCGCCGAAAGTACGCCGAGCTGACCCTTCTCCTCTCCCATACCTCCCACCAGTCCACCCGTCGCTCCTCCACACGCTCCAAGAAGTCGACCGGCTCCTCCACCACTTTCGTTCGCCGCTCTGGAGGCTTCACCGGCAAGACGTCCTCCTCCTCCGCCGCCGCGATGGGAGGTCAACCGCTCCCGCAAGGATCGTACAAGTATGCTCGAGCTGAAGACTACATGCGCGAGAAGGACTTGGAGTATGGGTATGCTAAGATGCAGCAGGGAGATAGGGTTCGCTCGGTGAGTCGTCGGTTTGGGTTTGAGCTCGGCGAGAGACAAAGAATCGCTTGCTGACCTCCGCTGCTCTTATGCTCTTCCCTATTCCTCTCACTTTTGTGATAATCGCACCTCCAATTCTCATCTAACAGCGCAAAAAGATGGTCATCGCCCTTCTTCTCGGTGAGCTTTCCCGTTTCCTCCGCCCCTTCCTTCGCTCGCTCACCTCTTCTTCCCACCGTTCTCCCTCCCACACAGTCATCATCGCCGCCCTCGTCCTCTTCGTCATCCTCGCCATGCACAAGGATTCCTCCTCCTCCTCGCCGTCTTCCTCCTCGGACCTCAACTCGAGCAACTCGACCTCCGGCTCCGCCTCGCCCTCCTCGAGCAACACCTTCGACAACGGCCTGTACCACCCTACCACCATGGGAGAGACGGTACCCATCTCCTCGGCAACGTCCACCAGCCCGAGCTCGAGCAGCAGCTCCGAGTCGAGCAGCTCGGCGGAGAGCTCCAGCCAATCCTCGTCGTCGCACTCCAGTAGCAGCAGCAGCAGCACCGACTTGACCTCTTCCACTTCGGATCCCAGCTCCTCTTCTTCGACCGAAACGACTAGCAGCAGTGTCGTCTGGTGGACTCCCGCTTCGGCGACTTCGGCGCAGACGACGAGCCAGGCTGCTGAGACGACGAGTAGCTCGGGATGGAGCTGGGGAGTCGGTAACTCCTAGACTCAGCTTTTGAGGAGTAGGGTAGAGCAGAGGGGTGGGAGAGAAGGAGTTGAAGAGCGGGCGAGGGGAGAGCGGAGGAGATAGAGGGGCTTGTAGTAACGACCGGTCGCTGGTTAGACTGCTATTCATGATTATGGACTCTTTAACGTGGTATCCTCACTTCTAACTGAGAGTGAGAAAGCTGTTTGAGTGCAGCGAATATTCCGACATGGAGGACGTGAAGAGCGAGCGCCGAGCTCCCGTCGAAGCTTGCTAGGCGAAGACAAACGAGGCGAGCTTTTGGCGTAGCAAAGCGCAACAATTGTAGTGGTTGGACGAATTGTGTTGATGGAAGGAAGAAGGAAGAAAGGCGGAGCAGCTCTAGGGCGTGCGAAGTCAAAGCCGAATCCCCTCGCTGTCCTCGCCTGTCGCAAATGGTCAGGATGAACCGCGGACAAAGATACCTTACAACAAGATGACACGACGACGCCTCGCCCCGCTGCTCAGTGAGCCACCTTCTTGGTCCTGCCCAAGCGCTTCGCCATCCTCTGAAGCTTCTTCGCTCCCATCTGGCGAGCGAAAGAGACGGGGTTAGCTGGCGAAAGTAACATGAGATCAGCACAAAACTTACCCTCTTTGCCATCTCCTCGAGCCTGAGCTTCTCGGCCTGCTTCTGCTGCCTCTCCTTGGTGATGTTGCGCTTTCGCTCCTTCTCGGCGGCGACCTCCTCCTTCATCTCCCTGCGAACGGCGAGCGGTGAGCGGTCAGTAGAGTCCTTTCGTACAGCTCCTACCTCTCCAACACGCACCTCTCGAGCTTCTTTACAGCGTCGTCCCTCTTGCGAATCTCCTCCCGCTTCGCAAAAGCGTTGCTCGCTTGCGCCTTGTCCTTCTTTCCAGCTTGAGCGCGGGCTGTAGCATTGTGAGGCTGTTTCCAGAAGCGACCAGATGTGTTCTTCAGGAAGGGCAGCGGCTCGGCAGGCTTCTCGGGGTTGGTGCAGACGGTGGGGTCGGCGTTGAGAAGAGGATCGCTAGGGCGGTCGTGCCAGACGGGTTGTGGGACCATTCTTGTATGCTAGTGGGTTGGCTGGATGGAGAGCTGGGACCGAAGAGAAGCGACGAGAGATGTGGTTTGAAGCCAAAAGACGCGCGCTGCGAAATCTGCGTTTTGCCAACCTTCATTTCGCCGATATTCTGTAGTCGAATTTGGCAGCTTGAAAAGTAGATATAACAGCTAGTTTTGCAATTCATTAGACGTCTACCTCTACTCCTGCCCCAACAGCAGCAATTCCTGCAACCGCCGAACGACCAGCCCGACGTAGGCCTCCCTCGCCCTAAAGTTGGATCCTGCACTCTTCTGAGTCTGCGAGTTAAGAGAAAGAGTCAGTAATCGAGTTTAGTAGCTGTGCTGGACAGCAAGAGAAGCGAGAAAGACTCACAAATGGCAACTCGATCAACTTGTCGGCGACGGACTCGAAGTCACTCGCCAATCCCTCGCGCAACGCCGGTAGGTCAAACGCCGAGATGCTTGCGCCGTTGGGTAATCCATGACTTGACCGTGTTGTCGCACGAAGACTCTCGGCGAGTCCAAGGCCGAACTCGGGGCGAGCCGAAGTGGCTTCCTGCTCCGCGCGCTCGGGGTCGAGGAAGAAGGCGACGTGACGGAAGTAGAGGAGGAGCGAGAGTTCGAGAAGGTCTGTTGTATCATGATCAACGAGAAGTCAGTATGGCAAAAGCATGAAGATGAGGAATAGCACAACGCACGAAGCGACGAGGTGACTTGAAGACGGTACTTGGTGTGCAGCGCTTGCAGCTCTTGCAGAACGCGGTTGCGTCGATCTCCAGCTTCCAGTCCGTCCTCCTCAGGGAAGGCGAAGGCCTGTGTATGCATACGAGTCAGCGACGTGCATAAGCGGAGCTTGAACGAGAAGCGAGCACTCACCTCCTCAATCTCCTCCAACGGCGTCGCTTCGAAGTTGTCGAGGAAGCCTGCAAGCTTGGTCGCATCCGAGAGCCTGTACGCGAGCACCTTGGCTGTGTCGCGGAGGAAGGCGCCAGCCGAGCCGAGGGTAGGTGCTGTGAGCGTGGAGTCGTCAGCTTTCCGAATCTGCAGCTTCCGAGAGGCTAGAGTAGAGACTCACCACTCTCTTGGATCTTGAGAGCTGGAAGCAAAACGGGGCGGAAGGCGTTGGTGGCGGCACGCTTGCGAGTAGCGACCGTCTGGTAGGTGAGGATAGCTGCCTCGAGCGACTCGACGAGTCCTTCGACCTTCTCGGTGAAGATGGTGCCGTTGTTGCGAAGGGCTGCACGAGGCGAGACGTCAGTAGCGAGTCTTGATGGAGTGGCGAGAGAATGGAGCGCACCGAGAACAAGAGTCTGATCCTCCTCGCGCTCGACGTCGCTTGACGGCAGGACCTTGGAAACCCAGTCTTGGGGACCGCAGATCTTGGCGGAGAGGCTGAGGAGAGCAGCATGCAGACCGCCGAAGGACGAGAGGGTAATCTGGTGACGGCGTCGTCAGCAAAGCTCTCGCGGCGCCGTTAAAAGCTACTCACCAAGTCTTCCTCCGCGACTGAGGGCAAGATGAAGCCGAGCAGAGTCACGATGAGGTGAGCTTCCCGCAGCGAGTAGACCGTCTGAGTTGTCGCGCAGTCCTTGAGGGCGATGAGGAGGTTCTCGCGCTGGCCTGCGACGAAAGCGACGGCCTGAGATGGAAGGAGACGGGAGACGAGTCAGCGGGGGGCGAGATGAGATAGCGGAGGAGACGTAGCGCACCTGGCGAGTAGCGACAGCGGTGTCGGAGCCGAACGAGACGAGAGTACCGACGACGAGCTGCAGCGCCGGTAGAAGGAGTTGGTGGTGGCGCTCAGTGGCAGGCGGGAGGAATCCATCAAAGTCTGTGGAGTGGAGAGGTGAGCTCGGCGAACGACGTTCAGAAAGCAAAGAGGGCTCACCCATTGGAGTAGACTCCTCGAACGGCCTTGCTCCCAGGTAGTCGCACTCCGCCAGGCGACTCAGCAGCTCGGCGTTCATGAGCTTCTCTGCTCCCTCGCGGGTCGACGCCAGCCGAGTGAGGAACGACATCTGCGCCTCGTAGATGTAGAGGGCGTTGAGGGACTCTGTGTGAAAGACGAGGTGAGTTAGCAAAAGCGAAGCGAAGGCGATCCCGTCGAAGTCGACGTACCAGGGTCGGGCTTGAGCGCCTCCTGCAGATCTGCCTCAGCGTCCTTGAGCGATGCGACGAAGCTCTGAAGGTATCCTTGCTTGGTGAGGATGCTGAGGACCTTGCCGACCGCCCTTCCTTGCTCGGCGACCATGACGAGAGCATCGAGCGCGGTGAAGGCGACCGTCCTCCAAACCTCGTGGCCAACGGCTGCATCCCTGCAGATGACTGGAAGCAGGCGATCGATCGCCGACTGCAGGACTGCAAAGTTGCCCGACTCTAGCGCGTTCTTCCTCGACGATGGTCGACGAGTGCCGCCGACGGTGGAGGCGCCGTCGAGCGAGATGAGATCGTCGCCGGCCACCGACATCGAGTCGTCTCCGTTGGTGGATCCAGCAGGGAGGGTGCGAGCGAGGGCGGGGGAGAGGGAAGCCATCTTGGACGAGTACTGGATGTAGTTGAGGAGGACGGCGTAGAGGTTGCCGCGAACGACGGGGGAGACGCCCGGCTGAAGGATGGCTTGGAGGATGGCGCGGAGGACGGCGTGCAGACGCTCGGGCGAGACGGATTGGACCGAATCGGCCGACTCGAGGAAGACGACACGGATGCCCTCGTCGCGGAGCTTGGTCATGAGGAGGACGGCGGCGCCGCTGAGCAGCTCGCTGATGGCCTGATCCGTCTCCTGGGCGGCGAGAGGAGGGAGGATGGACGACATGAGGTCAAGGAGGAGAGAGTGGCGACCCTCGGCAGGGAGGAGGTGGAAGGCCTTGGTGAGGGTGATGTCGAGGAGGCTACGCCAGGCGCGGAGAGCGTGGAAGCGAGCGAATTGGATCTCGCGGCGGTGGTTCTCGATGACGAGAGTCTCGACGATGGCACGCGTCTCCTTCTTGGCCTCCTCCTGTTGCGCTTGAGTGTTGAGCACGCCGCGGTTCTGCAGCTCCCGACGAGCGGCGCCGAGTAGCGAAAGAAGGGCGCCGAAATCGTAGACCTCGCAGCCTGTGGTGTCGGTCTTGAGGCACGAGTCGAACTTGAGCTCGGCGAAGAAGTTGAGGCGGTAGTCGTTGGGCTGGATCGAGTCCTCCCACGAGAAGTCGAACGAGTGGAAGATCTCGAGCATGCGAGGGAGAGCCTGCTCGAGTCCGCCTTGGTCGAAGAAGGCGGGGACGTCCTCTTCGGTGGCCATCGTAGGGTTCTCGAACAGAGCGCCAACGAGCTCGACCTCACGACGAGTGTCGTTGCCGGCAGCGAGGACGTTGAGCTCGAGGGCGGTCGACTCGAGAAGCCAGGCCTCCGACTGAAGGATGGCGCAGACGGCCGAGCTCGAGGTGACGAGCTGTCGACGATCCGAGTACTGAACGGCGCCGAGAGCTCCTTGGGAGGCGGCGGGGACGGAGAAGGGGAGGGCGAGGGTTTGGGTGAGGAAGAACTTCTCGCGGTTGCGGAGGTAGCGGGAGAGGACGGCCGAGGTGTACTTGTGTAGGCAGAGTTGGCGGATGAGTCGGTAGCACTTGGCGGCGAAGGTGGGGTGACGAGCGAGGATGGAGAGCTAGGAAGAAGGAGCACAGGTCAGCGGCGAGCGAGCGCGGAGAAAGTAGAGCGAGCTCACCTGGACATCCACGTCTGCGCTCGACGACACATTCTCAGCGAGCAAGTCGAGGATGACGTGCAGGCTAGTCTTCTGAGTATCGGCCGCCTCGGGGTCGTCAATCTCCATCTCGTCGGGCCTTCCTTGGACGTTGAAGCCGAGGAGGAGATGAGCGAGGTTGGGTCCTGGCCGTCCAGGCTGGGTGTTCTGCAGCAGCAAGTCGAGGATGGCCGACTTGATCGCTTGACGAATGCTGCCCGACGCCTCGCCATTGGGTCCATCCCACTCGCCAAGGTCGAGATCCGATTCGGGCACGTCCTCCTCCAACCGCATCGTCACGCCGTCGAGGATCCTAAGCGTCTCTGAGGAAGCCTGGAGGAGTCCTACAAGACGGTTGAGCTTGACGCGGGATTGTTCGGGGAACTTTTGGACGACGTCGAAGAAGGGCGATTCGGCGATGACGGCGAGGATCTGAACGGCGAGAAGGGCGATCTCGTCCTCCTCGGTGCAACTTATGAGCAGTGCGATCTGCACGACGGCCTCCGAGTGGTAGAGAAGCGACTGGTCGACGGGAACGACGCTCTTGAGGCGGTTGAGCTTGTCCTGAGGGATGGCGAGGGTGCTCTCGGCGAGGGAGGGGAGGACGACCTCGAGGAAGGGGGCCTGAAGCTCGAGCGTGCGGCGGAGGATGCGCATGCAGCGAAGCATGCAGCTGGTGAAGAGGGGGGTGCCGGCGAGGTTGTTGCGGATCGACTCGAGACCGGCGGTGATGAAGGTGAAGACGTTCTCGAGGAGGGGCGAGGCGCTGAGGATGCGAGCGAGGAGGTCGAAACCGGGGTGAAGGAGGAGTTGGGTGAGAGGGGAAGTGGGAGCGCTAGCTGCACGCTGACCTCCGACGGCGGCCCAGGCGAGGAAAGGGCCCAAGTCGAAGCTAACGAGAGACTTCTCGACAAACTCGAGGCAGACGTCCGTGACGGCCCATCTCTCCCTGGGGTCGTGGTAGTCCCTCTCTCCCGCCTTGAGGAGCACGTCCTCGATGACGAACTTGATGTAGGGGTCGACGCCGGGAGCACGTTGAGGAGCGCCGAGGTTGTCGGGGATCGTCTGCGTGTCGATCTCGATGCCGCGACGGATGGGCTCGATGGTCGAAGGAACGTGGATGAGGGTGT
The DNA here is from genome assembly GCA_019775505.1 of Leucosporidium yakuticum. Lineage (NCBI taxonomy): Eukaryota > Fungi > Basidiomycota > Microbotryomycetes > Leucosporidiales > Leucosporidiaceae > Leucosporidium > Leucosporidium yakuticum. The sequence continues at coordinate 68,876 of JACWFO010000011.1, forward strand.
TGAGGAGCTCGACGAACGCCGTCGATTGAGGGTACCGTCCTCCCGGTCCTTCGACTTGAACGAGCTCGGTGAGGATGCCTCCTTGGGCGGCGAGCTGACCTGGTCCGCTGAAGATGCCGTGGCTGGTGGCGAGTCCGGCTCCATTTCTCGAGTCGATGGGAGCATGCGTCGGCAGGATCTGGCTCAGCTCGAGAGCAGTCCATGTCCTCCTAGCGACGTCGACGCCGGTCGTTCCTCCTGGGCGCGAGAAGGCGGCGATGGTGCCGAGGAGAGTCGCCTTGAGGTCGAGGTCAATGTTGCGACCGAGGAGGCCGAAGAGGACGGCGACGGGGCGATGAGTCTGGTTGTCGTAGAGGGTGGCTCGAGCGACGTCGGAGAAGGCGACGACTTGACGAAGGACGCGGACGAAGGATTGGAGGAGGGGACTCTCCTCGGGTGGAATTCCTCCTTGTGCTGATGCCGAGTCAAGTCCACTTTCGAGGACAGCCTCGACGGTAGGGAGGTTGTCGAGGTAGTAGCGAAGTGCGCCGAAGAGGGTGGACCAGGAGAAGGCGGCAGCGGAGGCGCCGTTGTGGTCGAGGGATCCGCTGGAGGCGGCGAGGAACTCGTGGGCGTAGGTGGCGCTGCGAGGTCCCGAGGCGAGGGAAGCGACCATCTCGTAGTAAGCGCGCTTCATGCCCGACGAGCGACACTCGGCGCCCCAGCGAAGGAAGGACGAGAGCTTGGCGGTAATGGGGTTCGGCGGCGACGATGAATGGTCGTCGATGACCACCTCTTCCCAGAACTTGAGGCCGGTGTCGGGTGCTCCACGGTAGATGGTGGCGATGAGAATGAAGAAAGCCTCGAGATCATGCCTGACCTCGAGCGGCCGGTCGTCCTGCGCTCCCCTGGCAGCTCGGTGCCCTCCTCCTCGATGCGAACTGGCGACGACATCCTCCTCCCTATTTCTCAACTTGCGCAACGCCGTAAACTTGCTCGTAATGACGTCCAGGACGAGAATCTCGAGCTGCTCGGTCACGTACTCCTGGAACCAGGCGTCGACTGGCACCTCTCCTCCCAACGGCGCAATCTCGCCTCCGAGGCTCTTCCATACTCCCTCGAGCTCCACATCCCACTTGTACCGGAGTACGGCCTTGCCGAGGAAAGCGAACACTCCAGCGTCGATGGCCTCGCCGACCAGGGTGTCGACCAACTCTCCGCCGTCCGTCTCGAAGTTGGCGACGTACTTGGCGGCCGTGTCGAGGAAGGTAGCCCATTGAAGCTGAACGGTAGCCTTGAGTTGCGGGACGGTCCAGTTGCCAGCGAGAGTTTGCGTGACCTTGTTGACGAAGGACGAGTCGGAGAAGAGAGGGTAGAGTTGCTGGGCGGCGGCGGGGTCGGAGACGTCGAGGGCGGCGAGGAGGGAGATGAGAATGTAGACGACGGCGCTGTCGGTGGAAGGAGCTTGGCTGAGTTGACGAAGGAGGAGTTGAATGTCGTTCTTGGCCATGTGTCGACCTGCGCCGATGAGGAAGAGCAATTGGCCCAACGAGCGTCGCTCCTCCTCGAAACGTTGAATGCGCATCTGAGTCGTCTCATCGGAGAGGGAGGCGCCATGGAGGGAAGCGGTCGTCGCGAGCGCGTTGGAAGGAACGGGTTGGCGAAGTTGGTTGCGAAGCGAGTCGGCCTCATTCTTGCACTTGTCGAGGGTGTCGATAATCTTCTCGATCCACGTTCCCTTGCGCTTGGTAGCAACGTCGATGACCACCTCGGCGCCCTTGCCCCTCGTGAGCTCCTCCGTCTCCTTCTCCAACACGCGCTGAATCCCCGAGGCAGCCAATCGTTCGTCGGCCGACAGCGCTCCTCTCCAAATAGCCTGCAAACTCTGAATAAGAGCGGCACGCTCGTCGAGGAAGACGACGAGACCGCTCTCTGCGCGTCCTAGACCGCTTCGAGGTTTGGCGTTGATGCCGTACGAGACGAGCGAGGCGGACAAGTCCTCGGAGGCGTTGATGGCATCCGAGAGAAAGAGAATCTCTTTGGCGAGAGCTGGTCCAGCCGAGTAAGTCGTGCCCGTGACGACGTAGGTGAAGCTGCCTGCTCACACAACAAGAGAGAGAGAGCGGACGAGTCAGCTCTGCTGCTTCTGCTCCCTTTCCTAGCAGCGAACAAGTAGCAGATTGAACTACAACTCACCCTTTTCGAGCTGCTGACGCTCCTTGGTATCCTTTGGTGGTGTATCGAGGAGGGCGAGGAAGAGAGGTCGAGCTCGCTCTAGCTTGAGCTGAAGCTTGGAAACGGTCGAAGGGTCGTCTTGAGGATTAGCGAGAATGTCCTCCAAGAACGAGTGTAGTCGCTCAAAGCGATCCATCGCCAGCGCCATCTTTGAGCAAAGAGGGCGGGCGGTCTTGAGGGAGAGGGAAACCTAGCGAGGCGAGAGCGGGGCGCGACCTTAGTTCTTGTTCGACTATGCCCGTTTCTTACTCTCGATTCTTTTTCTTACTCTCAATTGCACGGCACTCGGCGCTCGCTTCTTCTCGCATTTGAATTGGTAGTAACGACAATGAGGTTGCAGCTGCTAGGCGAGTGAGGCGTGTCACCGCGAAGAGAGGGGGTAATGAGGGTACACTGAAAGGGGCGGAGGGGGATAGAGAACGAAGGGTAGGGGGAGGGGGACAAGCTAATGTAGCGAAGGAGGGAGGGTGGTAAGGAGGGATAATGAGGAGGGCAACGATCAAGTAACAGAAAAAGCCAAGCGTATCTCCATCACTACGAGTTAGGCGGCGGCGGCGGTGAAGGGAAGGTGGACCCTCCCGAGAGTACTCCGACCGAATCGTTAAGAGCGTACTGCCTTCCCGGCGGGGGTGCTCCACCATTTGCAGCTCCCGCCGTTCCAACCGCACCCGTCGGGTTCTCCAACGAAGGTCTCCCGAGATACGAAGGAAGCATCGAAGGCGTAGAGTTGAAGGAAGCGATGCTAGCGGCACTCGACTTTGTTCGGTATTGACTTGGATCAAAGTTTGTGATGGGGGGGAGTTGAGGGCCGGGTGAGCGGGTCGAGGAGGAAGCGCCGTTGGGGAAGGGGTAGGGGGAGTAACGCTGTTGCTCGTGGTGAGAGTGCGGATCTCGGGGGGAGGAAGCTCGGGCTCCTCGGGACTCGCTACGCTCCGAGCGGCCGGATGGGGAACGCCAGCCGTCGTTGGAGGTGGCGAGTCCTTGCATGTTGGCGATGAGGGAGTGGTCGAGCGAGGAATGGCCGGTGGAAGGAGGAGGGACGTGATGGCGGAAACCGCTTTGGTGGTGGTAGGGGCGAGACGAGGAGGACGTGATGGAGGAGAGGGAGGGAACGCGTTGAGGTGCGAGATCGTGGGTGTGTTGCGAGCGTCGTTCGGGGTCGGAAGCGGAAGTGGCGACCGAGGAGATGGAGATGCCCGAGACGGAGAAGGGTCGACCTCGATGCGACGAATGGCCCGTCTCGTTGCTCGAGACCGAGTGTACATCGTCGTCGACGTCCCTCCGACGAGCCTTGTGTCGCACATCCGACACATGCAACCTCGACGTATCCTCGACGATCCTCGGCATCTGAGCATTGACGATGGACGCCGAAGAAGGCGCCAACGACCTCTGATCCGCGGCGCGATGCTTGCCCTTGTCGACGGGAGCCGTCCTCGTTTGATTGGAGAAGTTGTTGAGAGGGTCGGCCGCCTCGGCGAGTTGATTCTTCTTCTTCATGACGGCTCGAGCGCGCTCCCTCTGCGCATGCTGCAACTGATCGCGCCTGGCCTTCTCCGCCTCCTTGGCTGCTTTCTCGGCTTCCTTCTTGGCCTTCTTGGGGTCGACGGGAGCTCGAGGCATCTCGACATCGGCGGGTTGGTACCTCTGCGAAGCGTTGGAAGGCGTCCGTTTGAGGGGGTTCTGACTCGTCTGCTGGAGCATCGGCGAAGCGCTCGTCGAAGCGACGGGCTGCTGCGAGTTGGACGACGAGAAGGCCTTCCCGAACCCTCCCCATCGTCCCGATTTGGCGGGTTGAGGAGGAGCGAGACTGGCGGGAGGGAGTTGCTGCTGCTGGCTCGTCGAGGCTTGCGGGTCGAATCCTCCATTGCTGCCCATCGTAGGTGACTCGTCGAGGGTAGGAGAGCCGTTGTCGAGATTGCCGAACGGGAAGGACATGACGGAAGGAGCTCGGTTCGAAGGAATTCCCTCGTAGACCGAGCCGTCGTAGAAGGTCGAAGGAGCGAGCGAAGGGGCGATGGATCCAGTGAACGAACCCCGACGAGCACCGACGGGCGCGCCAAAGATGGGTGGCTGTCGAGCTCCCCACGAAGGATCGACTTGACCGTTCCAAGCCGAGCTCGGCGTGGGCGACGTCTGCTCGCTCACGCTCTCGGGGAACGAAGCCATCGGTGAGTCGTAAGAGCCGTCCTCCGCTGGTGGTGGGTTGACGTGCATGGCGTAGCCCGACATGCCCGAGACCATCGACGTATCCGAATCGTGTCGAGCGACGTTGGCAGGCGCGGCGGCTGGCTGGTCGGGGTAGGGGAAGCCGTTGGCGGGAGGGAGTTGCTGCCCGGGTAGGGAGGGGCGGAAGGGAGGTTGAACGTGAGCCGAATCGCGGTTGCTGTGCGATGGTGGGATCTCGCGAGGGGAAGGCATTGGCGGGACGTGGGAGGAAGCGGCGGTGCTGATGGAGAGGGAGGAGCTGTTGCGGTGGGTACCGTTCGGCGAGGCGGAGGAAGAGGTTGAAGGCGTGGTGCGAACGGATGCAGGTCGATAGGGTGCGTAACGGTAGGCCACCTCGCGGAAGTAGGAAGAGTCGAGGCATTCCCGGGGAGTGAGGCGTGCCCGAGGTTCGTAGCGGAGGAGGTCGGCGATGCAGTCGATGAGCTGGATGGGAACCGTGTTCTGGTCGAACATCGTTTGGAAGGATTTCGGTGGGATCTGCAAGGCGCGCGAAGGTCAGCTTCAATCCGAGCTGGGAGGAAGGAAAGCGAAAGAAACGAACCTTGGGAAAGGCAAAGCCGACAGCCCTAGCCATCTTGACGCCTCTCGCCCAATCTCCTCCTCCTCGTATCCTCCCTCGACTATCCCTCCCATAATCCGAGCAAGGATCTCCCAACACCTCACAGATCTTGAAGACCTGCTCCACCTCGTTCTCGCCCGGGAACAACGGCTTGAGAGTGAGAATCTCCACCATGATGGTTCCCAACGCCCACATATCGACCGGATTCGAGTACTCCCGTGATCGAAGAAGCACCTCGGGCGCTCGGTACCATCGAGTCGAGACGTATTCGGTGTAGGGCGGCCGACTATTGGTCTCGCGAGCGAGGCCGAAATCGGCGAGCTTGACGGTTACGACAACGTCCTTTTCTGGTGGAGTACCGGGGAGGGCGTAGAGGGAGGAGGGAGGGTAGTCGGCGAGACCGGTGGTGGTGATGAGGAGGTTCTCGGGCTTCATGTCGCGGTGAAAGTAGCCCGCCGAGTGAATGTGCTCCAGGCCGGCGAGGATTTGGTAGAAGATGGAAGCGACGAGACCGGAGGCGAGAGGTCGTCCTTTGCGAGATTTGGTGAGCTGGAAGAGGTTACCTTCCATGCACTCGAAGACAAAGTAGAGCTCCTTTGTAGTGGGGAGCAGGAAAGCGTCATAGAGGGGGATGATGTTGTTGTGCATCGGGATCTGCTGCAGGGACTGTTGAACCGAAGTGAATCGTCAGCTCTCTCGTCCATCGCGAGCGAAGGGAGGGTCCACCCCGACCGCCGGGCTCCGCGAAAACACACCTTGAGCTCCTTGAGCTGCAGACACTCGGCCCATCCGCCCTCGAAAGGTTTCTTCATCCTCTTAACAGCCACCAGCTTCTTGCCCTTGTACTCTGGTCGACTACTCGGTCCTGGCGGTAGGGTGCCCGGAGGAAGCTGAAGCGGCGAATGCCAGTCGGCAAGCCAGACGGTGCCAAACGATCCATCGCCGACCTCTTTAAGGATGGTGTAGCTCCTCGGTTCGAGTGGAGGAGGGAACGCGCGCCCCGGGTTGGAAGGTCCAGGGATGCTGCTGGCGACGGAGGCCGAATCTTGAGCCATCGCCGTCGACTCGCCGTTGGAGCGGTGAGGAGCGGCGCCTCCAGTGTTGGTAGACTCGGCACTGGCGGGAGAGGTAACACCCGAAGGGATCCCGTTGGCGGGAGGTTGAGGTGCTGGTACAGGCGCTGTAGCTGCTGGAGGACCGTCGCTCCCTCTTCGGCTGCGAAACGCGTCCCAGCTGGCTCCTCCTCCTCCGCCGCCGCCTATTGAAACTCGATTGAGAAGCCCGCCGAGGGAGCCGTTGGTGGCCACGGCTGGGACCATAGACGAGTCGACTGTGCAAGCCGAGCAGCGCGAGAGATTGCGAGTCGAGTCGAAGGAGAGCGAAGAGCGATGCGAGCGAACGGACGCGGATGAGGGTAAGAGGGTGAGAAGGGGGAAGAGAGGCAAAGAGCGTGAGCGGAGCTGTTTTGTAAGAGAGGACCCAACTCTGTGCTGTAAGAGTACAGAAGCGAGGTGCTCACCTAGCGAGATGGGTTAGCCTTGTCAAGGGCGCTACTTGCTCGCACCTCCCTCGCGCTGCTCCGTTTGGCTGCTTCGAGCGAGTGAGAAAGGGCTGGCGAGAGGGTGTGTGAGAGAGGAGCGAAGGGAAGAGATGTAGGTGGGTAGAATCCGGTGGCAAACGAGTGATGTAGTCCAAAGCGAGAGCGAGAGCAAAGGCGACCCGACTTGGGGACTACTAGTTAGCTCAGGGCCAGCACCTAGCTGCCTCGAGCGCTTTAGGTCCGTTCGTCTCTGGGCGAGCGAGGCGCTGGAAGTTGAGAAACGAATATGAGATGAAGCGACTTCGACCTTGCTGTAGCTCGATAGACGGGTCAAGGGTGCGCTCGAGGGTGTGATGAGGCAAGGCAGTCGAGGAGCGGGGGAGGGCAAGCTTGAGAGCTTCGAGCTTCGGCGATGGCCTCGGCCTTCCACCTGCCACTCTCCAATCCCTCCGATCATATCCAATTTTTGGAGTCTCACGCTGCCATCACCTCCTTCGCTCGCAGAGCAGCAACCTTGACCTTGCTGCACGTCTCTTCCCGCGAACACCTTTGGGGCTCAAGGAGGCTCTCTTTCGCCCAACGTTCGCATACCTCTCTCTCCCTCGACCGAGGACCCGTTCGCAAAGCTTGCTCGGGAGCGCTAACCCGTTTGCACAAGCTTACCGCGCGCAGCTTACAAGTTGCCCCCTCCTTGCTGCTGGTTTCCGCCGAGATGCGCTCCCAAAGCTCGGTGATGGATCAAATCGGGCTCGAGGTGCAGCGGTAGCATGGTAGTAAATTGGTTTTCGAAGGGGATGCCACCGAAGCAGGTGCAACCCACAACCCTGGCAAGGCAACAGACGAAGACTCCCATGTGCTCGCACCTTTCCCGCTCAGTGATCGCCCTCGCAAGCCATGGAAGCTCCGTCCTCGACCGAAAGAAGCTTGGAAAGAGCCGCCGTAGAGTAGAAGTATAAGGCTTACGATACATTCCAACGCGAAGAACTCCGACAAAGTGAAAGCTGCTACCCATATCGAGCCTAGCGAGCGGTGGCCCCTGCGACGGCCGCCGCCGAGGAAGAGGCTGAATCGTCGTCCTTGTCGCCTTGATGGAGGCTTTCATCTGTTGGTGAGATAGGTCAGCATGTATATTTAAAAGAGAGACCCTCGCCCTCCCCGTCAAGGTCTCCCGCTTCGAGAAAACGAGAGAATCACGAGAAGGCCGAACTCACAGACGATGATAGAAACGACGGTAGCAACCACAGCGACGACAACTCCCGTACGAACCAACACGTCCCTCCAATTCTTCCTAAAGTAGACCCATTTCTTCATGAGCGGACCAACATGCTCTTGACTTCCCGACGAACCAGCGCCGAGTCCGGATCCCCCGGCGAGACCTTGAAGCGGTTGACTCTCGAGGTCGGCTTCAGATTCGAGCTTGCCGTACTTGTCGACCGTGTGCATGGATCCGACGAGAGTGGTCTGAGAACCGGCGCGGCTGAGGAGCTTGCTGAAAGGCTGGAAATGGGACGAAAGGGGGGATCAGCTTCGGCCGAGGGAGAAAGGGAGGGAGAACTCACCATGCTGCTCTCGCTACCGACGCTCGAGACGGTGTTGCTACGATGAACGTTCTGAGCGGTATCCACCAAATGAGCGAGTTCGGTGAAGGGGTTCTCGGCGGCGAAACGACCAGCGTAAGAAATGACCTGTCCTCGGCGTCGGTTCGGTCAGCTCCTTGCTCCTCGAATCAACGCTCAAGTGACTCACATCCAACTGCGCGACCTTCTTATTCAACCCCTCCATCGCCTGCCTCACGCTCCCTTGCACCAAATCCTCCCCCATACTCGGGTTCTCATTCCTCAACTTAGCCTCCCACCTCACCCTCGCCTCTTCCCTCCCTTTAACCTCCTCAAAAGCGAGCGCCTTGATGCGCTCTACAGTATCTTTGATGCCCAACTTCACGACCTCAAGCTCTTCCTCCGCCTGAGCGATTTCGAGAGCCGTGGCAGCGGCTCGTCCTTCAGCAGCGAGGTCGGCGAGGGAGGCTACGCGCGCTGAGACGGCTGTGAGAGGGGAGGAGATCGAGAGGATTCGAGTGCCCGTGGAGGCGACGGAGGATTGCAACTGCTTGAGTGGGTGCAGGAGTTGAGAGGCGGGAAGAGGCGATTCGACGACTTGGTCTCGGAGCAGTTCGATTTCTTCCACCGAGTCGTTGATGGCGGTGAGCTCTTCCTTGACTTGGGCGATTTCGTGGTTCAAGTCGTCGATGCTCGGCTCCATGCTCTCCCACGAGCGAATCGAAGCCGCCATCGACGAGTGTCGCTGAGGTCCAGGAGCGGCGGGAGGCGGAGGCGGAGGAGGGAAGGAGAGGGGTGCTACGGGAGTAGGTGCAGCGGGAGGTGGAGGGAATGAGGGTAGTTGAGGGTTATCCATCGTGTTGAAGTGCCGAGGCGAGTTGTTGGCGGGAAGCCAAGCAGCGTTCGTCTGCAAGTTCGTCGACCCGAGGACCTCGGGGCGCCCCTCTCTCTCCGCATGTCTCGTCCTCCTTCTCGACACCGCTCGGCTCGATATTGAGATACAGCTAGAATTTGTTTATTGAACGCTCGTCGCTGTCCTCGAGCTTTGAGAAGGGACAAGGAAGCTCGAGAAGCCGCTCCCGTCTTTCGCATCTCGGCGTTCGCTCGGCGCCGTCGAAGTACTCGTTCCATGCTGCAATACGATCCCTCGAGTGGCTCCAAGCTCCTTGAAACCGTCCAATCCAATCCTGTAGTGCGAAGAACCTCCATCAGCGCAGCCCTCGAGCTCAAGCTCTAAAAGACGAGTCGCCGAGCTCACCTCACGGGTCCGTCGCGCTTCCCATGCTCGTACTCTGCGCCTCGGACGTAGAGATAGAGGTAGAGACAGGCATGGCGGTCACTGCCGCTCCTTTCTCCGCCGTAATCGTCGCACTCGCGCTCCCACTCGTACTCATCGCCTCCTCGGTCGTCGTCGCCTCCACCATCGCCGTACCATTCCCGCTCCCCGCTCCCGAAGCCGAAGCAGAAAAGGTCGTCTGTATCACCCCATCAGTTGTATCACCCCAGGCATCATCCCCCAAATGACTCCCCAAATCGACGTTGCCGAGGGGGTTGGGATTGCCGAGTTGGCGCGAGATGAACCAGTAGAGGTAGAGGGCTAGGATGCAGATCCTGCGAGTGTGTAACGGGTCAGTAGGTGAGTCGAGGAGATGGGAGGGAGAGGAGGAGGAGACGCACCATTCGAGGACAAGGAAGGGGAAGGCGGTACTGAGGGAACGCAAGAGGGTCAGCGAGGCGAGGAGGCGAGGGAGAGAAGAGCGTACCGCTCCATCCGTTTCTTGCGCTTGAGGTCGTCGATCTGATTTTCAACTGTTTCGACGCTGCGAGGACGGAGGGAAGAAGGTCAGCTCAACTCCGATCGACGGCGAGGAGGAAAAGCCGAAGGGAAGCTCACGCGTTAGGGTCGTCGGTTGGGATTCTACGATGAGAGGAGGGTCAGCTCTTCGTCCTTCCAAGTAGAGAGCAACGATAAGAGCTCACGAGTAAGGGAGCTGTCCGTCTGGGCCCAGCAGGTCCGCATCCGAATCGTCGCTACTGCTCTCGGCGCCCTTGTCCTTGCCGAGGTCGAAGTACCGCTGCTGCCTCTTCTTAGGCTTCTTGGTATCCTTATTCCTAGGCTTAGAAGGCCGAGATTTGGTCGAAGGATGCTGTAGATCAGCTCGAGGTCAGCGAAACCCTGCGCCGAGCAGGAGTGAGAAGACGAAAAGCGCACCAACAGCCCTCCGATCTTATCCCACATCCCCGAGGTACCCTTCTTCAAATCCTCCGTCTTCATGAACCCATGCTCAAGTAAATCGATAGCCTGTAACGAGTGATCAATCTCGGTGAAAGGGTTCTCGAGCGCCCATCTCCGAGCGAAAGATTCGGGCTGTTCATCCAAATAGGCGGGTCAGCTGCTGTCTCGAACAAAAGGAAGACGAAAAAAAGAACAGAAAGACGAACCCTAAGCTCCTCCACCCCCTTCTTCCCCGCCTCCCTCTTCGCCGCCTTCAACTCACTCAACACCTCCTCCTCCTGCAACCCAGGCTCGCACTCCCTCATCCACGCCATCAACCTCTGATCCGCCACCCCCCTCTCCATATCCTTCTTCTCCTCCCCCGCTCGATCCTCCACAAAATTCAACAAATCCGCAAAGGAGCCGTACAACTTGCTGAGAGATTTGGTGAGAGTTTTGTAGGAGGAAGAGGAGCGCAGGAGTTGGGGGGAGGAAGAGAAGGGCTTGGTGAAGAGCGGGTACTCGGATTTGAGCGCTTGGATCGTGTGGTACGTCAATAAGATCTCCTTTCGAGCGGAGGTGGTGAGAGAGGCGAGCTCGGCTTCGTCGGTGGGAGTGAGAGGCTCGGTCGATTGACGACGACGGCGAAGGGGTTTCTTGGAGTAGTTGGAGCCGGTTAGACGAGAGCGGAGGGTGGTGATGGAGCGGGTCGTGCTGTGGAGGGTGTCGACGAAGGATCGGGCGTCGGCGAGCTGTGCGAAGAGGGGATCAGCGTCGGCGATGACGAGACGAGGCGGGCAAGGGACTTACAGCAGCTTTGAACGTGTCTAACGACTCGTATCCATCATCCGATTGGATCCAGGGAGGCGACTGTCCAACACAACAAGATCAGCGGTGCCCTCCGTGCTTCGAAGCCTCGCCGAGCACTCACCCTCCCTTTCAAATTCCTCTTAGACGTCTGACTCCCCTCACTAACCATCGTCCTCCTCACATCCGTCCTACTCCTACTCCTCTCCTTCGGACTGGGTGGATCCTCCCACTCCTCCACCTCATCGTCCGTCGTCGTCTGCTCCTCCTGCCTCTCCCTCCTCCTCGGCGCTTCTCCCCGTGCAGGACTAGGCTGATTCAACCAAGCACCAGGACACGCCTCCCTATAATCATCCGCCAGCGTCTCCCCGAAGCGTGCGGCTCTCTCGACCTCAGCGGCGACTTGCTGTGTATCGTTGGCGAGGTGTTCGATGGCTTCGAAGCCTGAGGAGAGGCGAGTTCGGGAGCGACTGCGAGAGCGAGGGCGAGGGCGAGGGGGCGGGTCGTAGGGTACCACGGGGGGTGCCATGGTTGTTGTAGAGCAGCAGGCGAAGCGAAGGCGATGGGAGGACGCAAAACCCGAGGCGACGGAGAGGCGAAAGGAGATGAATGGAGTCCGCGAGGGGGTGAGGTAGGTGCGCGGAGGGCGGGGAAGATGTAGGTGAGTAGAAATGAGTTGATTTGGAGGTTGGAAATGATTCATACCTGTAGGGGTAGAGAAAGCTTGTAATTTGGAGCAGGAGCTCTCGAGACGGAGCAAGCTCGACCGAACCGAGGCAGCTCACCGAGCAAACAAACGCTCAATTCCACCCACAAGTAACCAACCACACTACGCCCTCTTTTTCCTAAACTCCAAGAACCCCTCCTTCCTCTCCCACCCCAACCCATTACATCTCTTCCACCTACCCGTAGCAGCCAAGCTCTCTGCCACGGCCTCCCATTCCTCCTTCTTCAACGAGGTGCTCAATTTCGGTGATTCGGAGGGGTGCAGCCGGCGGATGGTGAGAGAGAGGGGAGAGGGAGAGGTGGTGAGAGAGAAGATGTGGCTGAGGAGGGAGCTCGGGATCGGGTAGGTTGAGGAGGGAGTGAGGCGGGTGGGGAGGGGGTATCTGGTGGGAGGGGGCGTTAGAGGAGTAGGTAGAGAGGGAGGAGAAGAGCTTACTTGAAGGAGAGAATAAAGGTCTTCAATGCCGTTGCCTTGGTTCCAGTCGCTGGAGCGAGCAATTCGGCGAACCTCAGAATCGCTCGATTGTTGCTCGTAGTGCACTGTTTCGAGATCCGAGTATCAGATCAATCCTTTTTCATCGTTCTGCGCATCAAACTCACCTCAGGGAACACTACAACCGGCCCTCTCGCCTTCCTCACCGCCTCGGCGAAGCTCTCTCCCCTCTCACTCCTCTCCGGCAGGGCTCCACTCGAGAGCAGCGCGCTTAGAAGTCCGACACGACGCCACGAGGTGATTTTAGCGGGCGACGAGGAGCCTGTGGAGGAGACGGGGAGGAGGAACGTCGGGTTGTAGCTGATGCCGTTGCGAGAGCGGGGGTCAGCAGGGGACGCAGGGACGGGGGGAGGGACAGACGAACCGAAAGGCGAGGTACAGGACGTCAATGTAGGATGAGGAGTTGGCGATCAGGACGTCGCCTTGCTCGGGCGCGAAAGGGAGGGCAGGAGGGGAGCGGCTGGTCGGATTGAATCGAATCGAGGTCAGCCCGAGCAGTAGGAGCTGGAATGGATGCAGAGGAGCACTCACGCAGTCCTCCTAAGCGAAACGGTCTCCACCTGGATCCAAACGAAGCCTAGAAGGAAGAGAACGACGCGGGCTAAAATGGCCGTGAGCGCTCTGCTGAGGAGAACGTGTAGTGGTGGTATCACGAGCTGTAGGTGCATACTCCGAGTGGTCAACTGTATTCCCTGCCTCGCTGTATCTCTCTGCCAACTCACACAAACGGCGAGCAACCCTTCTACGAGGACGGCTTGGAGCAGCAAGCAGAGGAGGACTAAACCCGTCCTGATGGCGCCGAGGGACCAAGCGAGAGGGAGAGCGATGAATTGGACGATGGGCGGGAGGGAATCGGTCGAAGGAGGCAGAGGGACGAGGAAGGGGGCAACTCCAGTAGCTGGATCCTGAGCGAGGAGCAGAGGGGAGTTAGATCTGTAGTCTGGTACAGCTTTACGAGTACGAATTATACTTACACGCCAATTGCTGTACTTTTCCATTTCCTCTCGAGTAACGTGACGAGCAGGACGAGTCAAGATCCAAGAAGCGATTCGCCTCGTCGACGTCTCTTGAGCTCGTACCATTCACTGCTCGATTCGGCTGTACCTCATCAGCCATGTCAGAGTCACCCTACAAGACTCGTTCCCGCTCTGCTCTCTCCAGCACTGCAACCCTTCCCAGCAGCCTCACCAACGGCTCTCCGCCTTCCCCGCCCTCTCTCTCAACCTCTTCTATCGCCAGCCCAGACGACCTCGATACAGAGCTCGCTACTCCAACAGCAGAGGACGTAACCTATCCTCCTTCTCTCGCTTCGGTTGCTCCCTCGACAGCTGCCACAGAGCGCGAGCTGAAGCCGCTCCCCGAGCCGGATCGCGGGAGGGAGGCCTACTTGTTTCTGTTGGTGAGTTATTCGATGATCCCAGACGTGAAGTGATTACTAAACCTCCTGCTTCCCCACAGGGAGCCTTCATCGTCGAAACCCTAGTCTGGGGCGTTCCCTCGGCGTTCGTTCTTTCTCTCTCCCTCCTCCTTCTCCTTCTCTCGCTAACCACCTCTTCCAATCACAGCTACGGAGTCTTTTTAACCTTCTACCAAACCGCCGGCATCGGCCCTTCCCACTCCTACCAATCCTCCTCCCTCCTCCCCTTCGTCGGAACCATCTCCGCCGGAGCCATGTACCTCCTCGGCCCACCAGTCGCTCTCCTCCTCAATCCTAAACCACGATGGAGGTTGCCCGCTATCAGGATTGGAGCGGTCTTGACCGTGCTCGCTCTGTTGGCGAGTAGTTTTGCTACGACGGTGAGTGGGGTTCGGGGATGAGTTGAACTTGAAGGGCGATGGGCTGACCTGGTGCACTTTGAGCAGCCGTGGCAGCTACTGTTGACGCAGGGAGTGTTGTACTCCATTGGAGGTAGCATCGTCTGTACGTTCTCGTTTGCCCTCGCCCTTTCTTGCTTCTCCCGACCGGGTCTCCCTCGCTGATCAACTCTTCCCTCGGTCGCTGCGCAGACTACCCAACCTTCTCCTTCCTCTCTGAATGGTTCGTCGCTCGAAGAGGATTCGCCAATGGCATGTGTTTCGCGGGAACGGCAGGTAGGTCTCGCTTCCCTCCCACCTTATTTCCTCGTCAGCGACGACGAGCCGAGCTGATTCTCTCCTCCCTTCCCTCGAAATATAGCTGGTGGACTGGTCTACCCCTTCGTTCTCGAAGCCTTGCTATCCCGCTACGGAGCAGCAGTAACTCTCCAAGCGCTCGTGCGTCCCTCCCTTCCTCTCACGTCGGCGTTCGGCGCTCACTGACCTTCCCTTCCCACGCGCTTCCCTCTCTCGTCTCCACAGGCAGCCACCACCTTCCTCCTACTCCTCTTCGCACTGCCCCTCCTACGGCCTCGCCTCCCTCTCCCACCTCGCAACCCCTCTGCCAGCGCCCGAACTCATCCATCACCTGCCGACGGTGAGGAAGGAAGCAGGTCGAGGAAGCAGCGTTTCGCCCTTTGGCGTAATAAGCGTTTGTCGATTTTTATGATCGCCAATCTGGCTCAAGCTGTTGGGTACTTTTTGCCGAGTCTGTACTTGCCAACGTTCGCTGCTGTGAGTGGAGCTCGGCGCTTCGCTGAGGGAGGGGAGCGGAAGAGCGACGAGGATGGGAGCTGACTCGTTTTTCGATGTGCAGTCCCTTGGTTTATCGGGCGCGGCGGGGTCAGCCATGCTCGCTTGTGTGAATGGTACGTCTCTCTCCCTTCCCTCCCTTCCCTCCGGCTCGGCGGCGGTGGCTCGGCGGCGGCGCTGACTCCCCCTCTCCCTCCATTTCTCCATTTCTCGTCCTTTCCTTCCCTCACCCACCCGTTACAACAACCTACCAACTCCGCCTTAACCACATCAAATTACCAGCCTCCGCCGTAATCTCTCGAATCAGCCTCGGGGTTCTCTCCGACCGACTCTCGCCTCACATCCTCGGATCCATCACCATGGCAGCAGCGAGTATCAGCGTCGTAGTATTATGGGGAGTAACAGGTGAGCACCCCTCTACTCCTCGCCCTCGTCCTTGTGAGTAGGGGAAGGGAAAGCTCACCTCCCTCGGTCGCAACTCGCTCGCCCGTGGCAGCTACTTCTCTCGCCCCTTTGCTCGTTTTCTCGCTCATGTTGGGACTCGCGGCGGGAGGATGGACTTCATTGTACTCGAGTGTGATCAAAGAAGCGGCTAGTAAGCTCTCCCTCCGCTCCATTCCTTGTCTCGGCTTCCTTTCTCTTCGTCCGCCCTCTGAGTCCGACGGCTGACCCTCCTCTCCCTCTCCCGAGCAGAGGACGACCCCTCCTCCACCTCCCACCTCTTCGCCCTCCTCTCCTTCACGCGTGGTCTCGGCTCACTCCTCACCGCGCCCATCTCCTCGGCGCTGCTCGCACATCCTCTACCCTCCGCTAACGGCCACACGGGCTATGGGATCGCGCAAGGAAGGTTCGGCAGCTTAATTGTCGTGGTGGGTGTTATGCTTGGTGTGGCGGCCGCAGCGGAGGGGGCGGTGGTAATGGCTAGGAGGAGGGGGGAGAAGAGGGGAAGGTGAGAGAGGGCAGCGAGTATTGTTGCCGCCCTTCGGAGTGAGAAGGAGACAAATCCAATACACTGTATCTCATGGCTGAGGCTTGAAGCGAAGCGAAGTTCGAGGGGCTCGAAAACCACGAAGGGCAACTCCAAGCTCGGCGAAGGCGGGGCTTTCTTTCCTTCATCCTCCTCGATTACTTGTCTCTGCGCCAACCGACAGTCGACGGACAGAGATATGACTAAAACTCTGCAGAAATCCCACTCGTACTCGTAGTGTTCCAGGACAGCTTCACAGAGCTCAGCGTACTCGAGCGCATCTTCATCCTTGGTCTCTCTCTGCAAGTTTGCCGCTCGAGAGATTGCTTTACTACAACAGTGAGACTGATGCCTATCTCGACTGCTCACGCGCTCGCTAATTCTATCTACTTGCAGCCTTCGACCTCAACGAACAACAGCTCCAACTCCCACCCTTCCTTCCCCCCTTACCATGTCTCTACGTCACTACATCTTCGACGAGTCGCCTCATAAGCCAGACGAAGAGCCGTCTGCTGTAGGAAGCTATTCCTCAGCACCCCTCGACAGCACTTTCCCCTTCCCACCGCTCTTCACTCCGCAACTCATCGTCCACGACTCGACACTCTCCGACTTGCAGTTCCAAGGTCTAGTCGACTACGCAGAGGAAGCTCGAGCAACCAGAGGCCTCGACATCGACGCAGAAGCGCCCTCCAACGTCCGCAACGCGTTCGGCGCTCTGCACTTCCTGACCGAGCAGCTCGGCGAGCGAGAGAACGGTACATCGAGCAAGAGTGACCACTCGGTCAACATCGAGGTTGCGGCTCTCGCGGGCTACTCCATTGCAGCCGCTCTCGACCCAAGTCTACCGCCGAACTCGCATCGATCTCCTCTCAACTAGAACCGAGCTCTACTCCTCCCTACAAACCCTCCACCGTCTCGACATTGTGCACCACGACTTCTACCCTCGCAAAGTCGTACTCCCTTCTTCGAGCGCCACGCCTCTCATCATCGACTTCGCCAGCGCTTACTTCCACGACTGCTCGGGGGAGGACTGCGAAGAGTTGGTCGAAGCGAGGGAGGTCCTTGCTATTGAACGCGAGGGAGGAAGTAACGGCGGACGAGAAAAGGAGGAGTAGGGTGTCTGATGGACGTGCTCGCGCTTCGGTGAGCTGTCGCTCTTCTCGCTTTCTTGCTCGGATCGACGACGAGGTCGAGCGCTCGCTGACCTTCTCCTCTTCTCTCCCTCTCTGTGTCTGTAGTAAAAGGATCGTACTCGTTGATGTCATTGTTGTTTCTCATTGGTGCTATTTTTGCGTTTGCCATCGGTTGAGGACAAGTTGAGGAGAGCGCCGAGGTTGGCCCGCATCCCTGAGAGCAGAGTTGTCCGATGCGAACGAGCACTGGAGAGAGCGTCCAATTCGCCGATGTGCTGCACCAATCGCTCATCAGAGGCGTTCGAAGAGTCGACGATGGCGAGCGCTGAAGTATGATCTCGAGGTTGCAAAGCGTCGCCGGGTATCTAATATTCCTTCCTCTCCTCGCGGGAACAAGGAGAATAAAGGAGGAGATCGTCAAGCAAAGAAATCATCCTCTCCCGCCCATCCCTCCTTGTCCTCGCCTTCCGCCTGCTCTCCCACAGCCACGGCGACCTCTCCAGCTGCCTCCTCCTCCTCACCGCCAACAGCAGCGGCCTTCTTCGCCTCGGCAGCCTCCTTGTTAGCTCGTCGCTTGGCGTCCTTCTTGTCCTTCTTTTCCTTCTTGGTGAGGATGCCAGAGGGACGAGGCGCGGGTGCTGAGTCGGTGGAAGGAGCGGGAGCGGCGGCGGAAGGGGTGGGCTTGGGCGTCGGCTTGGGTGCAGAGGCGGAAGCGAGGACCTTCGGTGGTGCAGTAGCAGCGGCCTTGGTCTTCTTGCCCGGCCTCTGCTCCTCGTGCTCCCTCTTCCTCTTGCCCTTTCCCTCCTCCTCTTCTCCCTCAACGTCCGCACTTCCGGCAGGGACGTCCTCTTCTCCCTCGATGCCCAACTCTCCACTCTCGGGCTCGGCGGGTAGTTCACCACTCTCCACCTTCTTGCGAATGCTGGAGCGGAGGGCGTGACGCTTGGAAAGGGCGTCGGAGGGGGGAGTTTCGGCAGGAGGAGCTGGGGAGAAGGGGATGTAGGTGCCCGAGGGGAAGAGGGCGATGTACTTTTGAGTCTTGGGGTAGCGCTGTTGGTGTTTCAACGAAGCGAGAGGTAGGGAGCAAGGTCAGCTGCAACGCCGAGAAGAGCGAACGAAGAGGAATAGCGGCTCACGAGGACGTAGTAGAGGTCTACACGCGCGTCCAACAGATTCGACTTGTGCGATTCATCCTCCGGAAGGGCCTCGAGGGCCTTCTTGGCCTGCTTGATCTTGCGAAGGAGCTTTTGGCGCTCTGCGATGCGAAGGAAAGAGGTTTCGTCTTAGCCCAGCTCTCACAAGTCTACGAGGCAGAGCAGAGAAAGCAGAACACGCACCAAAGAACCTCACACCTCGATACCTGGTAACCATTTTCTGCTCCAAAGCGCTCTGCTCCGCCTTGACCAACTCTTGCTCCAACGTCTTTTGCCGCCGTTCTGAAGTCGTGCGAACGTCGGGAGTGAGGTCGTCCTGGCGTACATGCAAGTAGACCGAGTCAGCTTCCTACGGCGCAGAGCAGAGAGCAACTGCTCGGCGAAAGGAAAGCAGCAAAACGCACCCTTGCGAGCAGTCGCTTCGTTTGACGAAGCTGAGCCTTGAGTTTGCTGATCGAGCCTGCGTGTAGCAAAGTAGGGTCAGCTTTCAGTAGCTTGGACGTCGTGCAGAAGCGCTCACCGGAAGGAATCTCGCTAGGCAGCCCTTGCGAAGCGTTTGAAGTACCCCTTCCTCCTCTGCTGCCGCCTCGTCCTCGTCCACGAGCTGAGCCTCTAGTGGAAGGTTCCCGAGGGTTGAGTACGTGTGCTTGTCGGTCGGGATGCATCGAAGTTGGAGACGAGGCAGGATGGAAGAGCGAAAGCCGTGCAGCCCCTCATTTCGCTGGCGCTTGACCGCGAAAGAGCGCCGGCGCTGGTTGGCTTTCTGCATCCTGCTCGTTTCAACTTCGACTTCGCTTTCGCTTCGCAAATCTACCTACAGCTGCTCGCTTGCATCTGGGTCGCACTTTCGAGTCTAGTACAAGCTCGCACGTCGTCTCGCGTTGAACGTGAGCTTCCTCTTCAGCGCGAGCTTCGGGGCTCGCATGAGCAGGCTAAGGTAGCTGATCGAATACTCTTTCAGCAGATGAGCCGCACCGCCGACGAAGCTGGTCTCGACAAGGACGGCGAGCAGTCGGCTCCGGCTCCCAAGCTCACCCTCTCGTCGACCTACAACGCCTCCGACGCCGATGTTGAGCTGCGTTCGAAGGAGTGATTACTTTCACTAGACTCGCAGACCTTACCGCTGACCTCCTCGACCGCAGCGGAGTCCGCTTCCTCGTCCACCGAGCCAACCTCCTCGCTTCGTCCAAAATGCTCGCTGGGATGTTCGAAACGGTCCCCGCTCCCAACGCCGAGATACCCATCATCACTCTTGAGGAAGAAGGAGTCATCCTCGAGCGCATGTTCACCTACTTCTACCCCAGCAAGGTTCCTCGGCTGGAGTTCGGCGAAATGGACGAGGACGTTGCGCTCATCGCGGCCTTCGACAAGTACGAGGTGCGCGTTTCCCGTCGCGGGTCGTGGTGATACATACTCATGTGTCGGAAGTACAGGTTTGGAGAGGCATCGAAGCCTTCAATTCTGCCTTTCAGTGAGTCGAAGGGCAGACCTCTGCGCTCGAGACTTCGCTGACCCTCGCTGCCAGCCTCGAGTGCGGCTCTCACTTCTTCCAGCGTCCACGCGAGGGATGGCCAGACTTCGAGACCGCTTTCTGCGCCTACGCCTTCGCCAAAGCCTTCAACTACGACGACCTTCGCGCCAGCGCCAAGCTCGCCCTCCTCGAAACAGCCGACAAGTACGGAGATATTGAGGCCATCCTATCTCTCATAGATATTGGGTCTCTTGGAGCATCCGTCGATATCCAACACGTCGTCAGTCCCACTCTATCTGAGGTTGCCGGCGGAGCCATCTTGCTAACCTTGCTCCCTCGCTTTAGGCGCTGCGCCTTCTCACACACCTGCACGTCACACAAAAGCTACAGGCTATCCGCAAAAAGGCCTACCTCGAGGATATCTCGCGGCACACTCATGATGAAGATGAAGGGATCTCTCCTGCTCCGGAACTTTGGGACGACGTCGAGACATACTTCACGGCGAGAGGGTTGCGAGCGGCCTACACCAAGATGCTACCACTTATTTGTAGCCGGACCGAGTGTCGTGAATGCTTAGTTGCTTTTGCAAGCGAGCTCCAGAGCCTTGAGGCGACGCTGGCGGCCGTCACCGATGCGCATGACAAGAAGTGGTGAGTTTCGCCTTGCCCCTTTTCATTGGACGAGTAGCTCACTGACCACCATCGCTACTAGGTGATCTCGTGTAGCCGTTCAACGGAGGGCCGTCCCTTTTGGCAGCGCTCGTGGCAAGACGAGCAGCGCCCTTGCCAGGAGCAGCGCCGTCTCCGAGGAGCATTTGAAGGTTATAGAGCTGTAGGATAAAGAATGTGTTGATTGTACGAACGCATTCTGACTCGATGATCGGATGGTGACTTGGAGAGGTACGGTGAAGCCTGAATTGTCGAGGTAGGGAGCTTTCGGCGCTCGCGGAAGCGACGACGAGGGCGGGCGAGGGAGGGACGGCCTTCGCCAAGTCCTAACGCCGCAGGGGGTCCGACGCGAATGTAGCTCTACTTTCAAGCTCAACAAAGGCAGCCTCGCCTGTTCTTCTCTCGCCGTCGGTTCGAACTCGGCGCCGAGCAGCTCAGCCTCCGAGTCAGCGAACGCCGAGATCGAGCTCGAACGCACCAGCATCCGTCTATGCAAAACTCAAAGGTTCTTAACGCTCTAGAAGGCGAGGTCTTGCTTTCCCAGCCTGTTTACGAGTAGCCTCAACCAGCGCTTTGACGAGGCGAAAGACAGGCGACGCTGCTCCTTGAGCTTGATCTCCGTCTCTTCGCTCGCTTTCTTCGACTCGTTGTGTAGCGGAGCAGAGATGACTACTGCTACATCTCTTGCTCCTGCTACAGCTACTCTACCATCCTCTGCACCCTTAGGCACCTCAACACTCGACGCGACGACATCACGCGTCGCCGTCGCTTCCACCAGCTCGCTGCCGGCTTCTACTTCGCATGTACCAGCTACAGGTGGTCCAGTAGCTGCAGCAGCTCCGTCGAGCGCAGCTGCTGGCTGTCGTCTTCTCTGGCGAGGGAGGCTCATCACTCCTTCACCTCACAACAAGCCTTTGTTCGGTGAGCTCGTCGTCTCTCGTCTCTGGCGAGCTGTAGCTAATGAGGGACCTTTCAATCAACTACAGGAATCGCCATCATCGCCCACCTCTTCTCCTTTCCCTCCTCGGGCACTTCCGCCCTCCCCCTCCTCTCGCCTAACCAAGTGACGGCGCAAGCCTCTCCCTTTGACGACCCCTTCGCCGCTCCTGGATCCTCATCCTCGGGAGCAGACATGTGTCTTGGTCTCGAGATGACCCGCGGAGGCGATTTGAAGGTGTTAGGGGAGGTTTGGGTCGCCAGCTCGGCGGAGGCGCAGGAGCAGAAGAGGGGGAAGGGCAAGGGCAAGGAGAGGGAGACGGTACAAGTTGAGACGCCGACGGAGGTGAGGGTATATGTGGATCCGAGATGTCCGGAGACGGTTGGATGGTTTGAGGATTGGTTTTGTCGAGAGGGAAGTGCAGGAAGGGGTGTTCGAGTCGACGTCGGCGGTATGTCCTTTCGCCTGCTTTTCCCTGTCTAGCGAGTTCGGATGGGCTGACTTCCCTTCCCCTGCAGGCGAGGAGGTCATCATCTTTGCGAATCTTCCTTCCTCGCCACCTCCAACCTCCGCCCCGAGCTCGGCCCAAGGCTCGACTTCCACCGCCTCTCCCCGTCCGGCTCTCACTCTCCTTCTCGGTCGAGCCATGAAACGTCCAACACGCGCACCCCGTCCTGATGACCCTCTACCTCGCGGTTCGTCTCGTCCCTCCTTTTCTTTCTCCTCGGGCGCGCGCTCACATGAAGTCGCACCTCACAGAAAACCTCTTCGCCACCAAACTACGTCGCACAAACTCCTTACCCGTTCTCGGCTTTGGTGCTCCGCCACCACCACCTAAGCTTGGCCTGGCTCGAGGAAGTCGAGCAGGAAGTTCGCTAGGCGCCATTGCCGAGTCTTCGGCTTCCTCTTCGACGAATCTACCTCCTACAGCGGGAGCAGTAAAACCGGCAAGGAAGCTGAAGCGTGGGAGTAGCAGCCGAACGCTGATGAGTTTGATGGGCGACGAGGCGACGAGGAAATCAACAACTCTCCCTCGGAGATCCTCCTCTTCCGCCGCTTCTCTTCCTCCACCGCCGCCTCCACTCGCATCCTCCACCACAACAGCGCCACCACTCAAGAAGCGGACTCTCTCCCGCACGACTTCCTCTCGCGAGCTCCTAGCCCCTTCGCACGCCGCCTCGGCCAACTCCTCTTCCTCGTCGAGCCGTCGACCTAGCGCCCCTCCTCCCCCCTCCCATCCCTCTTCTGACTCATCCAACCGCCGCGGCTTCCTCAAGCGGAGTCGATCAGCCCTACTCGAATCGCCCGTCTCGTCGGACGCCGAGGAGGAAAGGCATCGAGGTCATTCTCGAGTACCAGGATCGCCGACGCCGTCTTTGGCTACGACCTTCGGCGGTTGGGATGATGAGGAAGAGCAGGAGCTGTACGATGGCGCAGCAGAGGGTCTGGATGGGTTGGTCGAGTTGAAGCCTCTGTTCAGCGGAGTTGGAGGGCAGAGGAAGGGCACGTTGAGCAAGAGGAGTACGAGCGCGCCCGTGGGGGTCTTTGAGTTGGACAGCGGGCCGTTGAAGGATGTGGCGGAGAGGAGGAGAAGGGAGGCGACCGAAGCGCCGCCCGAGGTAGGAGGCAGGAGGGAGAGGCAGAGGAGGGAGCAAAGCGTGGGAGCTGGTCTTCCGATAGCTGGAGGAGTGAGAGGGAGTAGGGAACAGAGTATGGGCGCGGTAGGAGGTCACCGAGGAGAGAGGGAGCAGAGCGTCGTGGTTGAGACGGTGGAAGGTCGGAACAAGGGGGTGCGTGTTCTCTTCCTCTCGCTTCCCTCGACCGAAGTGTAGCTAACCTTTTCCCTGTTCCCAGACCATTCGCAAGATCATCCTCGCTCGCCTCACGCTTCGCAACCTCACGCGCGACGACGAGCAGTTTCGGGACGTCTTTAGCATGTGCAGCAAAGGCGTGCAGTTCGCTCTAGTACGTCGTCCTTCGTCGCACTCGCTACTTCGCTCCCGCCCTCCCACCCTTTTCCTCCCTCTTGCCCTCACCCTCTCTCGCCTCTCGCTGCGCTCAACAGACCGCCGAGCTGACCCGCCCCTCGTCCAACAGCGCGACACCTACAAGATCAAGCCCATCGACCGAGTGCTGGCGACCAAGTTTGCCGATCAGCACATTGAGATGTACCTCTCTACTCCTCCCCCTCCCGCTGCGATGGCGACCGACACCTCGGCGCAGGCTCTCCCAGCACCCTCCAATCTCTCTCGCCCGCCTCCTTCCTCTTCAACGGCGCAGGAGAAGCGATCACCGCCCACTCCAGCACCCACTCCCGCTCCTGAGGTCCCGACCATCACCGTCAAGCAAGAGGAAGGCGCCGAGCCGACGCTCGCTCCGGAGACGGTGGAGGCGCCTCCGTCGCTAGCGATGCAGGTCGATGTCCCACCTGTATTCGATGTTGTGAAGAAGGTGATGGCGGCCGAGGAGGGATTGCTTCCTAGTCCTAGGAGCCTGGAGGCGAGGGAGGAAGAAGTGGAGGAGAGCGCCGAGAGGGGCGCCGAGATTCGTTTAGAAGGAGAACCAGCGGGCGAGCAGGAGTAGCGTAATGCAAGTCATGCTCTGCTGCAGTTGCATTCACCACTGTAGCGCGACCCAGTTGAGAACTTGCCTCGACGCGCCGACGACTTGGGGGTCCGCGCCCGGTGACTGCTCTCCCTTTCGCACTTCACCTCCTCACTTCAACTCGGCCGGCATGCCACCAAAACTCGCCGTTGAGGCGTCAGCTTCAGCATCACCACCGTCACGGTCTAGCACCCGTTTTGGAGGCTCAGCAGGCCTGCTCCTGCTCTCCATCGCGTTCCACCTCGTGTATCTCGGGAGCATCTTCGACATCTACTTCAAGAGCCCGGTCACGAAAGGAGTAGGGGAGAGATATGGTGTTGATGCTTTGTCGAGCGGAACTAGAGCTGCTAGCGAGGTGCAGAAGGAGGGCTTAGCGAAGAGGGTCGTGTTGATCGTTGGTGAGCTGTCGAGAAGCCGAGCAGGAGGCTGCCGAAGAGCGAGGGAGCTAACAAAGTTTCTGTTACACTGTAGGTGATGGCCTGCGCGCCGACAAGCTCTTTCAAACCTACCCCTCCCCGCCCTTCGCCTTCTCGGATCCTCTACCTTCGCCTCTCGCTGGACAACCGCACGCTCTCGCTTCCGCTTCACAAGATGGAGGAGAACAAGATCAGACGACTACCCCCGCTCCGTTCATTCGAGGGCTGATTCAGAGTGGGAAGGCCGAGTGGGGAGTTTCGCACACGAGGGTGCCGACCGAGAGCAGGCCGGGACACGTAGCCCTCATTGGAGGGATGTACGAGGTCTGCGCTACTCTTTGCATCCGTCTTCCTTCATCGCTGACCCTCGTTTCGCGATCACAGGACGTGAGCGCCGTCACTCGCGGCTGGACCACCAACCCCGTCGCCTTTGATTCCGTTTTCAATCAATCCTCGCACACCTACTCCTTCGGATCTCCCGACATCCTACCCATGTTCCAACAAGGCGCATCGGATCCTCATCGCGTAGACGCGTGGAGCTACGGCGAGGAGTACGAAGACTTCTCGGCCGACGCCGTTCATCTCGACCTCTGGTGCTTGGAGCAATTGAAGGTGCTGCTGGACAACTCGACTCGAGATGCCGAGTTGAAGAAGCAGTTGAACGGTGAGGGAACCGTCTTCTTCCTCCATCTCCTCGGGCTCGACACGACGGGCCATTCCTACCGACCCCACGGCGCCGAGTACCATCGCAACATCCGTGTGGTGGATCACGTCGTCGAAGAGACGGTGCGGTTGATGGACGAGTTTTACGGGGATGAGGAGACGGCCTACGTCTTTACGGCCGACCATGGCATGTCGAGCAAGGGCAACCATGGAGACGGAGCGCCGGAGAATACGAGGACGCCGCTGGTCGTGTGGGGCAAGGGTGTAGGTGGCAAGAGGGACGAGGCCGAGAAAGGCCATGATGAGTACTCGGAGGGCTGGGGATTGGAGGGTGTGCGGAGGGATGTAGAGCAGGCGGACGTCGCCGTTTTGATGGTGAGGTCGAGCGATCCGTCGTTTGAAGCGCGAGATCTGACCTTGCTGAGTACCTACAGTCCATCCTCGGAGGTCTCAACATCCCTGCCAACTCTGCGGGCCGCGTCCCTCTCGACTACCTCGACGGTTCCCCTTCCTTCAAAGCCCGAGCAGCTCTCGCCAACGCCAACCAAATCCTCGCCGAGTTTACCGTCAAGAGCGGCAAGTCTTTCCCCTTGCTCGCCCTTCCGCCTTTATTTACGCGATGTTCAATCACAGACTTCAAACGCGACCACGCCCTCTCCTTCTCACCCTTCCCCGAGCTCGTCAATTCGCACGCAGCGGGAACTCACTCCGTCGAGTCGAGGAAGGCGGCCATCAAGGCCATGATTGATGCGGAGCTTTATGAGGAAGCGCAAAACATGAGCATGGAGCTTGTGAAGATTGGCCTAAGAGGGTTGCGGTACTTCCAGACGTGCGTTCGCTCTCATCCTCTCGCTCTCGGCGCTTGACTAACCATCCAAAACAGATACGACTGGTTGATCCTTCGCACCATCGTCACGCTTGGCTACCTGGGCTTCATCCTCTACAACACCTCGTTCCTCCTCCGTCGCCATGTCTACCCCTCGGCTCCCCTCCGTCGCCAATCCACGCCGAACGTTATCGCTCCTCTGCTGGGGGTTTTCGCCTTCACCCTCCTCTCCACCAAGTTCATGATCGAACAAGCACCGCCATCCTACTACCTCTACGCCCTCTTCCCAGCCTTCTTCTTCTCCTCCATCCTCAGCGATCCCTGGCCTTTCCTTCAGCTCGGGAGGGATCTCAAGGCCTACGCTTCAGTCGTCAAGGTTGTCGGAGGTCTCGCTATCGTGTTGTCGGCGCTGCAGACGATGGTATGGGGGTACAGTCTGCGGGAGGTCTTTGCCGTCCTGCTGGTGGGGATGGGGATCGTTTGGCCGACGGTGGGGATGGAGAGTGGCTTCTTAAGGAGGGAGAAGATGTTGATCGGGGCGTGGGGAACAAGTTGCGCGGTGTTGGCCGTCTTCCCTTTGCTTCCGGTTGAGAAGGGGGAGAGCATTGCAGTCATGTGAGTCGAGTCGGCGAGGATGATGAGCGAGCGGCGGAGCTGACTGGTCGACTACATTGAACAGCATGGCGGGTGGTGCAAGCTTCCTCGCGCTTGCGTGGTACGCTTTGCGCCTGCTCGGCAAGAACGACTTCCCGGCGCCTGGTCAAACGGGGTTGTCGACGCTCGCCAAAGCTCGCTTGGCCATCCTCGCCGAGGTGAGCATTTTAAATCCTCCTTCACACCTAGCGCTTGAAGAGCTGACTTCACTCCCCCTCGATTTTCCTCTCAAGATTATCCTCACCATCGCCTGCATGGTAGTCACGGCAAGCTCGGCTCGCAGCCTGCAACTCAAGCAAGGCTTGCCGCTCGTCAATCAGGTCTCGGGATGGCTCATCCTCGGTGAGTCGCCCTTTCCTCTCTCTCGGAGTTAAATCGCTAAGCTCTCCATCCCCAGTCCTCTCCCTCGCCGTGGCGGTTATTCACGGTCGCCCTCGAGCTCAACCCTTCTTCGAGCGCCTCCTGGTCCTCCTCTTCGCCTTCGCACCAGCCTTCATCATCCTCTCCCTCTCGTACGAGGCGCTCTTTTTCGCCACTCTCTGTACGACCCTCATCATCTGGATGATGCTCGAGCTCAAGCTGGTGGAAGGGAAATCGGCGGGCGAGGGCACGACCCAGCTCAACGCCGAGCACGCAAGGATCGCCCTCTTCTTCCTCGCTTTCCTGCATGTCTGCTTCTTTGGCGTTGGGAACGTCGCTTCGATTAGCTCGGTGAGTCGCAGGAAGCTACTGAAGTCGAGCTCGGCTGACCTCTTCTTCGAACAGTTCTACCTCGAGCCCGTCTACCGCCTTATCCCAGTCTTTGCGCCCTTCCCGATGGTGCGTAGAGCTGTACCTCTTCGTCTTGAGTACGGCGACTCACCCTCCTATCTCATTGCAGGCCGCGCTCCTACTCTTCAAGCTCCTCACCCCCTTCGTCGCCCTCTCGGCCGTCACCTCGGTCCTCAACCACCGACTCCATCTTCCACTCTTCTCCCTCTTCATCATCGCATCTACTCTATCCGACTACCTCGCCCTCAACTTCTTCTTCCTCGTCACGGACGAAGGGAGCTGGCTCGAAATCGGCAGCACCATCACCAACTATGCCATTTGCTCCTTGCTGGGCATCTTCAACACGGTGCTGTATCTGGGTGGAGAAGCGGTATTGGCGTATTGTCAGGTATGAAGGGCTGCGAAAGCCGAGAAATAGATTTAAAGCCCATAGAAGATATTTGCCATTGCCGAGTCGTTGGAGAGATCTGCGAAATAATTTAGAAGCTACAGAAAGATCCTCTGTACCCCATCGCGAGACATTAGTCATCCGAGGTCGACCGACTTGGCGGCGTCGAACGCGCTCGCCGGTTTGCCTCCGTTCACTTTCCTCGAAAATGCTCTCGACGACTAGGCGCCAGCTCCGAGCAGCACCAACCGCAGGGCGACAGCTGTCTACCTCTGCTACAACTCGCTCTAGTGCAGCGCCAGCTCTAACTCTAGGGACTCGCCCTTTCCGCGTCGGCATCATCGGAGGAGGTCCTGCTGGCTTTTATGCTGCATCACGGCTACTGGGGCTCGCAGGGTCGGAGAATACAAAGGTCGACTTGTTTGAGCTGCTGCCTACACCGTTCGGTTTGGCGCGCTTTGGAGTTGCGCCGGATCATCCTGAGGTCAAGGTGAGAGCAGCTCCTTCGGCGTTCGCTCGCTGGTCGCAGACAGCTGATGGGCGTGGCATCGTATAGAACTGCGAGCACAAGTTTGAGGAGACCGCTCGGGACCCTCGCTTTCGCTTCTTTGGCAACGTACAAGTCGGCGGCGTAGCTCCTTCCCCTTCCTCTCCTTCTTCCTCCACCTCGACCGTCGTACCCAACCTTTCGCCCTCCCCATTAGCAGCACAAATCACCCTCTCCTCCCTTCAACCGCACTACGACGCCATCCTCCTCACCTACGGCGCCTCGCTCGACCGACTCCTCGGCATTCCCGGCGAGGACACCCTCTCGAACGTCTTCTCGGCTCGCTCCTTTGTCAACTGGTACAACGGCCATCCTTACCATTCCTCCCTCCTCGCCCCGCTGATCAACCTAAGCAAGCTGGAGCACGTCACCGTCGTCGGACAAGGCAACGTCGCCCTCGACGTCGCGAGGATCCTCCTCAAGGACCCAGCAGCGCTCGAAGAGTTTGACGTGCCAGAAGGAGTGCTAGATGAGTTGAGGAGGAGTAAAGTCAAGAGGGTGGAGATTGTGGGTCGACGAGGTCCGCTGCAGCTGGCCTGCACGACCAAGGAGGTGAGGGAGTTGATGAACCTCCCCGGCGTGGGCTTCGAGACGGATGCTGCGTTGCTGAAGGAGGCCATGGTGCAAATGGAGGAGAATCCGGGTATGGATATGGCGAGGATGAGGAAACGGGCGTTGGGATTGTTGGAGAAGGGCAGCAAGACGAAGATGTCGAGCGCCGAGCGGAGTTGGTCCTTTGAGTTCCTCAAATCGCCGCTCGAGCTCTTGGCCGCCGACGCCACGGGAGCATCATCCTCATCGAACGACGCTCTGGATCTCCTCGCCCCGCCATCTCGTGTTGGAGCCGTTCACTACGGCATCAACGAGCTCGTCGGCTCGGGCGATCCTTCGCGCCTTTCCGCTCGCTCAACAGGACAAACGACCACGTCATCCACCGATATGGTACTCAAGTCCGTTGGCTACCGCTCCATCGGTCTACCTGGTCTTCCCTTCGACGAGCGGAGAGGCATTGTGCGGAATCAGGAAGGGCGAGTGATTGACGAGGCGGGACAGACGGTCAATTAGCTCGCTTTTCGCTTCTGAGCTGACGAGTTCGCTGACCCTCTTTGCTCTTCTGCAGCTCCCTGGTCTGTACACCTCGGGCTGGCTCGCTCGTGGTCCCAACGGCGTCATTGCGACCACCATGTTCGACGCCTTCGCCACCGCCGACCTCCTCGCCGCCGACCTTTCCTCTTCCTCGCCATCGGAAGCACGGCCGGAGCTTCCAATTGAGCAGCTGAGGGGTGATAGGCAGGTAGTAAGCTGGGAGGATTGGGAGAAGCTGGATCGGGAGGAGAGGAGGAGGGGTGAGGAGAAGGGCAAGCTGAGGGAGAAGATGACCGAGGTGAAGGAGATGCTGGAGATTCTAGCGTAGAGTGGCATACGAATAGATGAGAAGCGTCATTGCGCCTTTCACGACGTACTCTCCAGTTCTCGGGTGACAGCAAGCTTGACGAGTGCTCGGCGCTGCTCTCCCAACTCGGATCGACGAATAAGAGACGATATTGCACGACTGCTAGGCTCTAGCCCTAAATACTGCTAATCTCCTCCTACCACCGGATCCATGGCAATCCTTGCCTATGCGCTGACCGAGCAATCGCGTCGCGCCGAAGCCAGTCTCGCCAGTCGGGCACGCCTCGCTCACGAGGAGCGACGTGGAGGACACGAAGGGAAGGAAGATGTACAAACGACTCGGAGAGATACTCGCACAAATCCTCTTCGTCTTCCTCGATTTCGACTTCGGGCGACAGGTAAGCAAGCTGCGAAGGCGAAGGGATGGGAGCGGGGGAAAGGAAGCAAGGGGGATCATCGTAGTAACCGTCGTCGGAGCTCTCGTCTCCCGCATCTTGACACTCCCAGTTATCTTCTTCAACTCCGCTCACCACCACAAAGTCGAGGGCGAAGCCATCGGGGACGGCGAGTGGAGGTGAGGCGAGGGCCGGCGACGACGAAAGGAAGGGGTTGGGTGAGGCGGTGAGCTCGGGTTGCGCCGTAGCTGATAGATTTTCCGCAACGTTGAAAGTCTTGGTCGAGGTAGTGGGAGTTGCGAAAGGGATGAGAAGGGGGGGAGAAGGCGAGTCGGCGAAAATTGGGAGCTCGGCGAAGTAGGAATCGTCATCGTCCTCCTCTCTCAGGTGAAGTCCGGTGCCCGTAAACGAGCGGCAAGTATAGTTGAAACGTTGTTCCTCTTCTTCCTCTTCCTCCTCGGCCGATTCCAAGCTCGAAAGACTGTCCGTCTCCTCCGCCTCGTCGTCGTCGAAGAGCACTCGGGCGAAAGTGTACTTGGGCGTGGGTGGCTGAGGTTCTTGAAGGGGTTCGGTCGTGGTGGAAGTGGTAACGGGTGACGTTGTGTCAAAGATGGGGGATGGCGGGGAAGAGCGAGGGCTGTCGTCCGAGGTGCAGGATTCCGAGTCGCCGAGGTCGTCCTCCTCTTCCGCAACGAAGAGGTTCTCCTCCCATTCCCATGCTCCTTCCACCCTTTCCTCCTCCTTTTTGGCTACCCTCCTGCATGGACCAGCGAGATGCGCGAGCTTGGCCTGCAGCCTGACGGGCTTGAACGAGGGCGAAGCGACGAGACCGGTTGCGAAAGTCCAAGCGCAAGGGCGGGCGAGAGTTGGCTGACTAGGCGAGATGATAGCTCCCGAGGGTGTAGAGGTAGTTCTCGTTGATTCCTGTATGCGAGCAAAAGCGAGACGCGTCAGTTTGAGCGCGAAAGATGGCTGGACGAGATCGCGACACGCGCCGAGCTCCAAGAAGCGAGGAAGAAACTTACTTGCGTGATGGCGGTGGCGGCGACTTGATTGGAGGACTTGGTGGTCGGAGAAAGGTACATGGTAGTGCACTGTGACCAGCGAGAGTAGCTCGAGGCGAGGTAAGGGAGCATCGAGTGCATGAGCGAGAGCCGAGGTGAGAAGTTTGAGGCGAGTCGAGCGCAAAGCGAGACGCAAAGCGGTGGATGGTCGAGGTGGATATATGTTGAGAGGGACCTGTTGTAGGGGTCGACGAGCCTTGGAGACGTCGAAGGGAACGAGACGAACGAGACGAGGAAGAAGGAAGAGAAAGACGGACGAAAGAGAAAGTCGCCTCTTAAGCTCCGCCGCTGGCATGCCGAAGTTTGGCAGGCAGGAACCTCGTCGGACCAAGAGATTTTGCGTCTGTACCCTGCATCTCACCCCTGCGAACGCAAGACGAGGTAGAGTACACCTCCCATCCTTTTGCTCGGCGTTCGGCGCTGATCTGTTGCAATCTTGCGCACGTCTAACCTGGTCCAGTCGAGCCGAGTGATCCTAGAGCTCGGAGTTCGCGTAACATCGAGCTCTTCCTTCAAGTCTCCACGTCCGTTGTTGAAGCGTGCGAAAAGGGATGCGAGAGCGCGCGCGAACGCCGAGCGACTCATCCAGAGCACTTTCCTGTGCGTTGGTCGACAGCGTAGAGCAGTCGAGTGATGTAGATAGCTATTTGATCTGATCTCGACCTCACTGGAAGCGAACCGGCGACTGTAGGGCTCGGTCGAGCTGGGAGAAGCTGGTTGCGGAGGATGCGGCGGCGAAGGATCGGTCGAGCGTTGAGCAGTAAGTGAGGCGTTCTTGCACGGAAGCAGAGCAGAACCTCTGAATCTCTGCCAGAGATTGAAAACGAGTTGAGAAGAGCAGGAGAGAGAAAGAGAGGGGGCGCGACCAAATCGAGCTCAGCCGGCGACGAGGAGCGCGCTCGGAGCTCTCCTTCGTTCTCCTTCGCCCGTTTACTCGTCTACATCTTCGCTCTTCGCAACCTCATTAGATTGTATCTTCTCCTGCTCCAGCCTCGAGCTCTCCATCTTCAGCGACTGTAGCTTCGTCCTCGCGCCTCGCCAAAATCGTGACCGCGTTTCCTCAGCAGGTGAGCGCTCGCTACATCTTCCCGCAGAGCTATAGCTGACAATCAATCTAATCGATACGATATACACGCTCCTGCTATCCTACATCTCCGCTGCCCTTCCACTCGCCGCCCTGCTCCGCGCGCTCGCAGCCATGGCGGACTACTCGTCGATAACGAGGGAGCAGAAGATGCGTCATGATCAGACCCAGCAGAAGCTGAACGGTGTGCTACATCCCTCGCCGCCGGCGTCCACTTCGCTGATCCTGCGACCCACAGAACACTTTCAGAAGCTCGCGGTGGGAGACGTCGACGCTGATCCTAACGCCATGAAGAAGCTCACTGCGCTCGCTGGTAGCTGCAAGTATTGTGGAGCCAATCGTCTGGAGAAGGGCGTCAAGCTGTCCGCTTGCACTGGCTGTCAGGTGAGTCGCATTTCGGCGCCGACTCCCGAGGGCCCTCGATGGCTGCAGGGCGCCCTACCTGCCCTCCAGAAGCAAGCGCTAATCGCGTATAATGCTCAACAGATCGTATTCTACTGCTCCAAGAAATGCCAGGTTCGTGTACGAGGGGCAGCAAGCCTGCTCGACGAAGGCTGACCTTTCTCCGAGCACAGAAAGCTCACTGGGAGTCGCACAAGATTCACTGCGCGGAAGAGAGCAAGCACTCGGGATTCAAGGAGGAGATCGCCTTGGAGTTCCCGCAACGGGCTACAGCTCTCGGCCATCTGAGGCTGTTTCAGGCGCTCATCTCGGCCGAACTCGACACGGCGATGATGTACGCCATGCGCGTCGGTGAGCTTGACCGCTTTCCTTCGAGTTGTTTTGTACTCGACCCCCGCGAGTCGGCTTGCTGACCTGCACCTTCCTCTTCGCCATCTTCTTCGTCGCCCACTCGTGTTCCTGCTCTTCCTCTCCCTCTCCCAGGTTACGAAAACGCCCGCCACCTCACCCACAGCGCCTACTTCATCTTCAACTACGACGAGACCCAAACGGAGCTTCGCAGGAAGTTCACCTTCGTTCGAGCCGGTATCGAGACCATCGCCGAGGGCATCGACCGAATCTACCAGGCCACCTTCCCGACGATGCGCAACATGGAGAAGATCAAGGCGAGCTTCACTCAAGATCACCTGCTGGAGGGACTTGAGCACGGTATCCCTATGCCTGATCCTCATGGTGGGTATTGACTGACGCTCGAAACCTCGTCGACCGAGCTGATCATCTCTTTTCGTCGCTTGGTACAGCCTTCGTCGGCACAATTCAAGTCCTCGGCATGCACAAGCACGGAACCGAGAGCCACCAGGGAGTCATCGCCCACCTCAGCGGTCCCATCATCCTCAGCGTCTCCGAGACCATCAGCCTTATGCGCCCTCCCGCCCTCGAGGATAATGAGGAGAATCTCTGGGCCGACATGCTTCGCGCTTCTCTCGCTCGCCCGCAACCAAGATCGAGGGTCGACACCGAGATCATTTTCGCATCTCTGGTCCTCCTAGGAGTCGACGAGTTCTTCAATCTCTACTGCGACGTCCGAGACTTTCAGGCTTCAAGCGGGTATTGCGAGCCTCACTGGACGCCGAGGTTGCGAGTGGAGCAAAAGAGGAAGGTCCAGGCGCTGCTACCGCATGGTACGCCTCTTTCAGCTCAAGGTCCTAGCTCCCTTTCCTCCGCCGAGCTGAGCTTTCTTCTCCTCCTTCCCCCCGCATCCCCCCTCCTTGCAGTCCGAGTCGAAGTCGAGGCTATGGAGACGCTCATGACCATCTACTACGACGAGGAGCAAGCTGTCCTTGCTGCAGAGAAGAAGAGGCTCGCCAACGCCAAGAAGAAAGCGAGGAAGCAACGCGCCGCCGAACGACCTTTCTATCCGCCCCATGAGGAGCAGGTCAAGGTCATCATGAACTTTGCTGCCATTCCCGAGAACCTAGCAATCGTCAACCACTACGCCGCTCGCATCTGGCGGCAGGGCTTGCCCGGCGTCGAATGGGTGAGTGCTTCGCCGCTCGGTCGGAGCTCAGAGTCGCCTCGGCTTTGCTGACCATTTGCCTCCTTCTTCCTTGCTTTCCGTCGGTCTATCCGCCTTTCTCATCCACCCTCAACCCTCATCACCAACCCGCCGTCTCTCTCCCTTCCTCCAAACCTCGTCGACCCCTGCCCTTCCACTCAGGACGGTATTCGGATGCATAAATCCAGCATCTGCTTCTACAACTGGCCAGCCGAGGTCATCGAGGACTTCTACGGCAAACACTGCTACAACAAGGACATCCCCGAATTGGTGCCGCTGCATGAGTTGGCCAAGCTCGAGGGGCCGAAGGGGGAGGAGGCGAGGAGGATTTTGCGAGAGTCGGGTTGTGGGATGGATGGGAAGCTTTTGAATGGAGCGACGATGGGGAGGGCAGTCGAGAAGAGCGATGTTAGCGCCCGCGATAAGAAGCCGAAGGGAGTAGCGCCGTCGGCGAAGGACGGCTGCTGTACTGAGTGCGGAGGGGCGAGACGGGATTGAAAGTGCTGAGTAGGAGGCGTATAGTTGTGCTATTACACCTGACCTGGACTCGAAAGCCTTCGTGAGCCGGCAAAGGTTCTGAGCTCGGTCGAAGCGAGCTTGTCCTTCCTTGCTCGCATTCTGTTCGCCAACACCTCTCTCGAACGCGGAAGCTCGTAGATAATGAATGAGAGTCTCTGTATCAAACGAACTACTACAGATGAACGGCACTAACAAAAAAGGGAAACCAAAACCAAACTCGAAAGCCCTCCTTCCTCGTCGCCGAGGCGCAGAAGAGCCGCCGAGTCGAAGAGAAGGGGGGAAGAAAAGAAAAAGGTCATATCAACAAAAGATCTATGCGCGTCGTCATCTGTCGTCGTTTCGTCGTCCTATCCGTCCATCTATGTCGCCCTTCACTCGGCGCTCGCTCGCTCCCCCCTCCTACGCCTGTTCCCCACCCGCCGGACTCGCCAACTCGACAATCAACCTAACCGCACACTCCAAAAACAGATAAGGGCTCGACACCTCCAGTCCCGTCGCTTTCTCCTTCCTCGCCGCCGTCCCTCCTCCTCCTGCTCCGGGCGCAGGAGGGAGGTCCGGTTTCCTCGCCCTCAACTCATCGGCCGTATTAGGCAGACTGGCAGGCGCGCCGGGGAGGGGGGAGGTACCGCCCGTGGTGGAGGGGATGGAGATGGAGGAGTGGGAGAGGGAGGGCGAGGCGGCGGCGGTGTTGGGGAGGGAGGGAGATGCCTTGGAGGTGGAGGGAATGGAGCGGTAGCCGAGGTTGCGGAAATCGACGAGGTAGTTTTGGTCGTCGATGCGGTAGAGTTGGAGGTCCATGCGAACCTGTTGGCATCGATCGAGCGGAGGAGGAGGCGAGGGGGTCAGCTCGGCGTTCAGCGCGGGAGAGAACGAGGACAAAAACGCACCATCACATCATCCATCCTACACCTCGTCTCCACAAAGTACAACTCCTGCGCCTTCTTGACTCTCTCCTCCTCCTCCCTCCTCCTCCTCTTCTTACTATCCTCCCCTTCCTCGGCCTCCGCTCCCCCTCCTGCACCCCCTCTCTTAGGTTTCCACTCCATCTTCAACGCCTTGAGTGTCCTATAAATCTCCAACATAACCTCCATAGGCTCACTCCTCGACCTAATGCCGAAATGCCACCTCTGCCTTAAACGGCGGGTCGTTGGGCCCGTAGGAGCGGGCGTAGGGATCGGGTGAGGCGCCTGATTCCTTTCCGTGGGAGTGAGGGGTTGAGCCAAGTTCCGAAGGGGGGAATTGAACCGAGGATTCAAAGGGCGAGGGCGGGAGGGTTCGAGCAGTTGAAGTTCGGCGTCGTCGGGCGAACGGCGGAGGGAGGATTCGAGAACTCGGATCGTACTTTGTTTGGTTGGCGCGGTGGTGGGTGGGGAGGTGGCGGTGGAGGTGGAGGGGGAGGAATCATCCTTCTCGTTGGTGGAGGTTGGGTAGGGTTTCTTGCGGAGGGTTGGTTGACGGGCGTTGGGAAGGCCGGGAGGGGAGAAGAACTGCTGAGTCGCTTCCATGTCGTCGTAGTGTGCTGTTGGACGTTAAGAACGATGTCAGCGCCTCCTCCTTCCTCCCCCCCTCGCGCCGAGAAAGACAAAAGCCGAGCGAGCGAGAGAACTCACAACCCTCGACCATCCTCTTATTATCCCTACAAAGCTGATAAGCGATCCTCAACTCCTTATCCCCTCCATCCTTCAATTTCATCCAAACGTCCTCACTCCTCAATCCCGCAATCTTTCCACACAAATCATCCACAATCTCCTGATCGACCACTCCGAGTTGATCGACCCATTCCCTCCTCCTCTGCACCTCACCCTCTTTCGGTTCCTCGGGTTGCCAGGTCGCAGAGTTGCTCATGGCTTCCTCCCCTTCTTGTGGCGAGTGGGGGGCTTCGTCCTCGTCCCCCGTGCTTGGAGGAGCAGGGGCCGTGGAGGAAGCGAAGAGGTAAGGAGCGAGGTTGACTTGGAACCAAGGGAGTTGGCGGATTTCGTGCAACTTGATGCGCTTGTTGGAGTCGACTAGGAGCATGCGGGAGAGGAGGGAGCGAGCTTCGGCGGAGAGGAAGGGCGGGAGAGAGAAGATGCCGCCTGTTTTGAGAGGGAGCGAGGGGAGGAGTGGGAAGAAGGTCAGCGAGGGAGAGGAAGGAGGGAGGAGGGAAAAGGACTGACCGTTGATCTTCTTGAAGAGGAGAGGGATATGATCGTCGTCGAAAGGGAGCCTTCCACAAAGCATCACGTAGAGGATAACCCCACACGACCAAATATCAATCTCGGGTCCAGCGTACAACCTGTACATCGAACCTCGCCGTTAGCTTTCCTTCTCCTCGAGTGAAGGAGCAACGACGACTCGAAACTCACTTTCCAGAGATGACCTCGGGCGCGGCGTAATTGGGACTACCACACGAGGTTTTAAGGAAATCGCCATCGCGCATAATGTTGGAGAGACCAAAATCGGCAATCTTGACGTTGAGGTGTTCGTCGAGGAGGAGGCTGTTGAACGCCGAAGCCGGGTCGTCGGGTCGGTCAGCTCAGCTCGGGCGCAGCGCCGAAGGGAGGAAGAGAGGTAGGGAGAGAAGGGAACTCACTTCTCCGGCTTCAAATCCCTATGCACGATATTATGGGAATGACAATACTCCAACGCGCTCATAATCTGTTGAAAGAACCTCCTGGCCTCATCCTCTGGCATCTTGCCTCTTCTCACGATATAATCGAACAGCTCGCCCGAGAGGTATTCGATGACCATGACAATGTCGGAAGGGGCGGCTATGACGTCGTAGCTGTGGTTGTTAAAAGGGAGGTTAGTAGTGCGCGATGAGTGGAGTATGGGGAGAGAGCGAGACGAACAGCTTGATGATGTGTGGGTGTCGGAGGAGGGAGAGGTATTGGATCTGTAGGGGGGTATGAGCAATGGGTTAGTCATGTTGATCTCCTGGAACTGTAACCTTTCTCTCGCTCGTCGGCCGAAGCTGAGCGCCAAAGGCCGGGGCGGAAGGAGGGGGCGAGCGAGCTGAGCTGAGAGCTCGAGAGACGGGTGGACGCACCTCTCGATGTACCCTGTTGCTCATCTCTGGGGTTGAGATTTTGCGTTTAGAGATGAACTTCATGGCTACTTTGAGTCCTGTAGCTGTATGCTTGGCCACTGTGCAGGTTGTTAGTTGTCAGCGTCTCGTCTCGTCGTCTCCCCGTTGGAGCCCAGTCGCTCATAGTCGAGTCCAGTACAGAGACGTACGCTTGACTTTGCCGAATGAGCCATGTCCCAGAGTAGAGATGACCTCGTAATCTCTGTAGGCGAGTAGAACCACACACAGTCAGCGAGCCAGTTCAGCTGAGCACCCGACCCAGCAGGGAGCAACGAGTGAGCGACTGACCCGATGATGACACCTCCTCGACGAGACGAAGAAGAGCCAGGAGTAGGCAACGGTGCCCTGTGCACCCGATCTCCCATTCTGTAGGTCGATAGACGAGACGCTGAAGAGAAGTG
Source organism: Leucosporidium yakuticum (assembly GCA_019775505.1). Taxonomy (NCBI): domain Eukaryota; kingdom Fungi; phylum Basidiomycota; class Microbotryomycetes; order Leucosporidiales; family Leucosporidiaceae; genus Leucosporidium; species Leucosporidium yakuticum. The sequence goes on from JACWFO010000011.1 coordinate 106,897, forward strand.
AACGAGAGAGCGGAAGGAGGGGGAGAGAGCTGAGAGTCGCGCATGCTCAGTCCCGAGGGTCATCCTCAGACTGTGGTAGTCTCAAGTGCTACAGAGGTACACATTCACTTGTATTCGATTATATTGCTATCCCTAATTTACTACAGCAGAATTGCAAGCCGAGCAAGGCCGAGAAAGGGGGGGTTCGGCCGAGCACTAGCTGGTTCGGTGCAGAGAAAACAAGGACCTGCAGAGGAGTAAGAAGGGAAGCTAAGAAAAGACTAGAGCTCTGTACTATCAAAGAATGTAGGTTGATAGGCTCTCCTTCTCAGAAACGAGGGCGCTCCATGACGCGCCTTCGACTTCTCTCTCCCTTGGACTTGTTCTTGCCCGCTCGACCTGTTGAGCTACAGCGCCCCCTCAGCTACAGCGTTCTGATACCCGCTCTCCGTCTCTCTCCCTTCTTGGCCCTCCCAACCTCTCGCCTGTAGTCTTATAGCTCAACTCTCACAGCTCCTACAACAAGACTTAGGGTGCGTTCCTCTCTCCTCGTCCTCAAACCTCGCCGCCTTGGCTCGGCTCACAGCGCTTGAGAGGAAGCTGTAGCTCATTTTTAACCTCGCTTAACAGGTCACCACCCTCATCCTAATCGCCTACATGGCAAACCCCGCTGGCGGGCCTCCCTCGCTCGAAGACACCACCATGTCGTCTCCTCCCCCTCTGACGGCACCAGCCCTTCCTTCCAACTCGACTTCCACCTCATCAACAGCAGTCGGAGCTTTCCCCGGTATCACCAGTTCCGCTCCAGGGTCATTAGCTTCTCTCGACTTGTCCCGAAGAAGGAGCAGCGGAGCAGGGAGCGCTGCTGCCTACGCCAGACGATCGACCGCTTCGCCTGGTCTAAGTGGAGCGGGCAACCCTCTCGCTACTAGTTCGCTCGCTGGGTTTGCTGGACAGGATGGAAGGGGAGGAACTTCGCCACGGTTGGGCAGCACCAGTGGAGCGTTCCCCGCCGCCGCCGCCGAAGCTCGAGACGCGACGACTAGCGGGCAAGGTTCAGTAGGCGCGGGAGGACAAGGAGCATCAACGACGACAGCAGTAGGATCAACATCAGCCTTCGCTACTGGTGCTCCTGCTGCCGCTACCTCATCGTCGCCAGGCGGTCAACTCATCGCGAGCAGCATGGGCGCCTCAACCACGCTAGGCCGCTCCCTCTCAACCTCCTCCGCCTCCCGCCTTCACTTCCCCGTCCTCCCCGCCTCCCAACCCCTCCCAAACCAAGCCTTCCAAACGCCCACCCAAGTCGCTTCGATCCTCTCCCTTCCCCCCTCCCTTCTTCTCAACCTCGCCCGAACGACCTCCCCCTCGGAGCAACAAGCGATCGCTCAAAAAGCGCAAGCGACATCCTACCTCTCCTCCATGTCCCTCCCACCTCCCTCCCCTACCGAGCTCACAGGCTCCCTCCTCGCCGACGCGCCGAATGGAGCTGCAGGACACCCCCCTACGCCCGTAGCCATCACCTCCATCGGCGACCACCCCGCCATTCCCATCCTCCTCGGTCAAGCCTTCTCGCCTCCTACTCCCGGCATCGTCGTCTCGGCCAATGATACCTCCAAGGGTTTCCAACCGATTTACGCTTCCATCGAGGATTGGAGTTATCAAGCTGCGAGGGATCAGGTTGGGCAGAACAAGGCGTTGGCGACTTCCACGGGATCGAACGGTTCAGGAGGAGGAGGAGGAGGAGGACGACCGGCGCTACCTCATTCGCACTCGTTCAACGAACGCGAGATTACGACCATCGCCGAGCAGATGGCACGCTGGGCCCTCCAAGAACAAGAAAAGCAGGTTCAGCAACAAGTCATCTCATCAAAGGAAAACGCCGTAATCCTCGCCGCACAAGTAGCAGCTCGTCACGCCGTCGTCTCCGCCGCCACCACGGCCGTTTCTTCCGCCTCTCAATCCAGCGCCAATGGCCAACAACTGCCAGCAGGGATGAGTCAAGCGGACGTCCAAGCTGCTAGTATCGTCGTTTCGGGCGGACCTCAAGCAGGTCAAGCAGTCGAGAACGCAGTACAGGATATGGATCTCAGCTCCTACGCCGAGAGTTACAAGCGCCAACTCGATGCCCTCGCCTCTGGCTACTTCGCCCAACTCCACCGAGAGGCACTCAAACGGATCGCTTACGCTTCGGAAACCCCTCCTCCTTCCTCTACCGCCGACGACGCCCTCCCCACCACCACCTCCTCACTTCCCACCTCGCGCACCTCCTCCCCCGCGAACCCCCCTCTTGAATCCTCCACCCTCCCCTCGCACACCCTCCCCTCCCTCTCCTCCAAAACAGGCCGCCCCCAAGCCCAAGCCATGCACGTTCAAGCAGCAGCAGCAGCGGCCGTAGCGGCTAACGTTATGGCGGCTAATGAGATGGCTAGTGTGGCCGGGAGTGCGTTGCAGGATATGGGGGTGCAGTTGGAGGCGCTGTTGCCGGAGAGGACGGGAGGGGGGTTGAAGAGCTTGGAGGTTAGGGCCGAGAGTATCGCTGTGACGACGCCGAGCTCGGGTTCGGCCCCTCCTCCTCCTCCTCCTACGACCAACGCCGCCGCCGCTCCTCCCGCACCCACCACCACTACCACCGCCACCACCACAACCTCCACCTCTCCCACCCAACCCGCCGCCGAAGTAGCCGCCTTCCTCACCTCGGCCTCCTCCTCCTCGTCTCAATCCTGCACGCCCGAAAAGCGAGACTACCTCCTCTCCTACGCGCACGCCTTATACACCAAAGACGCCTCCTCCTCCGACTTGCTCCCCCTCCTTCACACTCTCGAACAGATGCATGAAGAGCATTTGCCGACGTTGCTGTTGATGAGCTGCGTCTATTATACGAGGGGTGAGTTGGAGAGTAGCTTCTATTATAATAAAAAGTTGTTGAGTAAGGATCCTAATTATGTGAGTCGAGTTTTTGGTCTCTTTTCTATCTGAGGAGGTTGGAGGGAGCTGACCGGTTCGATTTCGCTCGGCGTGCGCCCCGACAGGTCGAGGCGATGAGTAATATTGGGACGACTTTGAGGGCGATGGGCAAGTGGAGGGATGCGGAGACTTGGTGGTTCAAAGCGATTCGACTACGACCGACGTAAGCTTCTTCCTTCCTTTCCTTCTCTCGGCCCTCATTGACACTCTTTCTTCCCGTTCAACAGCTACTGGGACGCCACCGAGAACCTCCTCGGCGTACTCTGCAACCCCTCGACCTCCGTCTCTGCCGCGGCCGCCCCCTTAGCAATGAACGACCCCCCGCCGACCTCACCTCGGTACCAAGAAGCGCTCGCCTTGTGCGAGTACGTCGAATCCCAAATCTTCGCTCTCGACTCCACCTCCTCCTCCAATCGACCCAAACCCCCCTCTTCAACGACCTTCGTCAACCCTATCTCTCACCTCCCTCGTCCGAGATCCCTCCCCTCCGTCGTTCCCATCAACCACGTCCACCGAGTACAAAACCTCTTCTACGCCAAGGGCAATTTGAGGATGGCACTCGGCGACGCGGCGGGAGCGCAGGATGAGTATGAGAAGGCTATTGAGGTGGCTTTGAGTGTTCCTCATTGGGTCAAGGAGCAGGCGACGGGGTTCCAGTACCCGATGGATGGACTTTCGACGAGGGATTTGGTCGTCGTTGCGATTGTGCTCGGGAAGGTTTTGGCTGCCTATGCGCAAGGGGGGTCGAATGACTCGGAGAAGGCGGCGTTGGTGGAGATGGTTAGACAGTTGGGAGTGGGGGATAAGACGGGCAAGTTGGCGTTTGAGAGGTTGTTCCGTGTCGTCAAGGAGGGTGGGGATGGTTATGTCTCCAAACTCCTCGCTATGGGCGGTGGAGTCCTTCCTACCGTCCTTCTTCAACCGGATCATCTTCATCAATTACCGACGATGCTCTTCCCCGAAACTCACGGCGCCCTTCCCTCCCTCTTCGACCCTACCACCTCCCCCGCCACCTCTCCTCTCACTCAACCTCCCCATCCTCCCGAGATCGACCCCGCCCGCAAATCAGCCATCAACTCGACAAACCAAACGACAAGCACCATGCTTCTCACCCTCGCCAAAATTTTCCAAGACGCCTCGGGAGCAAACTCGGCGACGAGGCTCACTCTCGGTGGTATCACTTCGTCCCAATCCCTCCTGCTGCCGCTTTATTACGTCGCGTTGGCGCTTTACCCTTCGCCTTCGACGTGTAATAACCTCGGTATTTTACTCTCGACTATGAACGCTACGACCCTCGTCAGCCCGGGCAAGGGACAGGCGCCAATCCTCCTCAGCGGACAGGTGAGTCGAGTCGAGCGCCAAGTCCTTCTTCCTCCTCGGAAGACGGAAGCTGACGTTGCACTCTCTTCTTCGCCTACAGCAACTCGCGCTGCAGTACTACGAGGCAGGCCTCAAGCTCGATCCCAAGCACCCTCACCTTTACACCAACCTCGGCTCGCTCCTCAAGGATATGGGTCAGCTTCCTCAAGCCGTAGCCATGTACAAGAAGGCCGTCGATTTCAACCCTACTTTCGTGAGCTGTCTCGTCTTTTCTGCTACGATTGCGCGCGCTGACCTCTACGCCTCGACTCGACAGGACGTCGCCCTCGCGAACCTCGCCAACGCCGTCAAGGACACGGGACAGATTCAAGAGTCCATCCCCTTTTACCGTCGCGCCGTCATGCTCAACCCTCAGTTCCCCGAAGCCATCTGCGGTCTCGTCAACGCTCTCGGAGGCGTCTGCGATTGGCAAGGCCGAGGAGGCGTCGGCGTGAGTTTCTTTCTCCCTCTCCGTTCTCGAGGCTTGAAGCTGACATTTTCGCTCCCTCGCATCGTAGGAGGAGTACGTCGTGGACAACAACAACGTTCTAGTCCCTACCAGCAGTATCGTCCACGTCGTCCCGGGCGTCGCCGCCAAAACGGGCTACATGGGCCAGATCAACGACCTAGTCGACAAGCAACTTCGGGATGGACTCGCTTACGGCATCGGTTCGATGCGCAGTCTCGGCACTTTGGAGGAATGGCTCGCCATCATCACTCAAGCCATCTACGACCAACCTCCCGCGGCGGTCGGTGATGCGGCGCAGGCGTGGATCGCTCGATTGCAGTTCATCCTCTCGGACATTTCGGAGCAGGAGCGCAAGGATTACTGTATCAACGAGGGCGGCTTCCTCATTCGTCTCGTCGAGCGATTGACGAGGAGGATTCAACGCCGTTGGTATCTCTCCGTCTTCGGAACGAGGGTCGAGTCCATGTCGATCCCGCCGGCTAGGATCGTACCGACGTCAAACGACCTCGTCACCTACCGAAGGCCACCTTTGCCTCCTTCTCTCCCTCCCATCGCCGTGCCCGTGAGTCGTCCCTTATCGTCTCGCTTCGAGCTTCTCGGCGCTGATTCTCCCGAATCCCTCGCAGACGGTCCTCCCCTTCCACTGCTTCACCCTCTCCGCCTCCGCTCGGGAGACTCGTCTCATTTCGCACCGAACCGGTCTTCGCATCTCCCACTCAACGCTCAACCAACCGTGGCTCCCTCCCATCGTCTACCCTCCTCCCCGCCCTCCCCTCGCCGGCAAGCTCAACATCGGCTACGTCTCCAGCGATCTCGGCAACCACCCCCTCTCCCACCTCATGCAATCCGTCTTCGGCTTCCACGATTCATCAAAGTACAACGTCTTCGTCTACGCCACTTCGCCGAGCGATAAATCGCCTTACCGTCAGAAGATCGAGGCCGAGGCGCAACACTTTGTCGACGTTTCGGCCGCTTCGACGCAGCAGATTGTGGATCGAGTCGTACATGATGAGATCCATATCCTTATCAACTTGTCGGGATACACCAAGGGAGCGAGGAATGAGGTCTTTGCGGCGAGGCCGGCGCCCGTGCAGATGAGCTACATGGGCTTCGCGGGAACGTTGTCCGCCGGATGGTGCGATTACTTTATCGTCGGTACGTCTTCTCCCTCTACCGACTTTCCTCGCTAGCCGCTGACTCGTTGTTCGACTCCCAGACCCCATCGTCTGCCCTCCCGCTCTCGTCTCCGGCAACCAATGGCGCTTCACCACCGGTCTCAGCGGAGGGAACCGACCCGATCAGATCCAAGGAGCCGACAAGCCCACCGATTTTGAAGGAGATCCTGACCCCGAGGCCGCTCGCGAGGATTTCGTCTACACCGAGAAGCGTTAGTCGTCTCCTTCTCGTCCTCTCGACGACTACTGACTATGTTCGCGCCGTCTCGCAGTCATGTACATGCCCCACTCCTACTTCGTCACCGACCACAAGCAGGCATGGCGCGAGGATCCTACCGTCGGTCTTGCTCCCGGCGAAGTGCCCATCCGCGACGATGGAACGCCCGGCCGAGCATGGGCTATCGAGGAGGACAAGCGATGGAAGATGCGCAAGCAGATCTTCCCCAACATTCGCGACGATACTGTCATCTTTGCCAATTGGAATCAGCTCTACAAGGTGAGCTCGATCCTTTAAAGTCGAAGGCGCCGAGCTGACCTTCTCCTTCTTCGGTCCAGATCGACCCCTTCATCTTCCGCATCTGGCTCAACATCCTCATCAAGATTCCCAACTCGATTTTGTGGCTTCTTCGCTTCCCTGCACCGGGAGAGGCCCATCTCAAGGAGACGGCCCTCCGCTGGGCGGGTCAAGAAGTCGCCGATCGAGTCGTCTTCACCGATGTCGCCAACAAGGTGAGCTCTCACTGCTCTCGCTGTCCCCGAGGCTCGAGTCTGACCTTTCTTCTACCCACCAGAACGACCACATCCACCGCGGACGGGTCGCCGATCTCTTCCTCGACACGACCGAGGTGAGCTTGCCTCTCAGCGCTGAGCTTGAGCCTCCGCTGACTCGTTTATCCCCCCTAGTGCAACGCCCACACGACCGCCGCCGACATCCTCTGGTCTGGTACTCCCCTCCTCACCTTCCCTCGTCACCTGCACAAGATGGCTTCCCGAGTCGCCGCCAGTATCGCCGTCGCAACCGGGCACGGCAAGGAGATGATCGTCAGCAGCGGCGCCGAGTACGAGCATCGCGCCCTCTTCCTCGCTTCGGGATTGCAGTACGATATCCTCCCCGTGCTCCCCGGCAGTCAGCCCGACGCACCCGAGGCGAGGGTGCAGAGGAGGGGCAAGGGCGAGTTGTCGAAGCTGAGGCGGAAGCTCTTCCTCTCGAGGGAGCAGAGTCCATTGTTCGACACGCGGCGGTGGGTGCAGAATATGGAGAAGGGATTGACCGAGGCGTGGAAGCGGTGGGTGCAGGGTACCGAGTTTGAGGGTGAGTCGTTTGCCGTTCTCTTACTTCTCCTCGCGAGTTGCTGACGCTTTCTACGACCTTCGCAGACGCTGGAGAGTGGGGAATGGGAGTTGAGAAGCAGACGGGTTGTATTTGGGTCGCCGACGCTCGGGATTCGACCAACGTCGCGGCGCGCAAGGATTTCCTTGGTTAGGGACAAAGAGGGGAGGAGTCGAAGAGGGCGATAATACCTGAGCATAGCCGATACCCCTCGACTCGTTGTGTACGCAACCGCATAATGTGAATAGCAAGAAGTGATCTCGACTCTTTCGCTTCGCTCTGCGAGCCTCCGACGGGAGGGAAGGATTCGGTCGGCCGAACAATTCGACTTTCAAGTCTTGCTACTTCAAAAGACGGCAGCTCCCTTTGCGAGCTTGGCTGCTTCCCACTTGGCTTTCGCTTCCTCCTCCGTCTCAAGCCATTTGTGAGAGTAGCCGTAGTGCGTGTGGTGGAGGTGCTTCTGCCCGATCCCTTGAATGCTCTCCCTTGCGGTGAGGCCGACCTTCTGGGTCGCTCCCTTGGGCTGGGGCATTTCGGGGTACTCGTTTCGGAAGATACCTCGACGTTGAAGCTCGGGGATGAGAAGCTCGACGATCTATTGGGCGACGAAGAGGTTAGCTCGGCGCTCGGCGATGACATTCGGGGCTCGTTCCTCGCCAACGGCTACCTCAAAGCCATTAAAAGTTGGCGGAGTACTAAAGGGAGTCAAGAAATCCACTCACATCCTCGAAGGATTGCGATCTGCTGAAATGGCTGAGGTTGAAGCCGTCTACATCTCCGACCTCAACCCACTCCTCGATGATGTCGGCGACCTGAGCGTGGGTGAGGTGGGATCAGGAGAGAGTCAGAAGAAGCTCCGACTGGTGAAGCCTTTCTCTGTGACTCGGCGAGCTTCGAGAAGCCTCACCTGAGCAGGAGTACCGACGACAGTGGCGCCGAAGCGGGCGAGGACCAAATGATCACGAAGGACGGCGCGAGTCCATTTGGCTGTTGGGAGCGAGAGGAAGAATTGATGAGACTGAAGCCGAAGGATGGTCGACTCGAGAGAAGCGCGAGGACGTCTCAAGGTGGAGAGAAGCTGACTTACTGATGTGAGGAGCGACTCGCTTCTGATTTTCGAGGAAAGCGTGTCCGCCGGATCCGGGAGGGAGAATCAGCTCCTCGTCTTCTCCAAATTGAGCCCAATCTGTTCCTGTAAGAGGGAGAAGGGTAAATCGGCGCTCGAGACCTTAAAAAGAGACAGCTCGGCGCACCTGTGCTCGCGGCATTGAAAGCGAGAGCAGCCTCTCCATCTCCTTTGGCTTTCCAATACTGGTAGTTATCCTCAGCTTCCTTCTCGGTTTTTCCGAGGAAGATGAGAAGGCCGGGGATGACCTTGAGTAGGCGAGGATCCCGACCGAACTCGGCGACCTTGGCTCGGTACTCGGCGACCTGCTCGATTGAGAGACAGTCAGCTCGACGTAAGCCAAACGCGGAGGTAGATGAGCAATGTTCACCTTGAGACCAGCAAGCTTGGGGTTGGGCTGCGCGATGAAGACCGCTTCGGCGTGCTTGGCTCCGAAGGTCGTCCCGGCGCCTGACGAACCGGCCTGGTAAAGGACGGGGGTGCGCTGAGGTGAAGGGTGCGAGATGAAGGGTCCGGGGATGTCGGGGAAGTGAGGCGACGAGTGGTTGATGGGGCGAACGAGAGCTGGCTCGGTCCAGATTCCCTTCTCTTGGTCTCGCTTGACGGCGTTGTCGTGCCACGAGCTCTCCCAAAGCTTGTAGACAACCTGTGGAGAAAACGATGGGTCGGAGAGACCCTTCCGAGAGTCAAACACGCGACTCACGTCCATAAACTCGTCGGCGATCTCGTAGCGCTTGTCGTGCTCGACCGCTTCTTTGAATCCAAAGTTACGGGCAGCACTTGCAAGGTGAGAGGTGACGATGTTCCATCCAACGCGGCCGTTCGTAAAGTGATCGAGAGTGGTGAATCGACGAGCTAGAGCGTAGGGAGCTTCGTAGGTCGTGGTCGAAGTGATGCCAAAGGAAAGCGACTCGGTGACGGCTGCCATCGCGGTCACGATGAGGAGAGGATCCAGCTTCGGAATCTGGAAGCCACCCTTGAGCGAAGCAGAGATGCTGCCCTCGTAGACGTCCTGTCGGCGGCGAGCTCGGCGTTAGTCTCGAGGCTCCGTTGAAGAGAGAGGGGAAGAAACGGCTCGGCATCGAGGGCTGCAGCAGCTTAGACCGATTCAAAGAGTGATTCAAACTGCGCACGTATGTTCCGTAGCTGTCGGCGATGAAGATCCCGTGAAACCGCCCCCGCTCGAGCAGCTTGGCTTGGTTCTGTACGGCGAGAAGAGTCAGTTTCGTCCTCAAGAGACTACAGGGCTACTCACCTGCCAGTACTCGATGGTATCGAATTTCGGCCCGGGCTTTTCTCCCACCCAAGTTCCTGCAGACGAAGGCGAAGGTCAGTCGTACGTCAAAAGGCCATCGCCCTCAGTAAAGAGCGACTCACCAGTCACGACGTGCGCGGGAGAGAGCATGTCGAACGCGTTGAGAATGAGCTGCCTCTTTGGGAACGGAGCCTTGAGCTCGCCAGGGTAGGCGCCGACCTCTTGGGGACCTCGAAGCGTAGAAATGTCGAAGGGCATGATGTAGCGCGAAAGTTGGGCGACAGGACGTAGAGGAGGGAAAGAAAGCAAGTCAAGCTCGAAGGTAGATCCTCGTCCCGCTGAGCACGAGCTTGCCGCGAGTCGGCTTCAAGGTGGTGTCGAACTCGCTCAAGCTTCTGACGTGCGATTACGAGCGAGGGAAGAGACGCGATGCGAAGTAGAGAGTGTGCGATAGGCTTGTAGGTGTACCCGAAGAACGGTGGGCGGAGTGGAAAGCCCAAGTCGAGTGAAGCAGAGAAACGAGAAGGAGAGCTTGCGCCGAGCGCTTCGCTCGTCAAGTCTGCTTTGAGAGGAAGACAACTCGCTCGCGTCACGGCAGTCGAGCACAGCGCACAGCGAGGAATCATTTCATTTTGTACTGCTCTGTAGAAGTCACCAGCTTCAAGCCTTCTTAGCAGCGTTGGCCGCCTCCCACTTATCCTTGGCCTCCTCCTCCGTCTCGAGCCACTTGTGCGAGTAGCCATAGTGGCTCGAGTGCAGATGACGCTGTCCAACACCAACAAGACCCTCGCGAGCAGTGAGGCCGACCCTCTCAGTCGCTCCTTTGGGCTGAGGGACCTCGGGATAGTCCTCCTGGAAGAGGCCTCGGCGTTGGAGTTCGGGTACGAGGAGGTTGACGATCTGTATGGGAGTTAGGAGGGAGTCAGCAATCTGTACGAGGGGTCTGGGAGCCGTGAGACGTGAAGTAAGAAGCTGGAGAGACAGGAGAGCGGCGAACGGGGGAGGAAAGGCCGAGGAGGGAGGGCAGGGCGAAGGGAAAAGACTTACATCCTCGAAGCACGAGTACCTATCGTAATGGCTGAGGTTGAAGCCGTCAACATCTCCCACCTCAATCCACCTCTCGAGCTCGTTGGCGATCGTAGCGGGCGATCCAACGATGATGGCTCCGTTTCGGTTGAGCGTGAGATGCTCGCGAAGGACGGCGCGAGTCCACTTCTCTGCAAATCGACAAGGTCAGTAGACGTCAGAAAATGAAGCCTTGCAACGCACTGATGTGAGGAGCAATGCGCTTCTGGTTCTCGAGGAAGGCGTGTCCGCCGCTTCCCTCGGGGGGAGTCAGCTCGTCGTCCTCGCCCCACTGAGCCCAGTCGGTTCCTGCGAGCGATCAAGTCAGCAGCTGTACGATTAATCCGACCGAGCCTGCTCACCAGTGCCCGAGGCGTTGAACGAAAGTGCCATCTCTCCATCGCTGATTGAGCGGTAGTAGGCGAACTTCTCCTCGGCGGCCTCGTCGGTTTCGGCGACAAAGATGAGGAGACTAGCAATAATCTTGAGAGCACGAGGATCACGTCCGAGAGCGGCGACCTTGGCGCGGTACTCGGAAACCTGGTCGGTGAGAAGGGTCAGCTCAAGCTCTGCCGAGCGCCGAGCGCGTTTTACTGGGCAAAATCTCACCTTGAAGGCGGCAATCTCGGGCTTGGGTTGAGCAATGAAAACAGCCTCAGCGTGCTTCGCTCCGAACGTGGTTCCGGCGCCCGACGAGCCAGCCTGGTAGAGAGCCGGAGTGCGCTGAGGCGAAGGGTGCGAGATGAAGGGTCCGGGGATGTCGGGGAAGTGAGGCGACGAGTGGTTGACTGTCGGGGAGTAAAAACGGTGAGCTTCGGCGCTCAATGGCGCTACGACTTTGGACTCACTAGCACGAACGAGAGCGGGCTCGGTCCAAATTCCCTTCTCTTGGTCGCGCTTGACGGCTTTGTCGTGCCACGAGCTCTCCCAAAGCTTGTAGACGACCTATGGACCAGAAAAGGGTCAGCGAGACGCTTTGGAGACGTCTAGCACGCGACTCACGTCCATGAACTCGTCCGCGATCTCGTAGCGCTTGTCGTGTTCGACGGCCTCCTTGAGACCGAAGTTCCTCGCCGCGCTGGTGAGGTGGGAGGTGACAATGTTCCATCCTACACGTCCCTTGGTGAAGTGGTCCAGAGTGGTGAATCGACGAGCGAGGGCGTAGGGAGCCTCGTAAGTGGTGGTTGAGGTGATTCCGAAGGCGATCGATTCCGTCACGCTCGCCATGGCCGTAACGATGAGCATGGGATCGAGCTTGGGCACTTGGAGACCGGCCTTGAGCGAGACGTCGAGGTTGCCGCCGTAAACGTCCTATGAGAAGAGCGGAGTCAGCTCGAGCGCCGAGAGTGCGAAGTCGGGGAGCGCAGGAGGGGGGAGGGACGGGAGCGTGGGGAGTAGGAAAGGGAGGAGTTCCGTGATAGGAAGTGTAGAAGGAGAGAACTCACGTGGAAGCCGTAGCTGTCGGCGATGAAGATCCCATGGAAGCGACCGCGCTCGAGCAGCTTGGCTAGGTCCTGTACGGCGAGGGAATCAGGTTTGTCCCTCGAAAAGAGCACAGAGCTACTCACTTGCCAGTACTCGATGGTGTCGAACTTGTGGCCTTGTCGCTCGCCAACCCAAGTCCCTGCAGAAGGGCGAAAGCGAAGGTTAGCGCCGAACCCTGATCGCTCCATCCTCCTGAACCTCAAGAAGGCCTGACAGAGCACCGACAGAGTCAATCCGATAATTCAAACTCACCGGGAACGACATGACTGGGAACGATGCACTCGAAGGCGTTGAGAATGAGCTTGCGCTTCGGGAATGGCGCCTTGAGCTCTCCTGGGTAGGAAACAGCTCCCTGAGGGCCACGAAGACTGTCGGTACCGACTACCATCGTGTAGAAGTGCGCTCGAGGTGGTGAGAGGCCGAGAAAGGGTATTGGTGTTTCAGAAGACGAGCTGGCCGTAGGTTGTAATTGCTGTTGCGAGGATCGTAGGAGACGACGGCCGGAGCAGCAAGGACGTCGAGGTGTAGAAGAGAAAGAGAGCAGTCCGCTAGTGCTGTCGGATCGTCCCGAAGCCTCCGTGCCATCAGTCAGCTCGGCCTGACGGGCTCCACACGCTGAATCGCGCCATCATGGCGTGCGAGTTGAGGTGAAGCTCAATCTGGGTTGAGCTCTGAGCGCATGTTTCGCTGTCTGTAGCACTTTGTCGAGAAGAGGCGGGCGTGTCGAGGTGGAAGGAGGAAGCGAAGCGAGGGTTGAGGAGCAAGCGATGTTGAGCGCGAACGGAGGGAGCGAGTGCAAGCTGTAGTCTCGCACAAGGCCCGGTGGAAGTTGACTACAGAACTCGAGCGAGGAATGGAAAACGAGGAAGCGTTGAGCCTTCGCTTTCCCCTTCTCGCAAGCCCCGACTCGGAGCTCTCGGCGCCGAGCCTGCTTGAACGCCTCACTGTGAGACGCTGCTCGTCACTCTGCTGCCCTGCGCGAAGGATAGTAGCAGTCATCTATAGACACCGGTGCTCACCTCCACTCACCAACTCAGCCCCAAAGAATGAGGATTCGCCGTTCGGACATGACCTCTCTGCTCTCGATTCAAGCTCGCTCTCGCTCTCCAAGACCCAAGACGTTGAGAAATAGGGTACAGCTGAGAATAGTATTTTCGTCGAAACTAGACAGCGACTGGGAAAGCAAAGGAGAAACACCACACAAGTCTCTGTCTCCTCCCTCCTCCTCGCCCACTCATCCTGCCTCGCCCTTTCCTCCGACGGCGCTCATCTTCCCTCTTCATGAATCTACCTCCTAGTGCTAGGATATTGTATGCAAGCTCGGCATTCTCCTCCCTCGCCCACCTCGCCTAGAACACGACACACGCCCCTCCTCGGCCACAAAACCCCCCTCGATGCTCGGCGAAAGTCCTCCTTTCGCCCAAGTCGTCGGAGAGCGCTTATGCCGAGGCTGCCTTTGCCATCTTTTTAAGGGCACTGCCGTGGCGGAACGGCGATCTTTCGCTCTCTATCATCGTCGGCGTCTACCTGAGGACGTCCAAACCTCTGCTCCCCCTTCTGCCGAAGCCGAGCAAGCAGCCAGCCGTGCGCTAGCCTGCGGTCACGCTGCTCTGCCGCTACGATACAATCAGCTATCTGCACAGTGATACCACCATCCCAGAGCAAGAAGCGCCACTTCCCCAGACTCCGAAACGAGAACGAAGGCTTTTGCTCGGAGAAGCTCGGCGATGATGAGGAGGGCGCCCCAGCCGAGTGCAGGAAGGCCAAAGGGCCGGGCCGTTCATCTTGAAGCACCATAAGGAACCATCGGTAGCGGTGAATTGGTGATAGGGCGGATCAGAAGAGCCGGCAGAGCGGGTAGGTATCTCAGATGGACGGATATGAGAGCGCCGAGCAGGCTCAACTCTTCGTCGTGCTGTGGATCAGCGGCGGGCTTATTACTCTGCATGATCGATACCCTTTCGCAGATCTTGTCAATCTACCTTTTGAAGGGCACAGTCACCCCCTTCTTGCCGCCCGCTTCGGCCGAGAGGCAGCCATCGCCGTTTTGCCTGTACAGCGCCTTAGAAGGGGAGGAATGAGTGTGCAAAGGCGGTAACCGGTTATAAAGGACACTATAGATACTGCACGACCCTCACCGCGCTTTAAAAGCCCTCCAAGTCGACACTTTGACGGGCGCCGAGAAGGGAGAACGATCGCCGAGCTCGTCTCGGGTCGAACCAGACTTCCAAAGCGCTTCTCCGCGCGTTCGCAAGCCTATAACTTGATACTCTGTACCTCTCTTGCGACACGAACCTCCCTCCAATGCACTCCATCTTGATTCTGATTCGCGCGCGCCTTGCGGGGCCACGACGTCGAGGAGGGCGAGCCCGGGGTATGAAGCAGGAGGAGCTGCCTTTGAGGCGAGGACGGCGAGAACAAAGCTAGGATGAGCTCAGAGTTCAGGATGTACTTTGCCACTTGAGTACGAGGCGAGCCTGCCGAAGCGACGGACTCAAGCCACGGAAGGCCGCCTGAGCAGCAGCAAGACCGCGAGAGGAAGGGGGATTCGAGCAGCGCTGAAGGAGCTGCTGCCCAGGGGAGCAGGCTGGGTTGGGCAGGGGGACAGAAGTGATCAGATTATGCTGAGCTACAGCGAGTTGCAGTGCGATACCGTGCTGCAGAGGGAGGAGGATAGCGAGGCAGGCCAATGGAAAGGAGGGCGATTTTGCGATCTTGCCCGGCTGCCTCGGGGAATCCTCCCACCCGTCAAGCCGTCGTCGCCTCTTTCTCTTCAACTCTTCGCGACCGCCTCGTTCAGTCAGGTCAGTCTCTTTCGTCCATTTACGAGGGGGATCTTGTATGCCTACAGACGCCTCTCCCTACCCTTGCAACCCGCCTCCCCGCGGCTCACCACGTCCGGCTAGGCCGTCGATTCAATCACGGCAAACAAAGTCTCTCTCCCAAGTTGCTCATCGCTCACCTCTCGGTGCTGCTTCCCTACAGGCAACCCACTCTCCAGCATGGTCCTCGTTCCCTCCCTTCGCGCAGGAATGCGCACCCCCGCTCTTGCTAGGTCGCTCGCGACTCCCGCTTCCAACATTGGCGCGACCAAGGTGGCCATGTCCAACCTCGAGAAGGACAAGTTCATCAACTACCAGCGCATCGAGGACAACCTCGCCGTCGTCCGCCAGCGGTGAGTAACCTACTACAGCCTCGAGCGCCCGCGCCACCGCCGCCCTTTTCTGTTCAACAGGCGCTGATTCGTCTTTGGATCTCGGGCAGCCTCAACCGCAAGCTCACCCTCTCCGAGAAGGTGCTCTACGGTCACTTGGACAACCCTCACGATGCCGACATCCGCCGTGGCGCTTCCTACCTCAAGCTCCGCCCCGACGTGAGTAGCATGGCCCTCTCGGGCGAATTCTCTTATCCGCGTGGTCGTCGACGACCGAGAAGGGGAGCTGTAGGCTGACCTGCGCCTCTTTAACCTCTTACAGCGTGTCGCTTGCCAGGATGCTACCGCTCAGATGGCTCTCCTTCAGTTCATGTCGGCTGGTCTCCCCACCGTCGCCGTCCCCACCACCGTCCACTGCGACCACTTGATTGAGGCCCAGATTGGAGGTGTCAAGGATCTCGCTCGTGCCAACGACATCAACAAGGAGGTCTACGACTTCCTTGCTACCTGCACCGCCAAGTACGGCATCGGCTTCTGGAAGCCTGGATCCGGCATCATCCACCAGGTGCGCCGACCGATTCGCCGCTCGTCGCTGAGCTCGAGCTGACGCTTCCTCGCCTTGCAGATCATCATCGAGAACTACGCTTTCCCCGGAGGACTCATGATCGGAACCGACTCGCACACTCCCAACGCTGGAGGACTCGGCATGGTCGCCGTTGGAGTCGGAGGAGCTGACGCCGTCGATGTCATCGCCAACCTTCCCTGGGAGCTCAAGTGCCCCAAGGCTATTGGAGTCAAGCTTACTGGAAAGATCTCGGGATGGACCACCCCCAAGGGTGAGTCGTCTTCGCTGTTTTGGAGGCGCGCCGCGGAATGAGCGGCTGTTGACATTCCTCTTCCTCTTTGCACGCAGATGTCATCCTCAAGGTCGCTGGTATCCTTACCGTCAAGGGAGGAACGGGAGCCATCATCGAGTACTTCGGCGAGGGAGTCGAGTCGCTTTCCTGCACCGGAATGGCCACCATCTGCAACATGGGAGCCGAGATCGGAGCCACCACCTCGCTCTTCCCCTACAACAAGCGCATGGGAGGATACCTCGACGCCACCAACCGTTCCGAGATCCGCAAGTACGCCGAGATGTTCCAGCACAACCTCCGCACCGACGAGGGCGCCGAGTACGACCAGGTCATCGAGATCAACCTCTCCGAGCTCGAGCCCCACATCAACGGTCCCTACACCCCCGATCTCGCCACCCCTCTCTCCAAGTTCGCCGACGCCGTCAAGGCCAACAACTGGCCTGCTGACCTCTCGGTCGGACTCATCGGATCGTGCACCAACTCCTCCTACGAGGACATGTCGCGTTCCGCCTCGATCGCCCAGGAGGCCGCCGACCACGGACTCAAGGCCAAGGCTGGCTTCACCATCACCCCCGGATCCGAGCAGATTCGCGCCACCATCGAGCGTGATGGACAGATGGAGATCCTCGAGAAGGCCGGAGGAGTCGTCCTCGCCAACGCTTGCGGACCCTGCATTGGACAGTGGGATCGCCAGGACGTCCCCAAGGGCACCAAGAACTCCATCATCACCTCCTACAACCGTAACTTCACCGGCCGTAACGACGCCAACCCCGCCACCCACGCTTTCGTCGCCTCGCCCGACCTCGTCACCGCCATGGTCTTCGCCGGCTCCATGACCTTCAACCCCATGACCGACTCGCTCACCGGCGCTGACGGCAAGGAGTTCAAGTTCACCGACCCCTCCGGCAAGGAGCTCCCTCCCCGCGGCTACGACGCTGGAGAGAACACCTACCAGGCTCCCCCCGAGGACCGCGCTTCGGTCAACGTTATCGTCGACCCCAAGTCGGACCGTCTCCAGCTCCTCAACGCCTTCAAGCCTTGGGATGGCAAGGACCCCAAGAACCTCCCCGTCCTCATCAAGGCCGTCGGAAAGTGCACCACCGACCACAGTGAGTTTTGCTGCTTTTTCCGAGTCTCTTCTCTCGCGCTTTTGAGCTGACTCCGTACTCCTTCGCAGTCTCGGCTGGTGGACCTTGGCTCAAGTACCGCGGTCACCTCGAGAACATCTCGCAGAACTGCCTGATCGGAGCCATCAACGCTGCTAACGGCGAGGCCAACAACATCCAGGTATGTTTCCGCTCTTTTTCAGCGCTCTTCGATCGATACTGACCTTCCTTGCGCTACAGAACCTCGTCACCGGCGAGTGGGGAGGAGTTCCCAAGGTCGCCGCCGAGTACCGCGACTCTGGCAAGGGATGGGTTGTCATCGGAGACGAGGTGGGATCTTCTCGCCCTTCCTTCTTTCGTTCGCGTTATTGACGAATTATTTCGCTACAGAACTACGGAGAGGGATCTTCCCGTGAGCACGCCGCTCTCGAGCCCCGTTTCCTTGGAGGAACCGTGAGTCGCTTTCTTTCTCGCGCTCGCCGACCTCGAGCTCATCTTTCGCTCTTCTACAGGCCGTCATCACCCGTTCGTTCGCCCGTATCCACGAGACCAACCTCAAGAAGCAGGGTATGCTCCCCGTGAGTCTTTCTTTCGCTTTCGGCTTCGACTTCAGCGAGTAGGCAGCTGACCGAGTCCTTCTCCCTCCTCAACAACCTACAGCTCAACTTCAAGAACCCTGCCGACTACGAGAAGGTTCAGCCCACCGACTTTGTCGACCTCATCGGCGTTGAGACCCTCGCTCCCGAGTCCGAGGTCACCCTCCGCCTCAACCACAAGGATGGCTCTTCCGAGGACATCCCTCTTACCCACAGTACGTCTTTTCCACATCCTACTGCTCGTCAAGCCGCCCGCTTACCCAGTCTTTCTCTTCGCAGCCTTCAACGAGGGACAGCTCGAGTGGTAAGTCTCCCTCCCTCTCTCGCGCGTTGTACAGCAGCTGACGTTCTGTACCACGATAGGTTCCGCCACGGCAGTGCCCTTAACAAGATGGCAAAGGCAGCCTCGGCATAAGCGCTCTCCGACGACTTGGGCGAAAGGAGGACTTTCGCCGAGCATCGAGGCGAGTTTTGTGGCCGAGGAGGGGCGTGTGTTGTGTTGTAGGCGAGGGAGAGGGAGGAGGAGAATGACGAGTTGCATACGATATCCTAGCACTAGGAGGAGGAGGTGGATTCAAGAAGAGGGAAGATGAGCGCCGTCGGAGGAAAGGGCGAGGCAGGAGTGGGCGAGGAGGAGGAGGGAGGAGACAGAGACTTGTGTGGTGTTTCTCCTTTGCTTTCCCAGTCGCTGTCTAGTTTCGACGAAAATACTATTCTCAGCTGTACCCTATTTCTCGACGTCTTGGTCTTGAGAGCGAGAGCGAGCTTGAAACGAAAGCAAAGAGCCCAAATCCGAACGACGGTTTTGCAAGCTTCGGTGCTGAGCTGATGAAGCTGGCGGTTGAAGGTGAGGGTGAGGGTTGACAGGTGGGGGCCATTCTCCTTCGCTGAGCAGCTGAGAGACGAGCCGCGTCTCAGAACGAGGTGTTTAAGCAAGCTCGGCGCCGAGAGCTCGGACTTGCGAGGGACAAGGCTCAACGCTTCGTCGCCTTCTCCTCCTCTCTCGAGGTCCGCACTCGAATACTCCACGCAAGGTTAGAGTCTCCATCACCAGTTCTCCCGCCTCCTCGCCACCAGCACAGAATGGGAGGAAGCTCGGAGCTTCGCAACTCGTTCGCCGGGTCTCAAACTGTCCAAGATCACCGCCCAAAAGGATGTAGCAACAGCGCAATAACATTTACACTTCTCGCCTACGTCTGCTAGCTGCTAGCCCAACACCGCCTACGCCTCAGACAAACTTGACTCCGTCACCATCCTCGCCGAGGCCCTTGAACACCTGAGCCTTGCCCGCCTTGATGAGTACGTCCAGTGCCCGACGTAGGATCGGCTCAGAGAGTTGATAGAACTCTGCGAGAAGGCGGAACGAAGCAAAGTGAGCCTTGAGGTCCTCGTTCGGCCGACTGAGCTCCGAGGCAAGACGTACCGGTCGTGTGTACGAGATCGCCACCTTCGGTCAGCTCGTAGAACGTCATGATGCTGTTTGTGAGGCCACTCTCCTTGATCTGCGAGCCATCTCATCGTCAGCGAGGTCGGGAAGGAGGGGAGGGGAGGGTCAGAGAACTCACCCAGTCGTAGATGAGGTTGGCCCATTCCTCTGGCTTCCTCCAGAATACCAAAGCTGCAGTCGGTAGCTGACCCTTGGCCGGTTTTGGTGGATCGTACTCTGCTGAGCCAGCAGCCACCATGGCCTCGACGATGTTGCGGAGCGTAGCGAGATGCAGCCGTCCTATGATGTAGCAAGAGAGCATCAGCAGTAGTCTGAGGTGTTAGGGACGACTCGAGCTCACGATTGATGCTCTTGTTGTGGAATAGCTCGCCCGCGCAGGTCTCGTCGGTCAGCTCGAGGCGATAGGTCTTGTGAAAGCGCGAGTAAGCCAAGATGAGGGTGATCCACTGGGCTCGTTGATGTGCCCAAGTCTGCTCATTCGGCTGCTGGCTGTTGAGGTGCAAGAGAAGTCAGCTAAAGCCCGAGGCAAGCGAGGGGGAGCGGGAGCGAGACGTACGTGAAGAAGGGAGGGAACGAGTACAGCGAAGGAAAGGTGAAACCTCTAGGTGAAATGAGAGGTTGTACGCTCAGCTTGTGCTGTCCTGCGCTGCTCGGTGTTGGTGCGGTCGTCATGGCCATCGCGAAGAGATGCGGAGGAGGGGAAGCCTGGAGAGCAGCGCCGTTCGGCTCTTGAGCTCCTTCTACGTTCTGCTCGAATCGCTTCTTCATTTCTTACAGCTGTATCGACATGTGAGTAGTATCTGGCTGCTCTCCTATATCCCTACACAGCTCACAGCTCTCTGTTTTCGCTCTCCAGGTCCTTCCTGGGCGCGTCGACCAAGACGTACCGCTCCTACGGCAAGCGCAAGAACAACACTACCAACAAGGGAGCGTACGCACTCTGGGACTCATCACCCGAGACCGCCAACCGCACCAACATCCTCCCCAACAGCACCGCGCCCTCCGCTCCTCGCCGTTCACTCAACTCGCCTTCGTCTTCGTCTTCCATCTCCATCTCGAGTGATGAAGATTCACCACCGCCTAAGCCTGCACGTACACAAGCCCTCGCTGCTACCAAGCCCGCCCTAGTCGCTCGCAAAAAGGCAGCAGGAGCAGCAAACGACAAGGAGAACAACAGCTCTCCCTTCGAAGGCTCTCCCCGTCGACCAGTCTTCAGCAAAGCCAAGAGCAGGATGGTCCTCCACTCTCCCGTTAAAGCTCGACGAGTCAAGAAGGTCCAGGAATCGTCAGCGGAGGACGAGAGCGATGCGCCGAAGCCTTCGGCGCCGACTCAGCGAGTGCCACTCAAGCCGAGGTTCCTTGGTGTCGAGATCCTCGTTCCCGCCAAGAAACCTTCGCCTCTTCGTGCAGAGGTGCAGCAGCCGGAACCCAAGGTGGAGGAGGACTCGGAGGACGAGTCGAAACCACCTGTCGTTCGGCCTTCACGGAGACGAAAAAAGATGGCCAGGGGGCAAGAGTCCAGCGAGGAGGCAGAGAGTCCTCTTGAGGTGGTAGTGGAGGCGCCAGTCAAGTCTGCACGGTCGTCAATTCGCTCGTCGAAGAGTCGAGCGTCGGTCGATTCGCAGACGGTGGAGGAACCTGTGCGGTTGTCGCTGAGGTCGAGGGCGAGGAAGGCGGCTGCTGAGGATGTGGAAGAAGAGGATGAGCTGGAGGAAAGTTCAGGACTGACTCTCGAGGATCCCGAGGAGGAGGAGGAGGATCAACTCGCTTCGGACGACGACGACGAGCTCGAATCCGACGCCGAGAAGGACCGTCTCTCCTCTATCGCTCCGTCCTCGCATGACTTCCCCTCTCTCCTCGACCCTCTCCTCACCGCGACCAACCAATCCCACCCCCTCGATTTCACCTCCTTCATCACCTCCCCTCCCTCTCCCTTCTCACCTCCCACCAGCATCTCCCGCGCCGCCTCCCGCTGGACAAAGATCGGGGAAGCGTCTTACTCGGAGGTGTTTGAGCGCGAGGGGATCGTCGTTAAGATCATTCCGGTCGCGGGCAAGGAGGTTAGACCTGAGGAGGATGAGGTCGGGGAGGAGCAAGACGTGCCATACTCGTCGGATTGGGCGTCGGTGGAGAGGGAGATTGAGATTAGTCAGTTGGTGGGAGGGGAGGAGAGTGCAGTGGAGGGCTTTGTCGGGTTCAAGGGGTGAGTTCGGTCGTTGCTCTTCTCTCCCTCGCGCGCGCGACACGTCGCTGACCTGCTTTTGCGCACTCACTGCAGGGCTTTCATCGTCCAAGGTTCCTACCCCACCACCCTCATCACCCAATGGGACGCCTACAAGTCCTCTCAAACGCCCTACTCAGACGACCAAATCCGCCCCGGTCCGTTCTACTCGCTCTCGCTTCCTCCTCCCCCTCGCTGACCTCTCCCACGCGCTCGCAGATGTCCTCCCCGCCGACCAGGTGTACGCCGTCGTGTGCCTCTCGCACGCCGGATCGGACCTCGAGGGCTACAAGCTGAGAAGCTGGACCGAGGCGGCGAGCGTGCTGTGGCAGGTGGCGACGATTTGCGCCGAGGCGGAGGAGAGGTTGGAGTTTGAGGTGCGTTGGTTTCGTCCCTTTCGCCGAGTTGTGGGAGAGGATGATGACTGACCGTCTCTTGATCTGATGCAACAGCACCGCGACCTCCACTGGGGCAACGTTCTCGTGAAGCCCCTTGCTGCCTCCTCCCTCCCCTCCGCTCTCGCCTCCCTCTCCCTCTCCACTCCACCACGAAAGTCCAAGTCCTCCACATCCACCTCCACCACTCTCACCACCACCTCCCTCGCTCCCCTCTCCTCCGGCGTCCAAGTCACTCTCATAGATTTTACCCTCTCCCGCGCCCGAGTGCCGGGTGGGGAGGAGGACGAAGGGGACCGAATCGTGTTTGATGGGTTTGAGGATGATTGCGTTTTTGAGGGGGAGGGTGAGTCGTTGCTTGCTTCTTTCTTCTTTGCTGCGAGGGGAAGCTGATCCGAGTGAGGGACGGCACACAGGCGACCACCAGTTTGATGTCTATCGCGCTATGAGGAGGCATGTTGAGGAGAATTCTGAGATGGAGGGGGGATGGGAGGGCTTCCACCCATTGACGAACGTGATGGTGCGCTTGTCTTTTCCTGTTTCTCGGCGCTCGAGCTCGACTGACCCTCCCTCCTTCGCTTTGATGAAACGTGAACGCCAAAACAGTGGCTGCACTACCTCTCCCTCAAGCTCCTACACTCCAAGAAGCTCAAACCCCCTCCCGCTGCTCCCTCTCCCACTGCCTTCCCCTCCTGCCCCTCCGTCTCCTCCTCGCCATTCAAATCCCGCCCCTCCACTCGCCGGGCGTCCGCTCTCCCTCCCAGCCGATCCACCGCCCTCACCCTCGAAACCGGGAAGCGGAAAGCTCGTACCCTCCCCGCTAAGCTCGCGGATGAAGCGCGCGCAAAGAGGGAGAGGGAGGCGTGGCAGATGTTGAAAGTGGTCGAGGGGGGGTTGAGGGATGTTTTGGAGGGTGCTGGAGGTGGAGAGGAGAAGGGGAAGGGGAGGAAAGGCGCGAAGGGTGCGAAGAAGAGCAGGAAGGGGGAGGAGGGAGGAGGAGTCAGGTTGGGCTCGGCGGAGGAGGTGGTGAGTTGGTGGAAGGGGCTTGAGGGGGAGCAGTGAGGTAGAGCAGAGTGGCAGAGCAGCAGTAGTACCCCATCCATCTTGTGTTGTAAACCCTTTTTCCTCTCGTTCCCTGCCTCTTCCGGAAAGCGAGCCTCGAGCAAATCCGCCTCTCGGGCTATATCATTCATTCCCCTCCCTCCCCGAATAACTACAAGAACTACGGCCTAACCTCCCTCCCCCCGCCCTTCTTAACGTCACTCTCCATCTCCTCATTAGCCCTATTCCATCCACTCTCATAAGCCACTCGATAAGGGTTGAGTTGGGAATCTTCTTCGTCGTCCAGTTGACCCGAGAGGCTGAATTCGGCTCCTCCTCCTCCTCCGCCGGTACTGTGAGCGAGTGTAGAACCACCGAGAGAGAGTTTCGAGGAAGAGAGGAAGTCGAGATCCACGTCCGAATCGTCGTCCTCTTCATCCGAGTCGGGGTGGAACCTGTTTCGTCGGCGCCATCAATCATCGGCGCTCGCTCCCGCACGACGCCCTCTCGAAAAACTCACATGTACTCCCCAATCTTACTATCCCCCATCACGCCCCTCAACCTCCCACCCAAACTCCTCTCCACAGCAGCCTGTTTCTCCTCCCTCCGTCTCGCGGCCTCTCGTTGACGATTGACGGCTGCTTGCTGTAGTGCGATGGATTCCGAGAGGGAGATGGTGGAGGTTAGGGAGTGGGGCGATTGTGGGCCCTGTTTGAAGCGGGAGGGGGTTAGCCTGTGAGGGAGATGGGAGGAGATGGGAGGAGCATACTGAGGGGCGAGAGGCGAGGCGTTTCTTGGTGAGCGGCGAGGTGGCCAATTCCGTTGGGTCGACGTGCGGGAAAACATCCTCAGCATCCTCCATCTTGACCTCCCCTTCCTCGCCCTTGACAACCATCGGTTTAACATCCTCCGCCTCAACCCTGACCTTCGCCGAGCCGGCCTCCTCCAGATGCGTGCGCTCCAACTCCTCCCTAATCCTCCTCATCTGCTTCAATTCATTCAATCGTGCTGCGATGCGCGTTTGGGAAGCGAGCAGTTTGGTCGATCCCCCGGGGAGGAGGGAGAGGGTCGTCCTAGTGTGTTGCGGGCGGGGGCTGGTCAGCGATTTCCTACAGTACTACAGCGCGAGAGCAGGAGGGAAGAGAAGTCAACTTACGGTGATTCCAACACCTCTTTATTCCTCAAGAGCATATCCTCCAAATCCTCGATACTAAGTCCCGAGAGGTCCCTCTCCTTGCCATTGCCTGCCCCTCCACCTCCTCCCGTAGCATTATGCACGCCCAAAGGACTAGCCGCCTTCTTCTTTGGTACAAACGGAGATTTAGTGGAAGCTCGAAGGTCGCGAGCGGCTGAACGGGCGAGAGCGTGAGCTGAGTGGGAGGTTGAGGAGGAGGCGAAGTTGCGAGGTGGTAGACGGGTTGCTGTGGTGGGAGGGGACATGAGTACGTCTCCTGTTGAAGTGGTAGGAGGTGCGGTGCGAGTTGGTGGGGCTGAAGTGCTCGATGAGCTGGGTCGAGGCAGATGGAGTGACATGGCTCAGAGTGCTAGATTCTGTAGCTCAGTAGGCTGGGTTGAGTAAGGAGCGCTTTGTAGTCGAGTTGAGATTGAAAGCGAGGATTGAAAGTGAATAGTAAGAGATCAACCTTGGTCGCTTCTTGGCTTCGCTCCACTCTCGCGCTCGGTCGACGATTGAGCTCGTCTCGGGCTTATGGACTCTGCTGTAGGGCTGCCTAGCTCTCCAAGACCTTCAAATACACCTACATCAACATACTCAACACCTTCCACCTGTCCACCACCTCTTCCTCCCCGCTCTTCAACAGCAACACATCAACACCTCGCCCTTCCCTCTCCAACCACCACCGCTTCAACCGATTCAACTCCAACACTCGCCAATTTCTCATCTACCAACTCAGCTACAGCTACAGCTCCTCCGCCCCTCCCTCCCCGTCTCTCCCTAACCACCACTTTCGTCCAACCTCTACCAGCACCGCCCCTCACGCCGTCCGCGTCGACTGACGCGCTCGCTCCTCCTTCTGACGCTCTGCAAGATCCCGAACTCCCCACCTACGCGCACCTCCAATCCCAGGGGTTAGGAAACCCGCGTTTCGGGAGATGGAAAGGATGGTCAGTCGCTACAGAATGCCCCTTTCGAGACCCGAGCGAGCGAAGACCGAGCTGACCTTTCCTACGCTCTGTAGGATCGAAAAACGAGCGAGGGAACGAAAGGATGAGAGAGACGCTATGAGGGAAGCGGGTGTACCAAGTTCAAGCGGATGGGACCTCCCTGACGTTGAAGGAGGAGATGAGGCAAGGAGGAGGAGCGACGAGCTTTCGTTTAAGGATTCAGAGGATCGCGCACGAGACGCTAGGGCCGAACAACGACTCTCGCGTCAATCGAATCAGAGGGCTGGCGGTTTGGTGGGAGTCACGGTCACCAACCCCGACCCTCCTTCCTCGAACCCATCCTTCGCCGCCGCCACCTCCGCCGAGCGAGAGCTCAAAAGCCCCGCCATGTCGCCTTCGTCGTCGCTACTCGGTCAAGGGAGGGTACAAGAGTTGACTAAGAGCATGGGCATCCATCCGCTGGGAGGGAGATTTGCTAAGGGCGTGGAGGGAAGAGTTAGGACGGGTTGCCTTCTGCCGAGCGGGGTACTGAGCGGCGGTGGAGCGGGAGGAAGTGTTGGGAGTGATAGGTGAGCTGCTCTGTTGAGCGTATTGGTTGCTTTGATGTGGTGACTGAGGACTGTCCTCGCAGATTCATGCTCATCGGCACAGACGAAGGTGAGCTTCTCCCCTTCCCTCCCTCCCTCCGCGCCTCGCTCGCTCTCATTCCATCTCCATCCGCGCTGAGGCTGACTCTCTACACCACCAGGTCTAACCCTCCTCGATCTCAACCCCCTCCTCTCCTCCACTGCCCCTCTGCGCACCTCAGCCCAGCCCTCTCTTTCCGACGCCTCGATCCACCCACTCTGGACAGGCCTCGGCGTCCTACAACTCGAAGTTATCCTCGAGCGTAGTACTCTTTCGATTTCAGCAGCAGGGGGAGCGCCGGTCGGCCTTGTGATAGGGTTGGTCAAGCCCGAGGGTGGAGGAGAGGTCGAGTTGAGGATGTGGAGTTTGGCGGCTTTGAGTAACTTGGCGAGGTGGAAGGTGTTTAACGAGGTGAGCCTTATCTCGCACTTTCCCCTCCATCTCCCAACTAAACCGTCTCCCTCCCTGGACAGTCCTCCCCTCCTCTCGACCTCTCCTCCCCCTCCTCCGCATCCAACGCCTCACCCACAACCTCAATCGAAGGCAAGAGGTCTTCCCGCTCGTACATCAAATCCCTCTTTTCTTCCTCTCCGACCTCCCCCGTCGACACCAAGGGCAAAGGCAAAGCCCGCGCCTTCCCCTCTGCCTCGGCGGCCATTCCGACCCCTTTGCGCGAGACGACGGACGAGGAGGAGGGGTTCGTCGTTCTCGGAGATAGCGCACAAGACAGCAGAGGGCACTCGAGGATACGTAGCTCGATTTCAGATACCTCGACCACAGCAGCAGCGCCAACGACCGCCGATTCGGAAACTCGGTTCTTCGTTCCTCCTTCCTCCCATCCCGTCGCCCGTCTCTCGTCAGAAAGTCTCCGACCCTCCTCAATTTCTAGCAGTCTCGGTCGAACGACACCCACTCCCATCTCCCCCTCCAACACGAACGCCAACCTCTCCCTCCCTCTCTCCTGGGCAAACTCCTCGATCCGTTTCCCCCTCCCCAAAAACGCAACTCCCATCCTCTTCTTCACCCTCTGTCGCACACCACCCCCGTCTCCCCCTTCAACACCAGCGCACCCGCGGCGGGAAGCAGGAATTCGGGAGAGAAGGAGCCGAGCTGAGAAGGAGAGGCAAGAGGAGGAGAGGAGGGAGGCAGGCAGGGTTTGGTTGTTGGTTGCTACTAGTCGGACAGTTTATGTTTATGAGAGTGGGGAGGGGGGACAAAGGAGGTGGAGGTTGAGGAGGGAGTTTTATGTCAGTAGTCTTGCTGTTCCGTCGCCCGAATCGACCGAGCGACTCAGCGTGCGAGATCTGACCCTTTCCGCTGTTTTACAGGCTCCAGCAACTCCCAAACTTCTAACCCTCATCCGCGCCCTCCCACCGCATGGTCCTAACAGTCCCCCTCCTCTCGGTCTCACCCGCCGCGACAGCGCTCGCAAATCCAAGCGCTCCACCTCTCCTCCACCATCCTCCTCCACCACCTCCTCCTCCACCGACCTGCCACCAGACCTAACTCTCTACCTCACCATGCGCTCAAAGTCGGTTCTCATCAACCTCGTCGATTCCTCCGTTCGCGAAGTCTCCCTCCCTCCTTCCTCCGCGCCGGGGCATGGCAGGTCGGGTTCGACGCTGCAGGCTGCTTCGAGTCTCACGGCGAGGGCGGTAGAGGTGGGGAAGAGGAAGGTGGAGAAGATGGTGGAGGGGAGGCAGGGGGTTCCTGTTGGTATGAGGGGCGAGGGCGGGATGGGGTTGGTCAAGGGGAGGAAGGTCGGGGATGGTGCTGGTGCTGGTGCTGTGGTGGGAGGAGGAGAGGAGGGAGGGGGCGGCGATTGGGTGGGCTGTCAGAGGTTGAGCATGCTTCTCCCGGGAGGAGGAGGAGGAGGGAGGAAAGAAGCAGAAGGAGAAAGAAGTAGAAGAAGGACCGACCTCCTCCTCCTAACCAAAGGATCGACCACCTCCATCTACCCGTCCCCTCTCCCGTCTTTCACTCCCTCTCTCTCCGCCACCTCCTCCTCCTCGAGTACGCCCCTTCTTCCCCCGTCGACCCTCCCAACCCCTCTCGCCTCCTTCTCCTTCCCACTCACCTCTTCCTCCCCTCTCCTCGGTCTGACGCCTCTCGTTCGACGGGACCTCAAACCGTCGTACGCGGAGAGGGGAATGCAGCACCTAGTTTTGACGGCGTGGACTAGGTCGGGCGTGCATGTTAAGGAGGGGGTGGTGGACCCTTTTGCTCTCGGCGCGGGAGGAGGAGGGAGGTGGTTCACCCCCCTCGATGAGTTTGAGAAGAAGGTCGGGGAGTCGGTTTTGCTCTCCCCCTCTCCCTCGCAACCTACGACCACGACGACGGAGCGCGACGGCGCACCCAACGACGACGACGATGACGAGGAGCTCGAAGGTCAAGCCTCACTAGATTTCGGTCGAGAAATCCTGCAGCTCGGCGTTGGGGGTTCGGTCCTCCATCTCCCTCCTCCTTCCTCCTCTCGACCTGCCCTCGGCGACTCGGAGGATTCGGACGACGACGAGGAGAGCGAGTTCGGCGACGGAGCGGCGAGGAGGGCTCGTGAGGAGGAGGAGGAGGAGGAAGTGAGGCGAGAGACGGAGGGTGGGGTCTTCTTTTGTGTGAGGGGCGTCGAGGATTGGGGGTTGAAATGGGTGGGATGAGTGTGGGGAGTAGGGGTCGAGGGCAAGGGAGGCTTTGGAGGGGGTTGTTGAGCATGGGATGGGTTTGTAGCGCAGCGAAGAAGCATGCATCATAGCTTTGTTTGTCAGCCTCTTGATGTGGAGAGATGGTCCCTCCCTCGTCTACGAAGAGCGATGGAAGGAGGCAGCCGAGTCCGGAGCCAAGTGAGAGCGGCGACTTGGCCCGTCCTCTCTCAAACTTGGGGAGACATTCCTCTCCGCTCACCAGCAGATACAAAGAGCTCAATCCTACCAAAGTCATGAGAAGAGCTTGAATGAGCCGCGAGTCGAGCGAGCAGCGCGCCGCCGAGTCGACCGAGCAGCGAGCCCCTTTCGCCTTGCATTCTCCTCTCCTCTCGCCCTCGCTCTCGGCCGCGCTCATTCATCAAGGAATCACAATCATTCATTCCTATCCTCCCTCCAACCCTCGCTACAAAGCTCAAGCAAGCTCAAGGCGCGGGCCATACCGTCCCATCATCATCAACGACCTGCCTGCCTCCCCTACTGCCCGCGGCAGCAGAGGAAGGAGGAGCGGTACCGCGCGGTCGACGGCTGGTGGGGAGGTCGTAGTAATCTGTTCGGGAACCTTGAGAGGGGGGGAGGGAGGAGAGGGTTAGCTCGGCGGCGTTCGAGGTCGGGAGCGCAAGAGGAAGGAGGGGAGGAGGGGTGAGGGCAAAGAGAAGGAGGAAGGCGGAAGAGAATCAAGAGAGAAGTGAAAGAGAAATAAACGCACTCTTATCAATAACCTCCCCTTCATCATCACTACTACCCCTCTCCTCCTCCTCGGTCCTCTGCAACACACTCTCCAGTCCCCCTCCATCCTTCTTCTTCTGCGCAGCAGCAGCGGCAGCGGCTTGGTGCGCCCTAGCTTCGGGAGTCAAAGTTGAAGGTCCTCCAGCGACGGCCATATCGGCCATCAGTCGAGAGAGCGAGTCGGAGGCAGTGGCGGATTTGGCGGCGGCCTGTGAGGGAGGGGGGAAGGGGAAGGGTTAGTGAGAGGAAGCAGGGAGGAGAGGGAGAGGGAACGTACGCGTTCGGCAATCATGGCGTCGAGCTCGGGTTTGTAGTCCCTGTTTCGGTGCGAAAGCGGGCGGAGGGGCGGCGGCGAGGGCGAGGGGGGGAGAAGCGAGCGAGCGAGATTGTTAGCGTCCTGCACCTCATCAACTTGACTCCACTCCCACCACAACGAGCTAGCGAGAGAAAGAGAAGCCAAAACTCACTTCAAGTACTCCTCCCTCGCTTCGTCGACGGCTTGGAAGAACTCGGGCATGCCTTCTCCCGTCATGGCGCTCACTCCGACGGCCTGTGTCGTTGTATTAGAGGGAGAGAGCAGGGGGAGGGGTGTTGTATGAGGGAGCGGTTGAGCGTTGAGTTGAGATGGGGCAAACGAGGGAGAAAGCAAGAGTCAGCTTCGGCCTTCCTCCTCCTCCTCCCCTCCTCGAAAGGGCCCCCGTCCTTCACTCACCCTCAAATGTTTATAAAACTCATCCAACACCAAACTCATGGAATTCATTAAACTATCCATATAACCCGGTCCATCCTCACCACCTTCATTCCGTCTACTGAGGAGGGCTTCTTGGAAAGCCTCAAAATCGCGCATCCATTCGAGGGCGAACGAGTGAGGTTGGACATCCGTTTTGTTGAAGACGAGGATGAAGGGGAGACGGGTTTTGTAGAGGATACTGTTTTTGTGAGCGAGAGCGAGGGAGCGGGCGGGGGAGGGGGGGGGGGGGGTTAGCGAACGAACGCCGAGGGAGAGAGAAAAGGGGAAGGAGAAGGAACGAACGAGCAAGCGTAAAGCATGTTACTCATGAAGGTCGCAGGGGAGGTAGTTCGAGGAGTGTCGATGATGTAGGCTACGCAGGTGGGGAGAGCAGAAGCCATAGCATCGGTGATGATAGCTCCCGAGGCGGACCAGGTGAAGATCTCGATTTGACCGGGTGTGTCGAGGAGGACGTAGCTTTGTACAGCGCAGACGGGGAGGAGTGAGTGGAAGGAGCAAAGAGAAGGCAACGAGCCAAACTCACTCGACCTCGGTCGCCCTCTTCTCCACCAACCCCAAGACCTGATCAAACTTGGTGGTAAACAGGTTCAACGCGGTGAGGATGCCACCATTAGGACCCAAGTTGTACTGCTTCATGACCTCTGCATAATCGACCGTATCCCTGATATCAATGTTTGCCGAGAAGGGGAGATGAGTGACTGCTGGGTCGAGGTTGAGGATGTAGGGTTGTTTGTGGGCTGAGGTGTGGAGGTAGGAGTTGAGTCGTTGCATGAAGGTGGTTTTGCCTGAACCGGCCATGCCTGTAGGGGTACAGAGTTGAATGTGAGCGGAGACGTAAGCAAGCGAGAGAGACGAGAGAGCTGACCGATTACGATGATTCCTGTAGCATTGGGAGAGGGAGTAGGAGTTGTAGTTGGTTGTGTAGTAGATTCCTTCTCTTTGCCCTTGGGAGATGAGGCAGTTGCCATGGCTGTACTGGATTCAACTAGACGAAGGAGAGAGAGAGCCAACCTGCGACTTTGGCCATTTTCTGAGGATTTAAAGGTTGGCCTCTGCTCACACTACTCGTCACTACCTAATCAGCTACAGGAATGAGTTTGAGTACTGTACAACGTTCGTTTGCTCGCTTAGGATTGGGAGCAAGATCCCTAGCAACTCAGCCTGCTCCAGCCGCTGCTCCTTCCACCTCCTCGACCTCGCCGTCTCGCTCCGAGTTGCCTCCTACCATCACCCCGTAAGTTTCGCTATTAATTAGGGGATTAGAAAGCTAGTTAACCTGTATTACTAACCCTTGCTACCTTGCTACAGCTCCAGTACGACCCCACCAACAAGCGCGTCTTCCCCTGCTCCCTCAGCCGCTCTGTCCCCCTCTGTAGCAGGACAACACCTCCCAACTCCCGCTCTATCACCTCACACTCCAATCCCTCCAAAGCACTCAATTCACGTCGCCACCCTTCACCTCCGCTCTCACACCTCCTCCCTCCCTCAATTAACCTTCTTCACCTCCTTCGCCCTCCGTTCAGCTCGCGCTCTCGGCCTCCCTACCTCGGGCGCAATCTCCCTTCCTACAAAAACCTCCTTGTTCACCACCCCTCGTTCCCCCTTTGCGCACAAGAAATCTCAACAGAACTTTTGGAGGAAGGAGCATAAGAGGGCTATCAAGGTTTGGGATGGGAATGAGGAGGTCGTCACGGCTTGGTTGGCTTATTTGAGGAAGGAGGCTATGGGAGGAGTGGGAATGAAGGCTCAGGTGTTTGAGTATAGGGAGGTTGGATGGGGAGCGAAGTTGGTCGAGGAGGGCAACTTGAGGACCGAGGCGGTTGACGGTGGGGAGGAGGCTGTTAGGGCTTTGGCCAAGGAGTTGGAGGGTGAGTTGAAGGAGGGTTTGGAGGAGGGAGAGAAGGTTGAGCAGGAGATCAAGCTCGCCCAGGGAGAGAGGGAGAAGAAGGTCTTGGAGGAGACAACCGAGGCTGAGGGCAAGCCTGAGGACAAGTAGAGTGATGGGACGTATAGGTATGATCAAAAAAGAACTATGCTTCTTATTCCAGCTCCCTTTCGGTGGGCAAAGACTCGCACAGCGAGAGACTGGGATTCAACTCTTCGGCGCTCGTCTCCCTTTCCCTTTGCTGTTCCCTCCCACCCTTCTGCTTTCAGAGCCAACTCCCCCCCGTTCCACATCTCCTCTCACGTCCTCCTCCCTCACGAACTACTCAGCACATCCCTTTCACACACCAACTCTCGGTGGTCATCATCCCTTTCCTCCCTCTCCCTTTCGCCCGCCTTCACTCGGGGCTCGCCATCGTCAGTGGGAGAAGGCTTCGCCCAACGCCCTCAACTCTTCACAGACCAAGAGCCCTCTCTTTGTCCTTTGGAAGCTTTGGCAAAGCTCGCTCGTCTAGAGAGAGTTCAAACGATGAACCTCGCTCCGAGCTCCAACTCCGAGTGAACCGGCCGGCGTTCTTTTTGAGGAGGGGATGAAGCAGATGAACCTGCTCCGCGTGACTTGTTCTTTGGAAGATTTTTCTTTGCTCTGCTTGAAGCCTTCCTCGACAAGCCTGCAGCTCCCTGCGAAGGCAGCTCCACTCGCACTCGGACGACCTTCGCGCCGGCTCGGTGCGCTCGCTCGCCCTCGTTCTCGCTGTGACTAGAAGCTCGAGGAACGGAGCGCTGAGCTTGAGTTTACGAAGGCAAGAGATCAAAAAAGAGGGTGGAGATCGACAACCAGTCGTCCAGGGAGCTCCTCTCGTCCTCGAAGCTGATGTGCTCCGAATTCCCTCCCTTTCACCCTCTCCTCCAACTTTCTCCCTCCTCCCACCACCTCTGTAGCCATGTACCGACCTCCCTCCCCTTCACCCTCCCCCTCCCCTTCGCAAGGCAGATTCACTGCACCCTATCAGCCCACCAGGTGAGCCCGACCCTCTCCTCGGCGATGGAGACGGATGAGAGACGAAGCGCTGCTCAGCCTCGTCGATCAAGAGAGACGGAAACCTTGTACACCTCTTGCGCTAGAGAAAGAAAGAAGCTGATGTCGTGTGATGCTGATACAGGTATCCTTCCTACGGCTCTCGACTTGAGGGATGCATGTCGAAACGGTCGCCTCAGGGTTCAGACTCGGCAGGGGAAGGAGGACGACCGAGACTCCCTTCCTTCGCTCAATCCTTCGGTCAGATCCCCGCTCCTCCACTGCGTTCCTCCACTTCTTTCTCCACGCCAACTCCAGCTTCAGCATCAAGTCGTCGTCCTCTACCGCCCATCGCAACCCTCTTCGCCTCCCCCTCCGGAAGCGCTGGTGACTCCCCCTCCTACACCGCTGCCAGTGGAGGGACGCACTCGACGAGCAGCTTGGGACGAGCGCAGGGGAGGAAGGTCTTCTACTCTCAGCAGCAGCAACAGCAGTACCAACAGCTCCCCACGCCCGACCCTCCCTCTCCCTACGAGCTCGCTTCGGAGCTCGGCGCTCCTCCTTCCGGCCCCTTTTCGAGACCGCCTCTGCCTCGCGCTCAGTCGACCACAGGCGCTTTCCCCTCCTCCTCACTCACCACACAACGACCGCCGACTTGCTCGTACCCGAGTCGTCCGCCCCTCCCTTCAGACCGCCGATTGGTGTCGACCCCTGCGCCGAGCTCCTCCTCGTCCTTCTTCTCCTCCAGCAGCGGCCGCCTGGTCTACGGCCAACCACCCTCTCTCCCCACCTCTTCTTCACTCCCCCTCCACCTCCTCCGTTCCTCCCCCTCCTTCCCCTCCCTCTCATCCTTCTCCACCGCCGCCGCCGAGCCCTCCTCCCTTACCTCGGCATCGTCCTCAGCGCTCCCGCTGCCAAAGCTCTTCCCCTGTCCCACCTGTTCGTTGAGGTTCGCAAGGAAGAATGATCTAGTGAGGCACGAGAGGATTCATTCCGGGGAGACGTGAGTTCTCTTTCGCTTCTTTCTTCGCCGAGCTGTGAGGGACTCGAGAGGAAGACAGCTGACGAGGGGATGTGGTGCGGAGGACAGGCCATTTTATTGTGGGAATTGTGGGATGGGGTTTAAGAGGAGTGATGCGAGGAAGTAAGCCCTTGTCTTCTCTTCCTTCTCTCTCCCGTCCTCGTCGCCGAACTGGGGCAGAGCGCCGAGCTAACCCTCCTCCTTCTCCTCCCGCTCGAACTCTAGGCGCCACGAAAAGCGAGGGGAGTGCTAGTCCCCTCATCTCCCTCCACCCATCAACAAGCCACACCACCCCAAAAAGCCACCACGGCTCCCTCCTTCCGCTCGACGCCGTCGCCGAATCCCATTCCTCCGTTTCGCTGTGTATCGCAAACGCAAGGCCAAGGGGAGATACTTTATGTTGATGTAGATTCGTCTGGTCTATTGTACCCTATTCGCGCTCGAGGCTTGACGAGGAAGAAGGGAGAGCGGAGAGCTTCGCAGGCCGCGCGAACCGAAGGCAGGGAGGAGAGAAGAGAGGATGCTGGAGAGCAGCAGGGACAATAGAGGATCGAGTAATGAGCTACAAGAAGCCTCGAGAGCGCTGTACTGCTCCCTCTCCTTCCCCTCTCCTTCGCCCATCCTTCGCCCCTTGTTGTGCCCTGCTCTCTTCCTCTCCCACTACCTCGCCTACCAACCCCAGCTGAAAATGGCGACGAAACGACTTCGCGGCGTCTCAGTGTACCGTCCCATCATCTACGGCAACACGGCCGTCCTGCTGGATGCTTCAGAGAGGGGGGAGAACGATCATACCCATCGTTGGACGGTGGGAGTGAGGAGCGCTACCAGTCCCGCGGTACCGAGTAAGAATCAGGCGAGTCAGATTGGTGGGGCAGATGATTTGAGGTGAGTTGGACTAAGAGTTGTTGGTTGCTGGCTGCTAGGGTACAGCTGCTGCTGGGGAAGAGGGAGCAAGACGAGAACGAGAGCTGACCCCCGTTTGAATCGCTGCATGACGGCAAACAGCTACTTTATCAAAAAGGTCACTTTCAAGCTACACGAAACCTACTCGCAACCCCTACGCAGTACGTTCCCTCCTCCCATCCCTCCAGCAGCAGCTCACGCGTCTCCCTCTCTCTCTCCTTCAAACAGCCATCGAGAAACCACCGTTCGAAGTCACCGAAACGGGCTGGGGCGAGTTCGACATCATCATCAAAATCTTTTTCGTGCCCGAGGCCTTTGAGAAGCCCTTGACCTTCACGCATCACCTCAAGCTGCACCCATGGCCCTTGGATCTCTCCTCGCTTCCTCGTCCTCCAACCCCCGTCCTCAACGCCGATGGCACGGAGGAAACACCCTCAGTTGCACCCGAACCGCCAGCGCTGGTCCTCTCCCCCGTCCATTCATGGCAATATGAGGAGGTAGTCTTCGTCGAGCCGACCGAGCTGTTCTACTCTACTCTCCTCGCTCGCCCTCCGGCACCGCTCCCAAAGAGTAATAGGCATCCTAGGACTCTCGTTCATGCCCTCGGTGGTGGTGGGAATTTCGGCGAGTTTAGTTTGGAGATGGAGAACGATGAAGGAGGGAGAATGGACGAGGCGAGGAAGAAGACGCTAGAGGAGATTGAGGAGATGAGGAAGGTGCTGGTGGGGCATGAAAAGGAGTTGCAGGGTGCGCTTTCTCTTATTTCTCTGTCGGCTCAGCTCGACATCGCGACCCCTGCTGACCTTCGAATCTCGTTCGCAGGCCTCAAGAAGGAAGTCGAAGAGATTCAGGCGACTCAAGCGGCCAATGCCACTCCAGCAGCTTGAGTCCGCTCTGTACGTAGTCATTTTGTGCTCCTTGTACCAATATACTTTTGCTTCTGCACCTCGAGCCCTTCAGCAGGAGAGCAATCGCCGAAGCTGGCTCTAACGCCGAAGGCGCCGTCCCGCTTTGTTGGAGTCCAATTACGACGCCTTTCCGGGGCTGCGTAGCTAAGAGCGCGCGTAGGAGGAACATGGGGGGTAGTGAGGTTAACGCCTACGGCCGACTCGAGTACAAGAGGGAGAGCGGTCGCTTTTGCTCTTCATCCTCCTTCTCCCTCTCCCTCTCCCTCGCGTTATTCGCTCCTCTCTTCCTCTCCAACAGACAGCAACCATGGGAATCATCAGCTGCATCGCCCCCAACTCCTGTACGTCCTCCTTCCCTCCCTCTCCCTTCCTCCCGCCCGCTGACCTCCCTCCCCCTCCCAGTCCTCGCGCAGACTTTCTTCCCCCCTTCCTCGACCTTCGATCCCCAACGCGACATGCCCGACCTAACTGGCCAAATCATTCTCGTCACGGGCGGGAATTCGTATGTCCCTCCCCTTCTCTCTCTCTCGGCGCTCACTCACCGGTCACCCCCTCCCCACTCTCCCTCGAGCAGCGGCATCGGCCTCGAAACGATCTACCACCTCCTCCTTAAGGGAGCCACCGTCTACATGACCTGTCGCTCTCTCTCCAAAGGTCAAGCCGCTAACGAGGAGCTCAAGAAGCGAACGGGAGGGCGGGAGGCCAAGTTGTTGCAGCTCGATTTGGCGGACTTAAGCAGCGTGAGGAGGGCTGCTGAGAATTTCTTGGGAATGGAGGGGAGTTTGGATGTGTTGTTCAATAATGCGTGAGTCTTCCCTTGCTTTGCTTGAAGTGCTGATGGGGAGGGGGAAAGGGAGGACCGCCGCTGATGTGCTTGGCCGAGGTAGGGGGATTATGAGCGTTCCGGTGGATCAGGTGAATCATTTGCAGCTGAGGGAGTCTTGCAGAGAGTCTATGCTGACCTCCTTCCATCAACAGCTCACTGCGCAAGGCTACGACGCCCAGTTTGGTACGGTCGCCCGCTCGGCGAAGATTCGGCGTTCGAAGCTGACCGTCCTCCGGCTTGCAGGTACCAACGTTCTCGGTCACTACTTCTTCACTACACTCCTCGTACGTCCCCTCCCTCTCTCGAACCCTCCTCTCAGCTCACAACGGCGCCCAACCCGAACTCGCGCTCACCCTCCCTTCTTCTCCATCCACAGCTCCCCGCCCTCTCGGCTTCAGCTCAAGCCACAGGTCACCCCGCTCGCGTGATCAACACCTCCTCCGCTCTCGCTCAAATGGCTCCCTCCACTCCCTCAGGAATCGAGTACCGCTCGCTCAAAGACAAGGCCGACGGGGAGAGAAGCGAAGTCGTCAAGAAGTTGGGAACTAACGCTCTGTACGCCCAGAGCAAGTTGGTTCGTCTTCACCCCTTCATCTTTCTTCTTCTACTCTCTCGCTAACCGCTCGTGGTGTAGGGCAACATCCTCCTCTCCCACCACCTCAACGCCCTCTACTCCTCCTCCCTCTCCTCCTGCGCGATCCACCCCGGCGTCCTCCGCTCCAACCTCGGGAAGGAGCATTCCAACCCTGTCGAGTACGCCGTTAGTAGGGCGCTGTTCTTTCCCATCGAGATGGGACCGTTGACCCAGCTTTGGGCCGGGACAATGGGGAGCGCCGAGGGCGCTCGCGGCAAAGTGAGTTCGCTGACCGTTCGAGATGAGGGAAGGCGGAGGTGGAAGCTGAAGCTGACTTGCGTGGGATGACCCCGAACAGTACTTCATTCCTTGGGCGAGGGAAGGGGCTCCGCTGAAGAAAGCCGAGATCAAGGAGAATCAGGAGGAGTTGGGCAGATGGTTGGAGGAGCAGGTCAAGGGATATTGATCCGGCAGCTTCGTGTACCACTACTAGACTTTTGCGATTGATCTTGTACTACTCGCTCGACCTCGACTTCAGGCGTAAGACGAGAAGGTGGGCGCGAAACTCAGCAAGTTCAGCGCCGAGCAGCTCACCCTTGCCTTCAAAGTTCGAGCTTCAAGCGAGCGCAGTCTCTCCCTGACCGAGTGTATCACCCTCATCATCCCCATCTACCCACCCCATCTCGTACACTGGCTCACTCTCCGCCTCAAACTGAGTGAGCTGTCTCGGGACACGGGCAGTGGCTCCCGTCGGCTCGGATCTCACCTCAGGAAACACTTTGCTCGAGTGCTGCTCAGGCTCGACGGGGGCATCGAGTTGAGGAGAGTCGTCGAAGCCTTGTTCAGGTCGGTGGAGGAGCAGAAGGCCCTTGCTCGTGGTGAAAGTCGATTCGGCGCCGAGAGGGTCGCCGAGCGGTCTGAGGCAAGAGATACGGCTTGCAGCGGGTTCTGTTCAGTCGACGGGATAAAAGAAATAGTCGAATAAGCTATACGGCCGCCACTGACCTCTCTACAGCCATACAGAGCAAGTGAGCGCCGTCCGATCTTCCTCGCGACTGACATCGCCGAACTCGTCTTCTACTAGACTGCAGAGAGTCGGAGCTGCTCTGTTGCACTTTCGATTGCTCCTATATCTCATTCCAGCTCCAACCGCTTGATCACCGAAGTGTAAGAAAAGAAAGGGGTCACAGCGGCGTGGACTCTGCGAGACGAGGGTTCGTCGCCCTCTCCCAGCCTCTTTGACCTCGCCTCGCTCAGCTTCGCATCTCGCTCTCGGCATCCAAAATGGCGGAAGGGCAGCAGACGAACGGTGCAGCAGAAGCTACACCTACTCAGCAACAGGCTCCAGCAGCAGCAACAGCTACTCCGGCCACGCAGGAAGCAGCCTCAGCTTCAGCACCCGCGCCCTCCCCGCTTCCTTCCATGTCGAGCGCTCCTCGTCCAGCAGCACAGCAATCAGCTGGTGAGTCTTTTAATCTGCTACATCTCCTGCTGTACGATGAACCGCTGCAGCACTCGACGTCTCAGCTAGACCAAGACGAGTGTCGCGCTGTTGCCTCATCCGCGCTTGAGGGCTCTCGAAAGCTGACTCGCTTTACTCGCCTACAGCTCCTCCACCATCAGCTCATGCAGGATCTGAGAAATCCCTCTTCCCCAACTCGCTCCCCGTTCGCCAATCGCTTCCTTCAATTCACTCGTTTGGCGCCGCCTCCCACTCCCCGATCAATGCCGGTCCCTACGGCGACAGCAGGGCGAGGAGCGCTGGTACCGAGAGTAAAGGAGCTACACCAAACCGATTCAGCGCCAGCCGTGAGTCTTCCCCAGCCCTTCTCAGATCGCCTACATCTACTTCCCCTCCCCTCCGCGCGTGGACGAAAAGGCGCAAAACGACTGATGCTCAATCTCTGGCCTGCAGCATCACCCTACAACACGCTACCATCGCTGAGCAACACTAGCAGCCCCAAGCTGGCCGCTCCCACCTCTACATCCTCCCAAGCCGCCCCTCACACCTCCGCCTCGCCGCGCCTGCCCGGCCTCAGCAAGCTCTCTCCCCCCGCGCCAGCCGCTGCCACCCCTCCCGCTTCCTCCGCCTCGCCCGCCAGCAGCTCGTACCGCAATCCCATGTCCGTCTCGTCCATGCTCTCGGGACCCTCGCGCGACCGACCTTACGGCAGCGTCAACTCGACGGCCGCCGCGAGCGGGGCAGGCGCTTCTCCTCAACCGCCTGTACTTCCACCAGCACCAACAGCGCTAGGAGGAGCGAGGAAAGAGGATCCAAAACACGAGAATGGCAAGGCGGCTTCCCCTCCCCTCAACCCAGCGATTGGAGGTTTCCGTCGTCCTGCGGAGGGCGCGTCGGCGACGCCTGGTCGAGATGCAGGAGCCAAGTCGAGCGCTCAGGGTAGGCCAGCGGGAGGAGATAAGCCTGGTATGAGCCCAGTAGGAGGAGCGGCTGCTGCAGCTGGAGACAAGGACGCGGCGGGCAACAGCAAGGCGGAGCGAAGCTACCCTCCTCTACCTTCGGCCTTCGCTCGCGAGTCGCCTTACTCGACATGGGCCGGTTCGAGCAAGAAGGACGCAGGATTCGGCGCTCGTCACGATTCGGCCTCCTCGAAGGAAGGCAGCCCTCCCGCCCCACAAGGTGCGCCGAAGCAAGCGGGCAAGACCTTCTTCCCCAGCATCAACAACTCCTTCAGTCGCCCTCCAACCTCTACTCCTTCCCACCGACACTCCAACTCGGTCCCCGGCCAGCCTTCCTTCCCTCCCACCTTCCCCTGGACGGCCGCCACGATCCAGCAGCAGCAACAGCAGCAAGCTCAGCAGCAACAAGCTCAGCAACCCCAACAGCAGGCCTCCAGCTCCGTTCGCTCCTACCCCGACTTCTACCACACCAACAGCACCGACTCTCTCCGCGCTCAAGACGAGAAGCGCAAGGCCGAAGCAGCGAGCGCTTCCCACCACTCCCACTCCTCTCAATCGACCGCTCAGCAACAGCAACACCGTCAAGGCGCTGCTCAAACCCACCAGAGCAGCAAGTCGCACGTTCGCTACCCCGGCAGCGATGCCTACCCCTCCCTCGCCGGCCGAGCGGGCACCACCGCCGCTCCCCCTCACATCTCAGCCACGCAAGATATGCCGAGCTGGCGCACCGCCGAATCGGGAGCAACTTCGACTATTCCCGCTCCGCTCAACTCGTCCACCTCGGCTCACAAGCGCCGTCGTTCGGAGGTCGCAGGCGGTCATCGTCAAGAGGGAGGCTTCGCGGACGGCCAGGCTAAGGTCGTCAAGAAGCCGTTCGTACCTCCTTTCTCCCTCAGCGACCAGAGGAAAGCTACCGTTCGCCCTCCGCTGCTGAGCGTACGGAACGAGGAGGTTCTCAAGGCTCTCGCTCTCCCCTCCTCCTCTTCCACCGAAGCCGACGCTGACGGCAAGGCGCCCAAGCGACCCTTCCTCGGCCGTGTCGTCTACGATCCCTTCGTCAATCCCGCCACCCTTCTCGACGGCCAGCTTCTACGCGCCAACGTCGGCGGCGTCGTCGAGGTCTGCATCTCGACTGGCTGGTTCGAGCCTTCCCCCTACCTTTCCATTTCCTCCTCCACCACCACCGACGACGCTCCTCCATCCCTCCCATCGACCCTCTACGAATTCGGCGACCCAGCAACATACGACGGCTCGCCCCTCTCGGATCCAAATGCCGACGAGTCAGATCCTCGCATCCCTCCGAGCGTGTGGGAGCTCGAAGGCGTCCGCAAACGCAAGGTATGGGGCAGCGATGTCTACACGGACGACTCGGACGTCCTCGCTCTGCTATTGCACTCGGGATGGCTCAGGCTCGGCAGGCGGAAGCTCGGAGGAAAGAAGCTCGTTGCTGGCGAGAAGGGAGCAGGGGATCAGGCTGTCAAGGCGAGTCGGGCACCATGGAAGGGGTTCGGCGGAGAGGGCGAGGGCGAGAAGAAGCAGGAGGGAGTCAAGAGCTTGATTGTCAAGCTCGTTGTGGCGCCGAGGTTAGTGCGGTATCAGGGATGCGAGAGGATGGGCATCAAGAGTAGGAGTTGGGGTAACGGGCATGATGGTGTGAGCTTGATGGTTGAGAGTGTCGATCTCGTCGATGTGAGTTGTCTCTTTCGCTCTCGAGTCTCGTCTCTCGAGTCTCGCTTTTCAGTCTCGCGCTGGCTTGGTAGCTGCTCAAAGAGAACCTCGCTGACCTCGTATCACCTTCGCAGGAGCTCCTTCGCCCTCATGGACGCCGATGGACCAAGCGGCGCCTCGGCGACCTCGTCGATTCCCTCCTGCCAAAGGACGTCGCCGCCCCTCCTTCCACCATCGACGTTGTGCTCCCCAAGGACGGTTCCACCACGCTCGACGACGAAGAGACGCTCTCAGTCGTCGATACCTTCGTTCTCGGCCCGCGCAAGGAGGATTGCTCGTTCGTTAGGACCGAACTCTCACCCGTGCTGGCAAACGGGGCAGCAGCGGCCGAGGCGATGGAGGTAGACGAGGTCTAATTGTTGTGCTGGGATCTGTTCGTAGCGTAATCAGGAATCGACTCAGCTAGTCGAGCCATTTTAAAGCCTTTTGAGAGCTCAATTGAGGCCGAGAGAACGAGAGCAGCTTTTCGCCGACTTGGCAAGCTTCGCAATGGGCTCGAGCTGAGCGAAGCGCGATAGATCTTGTGGGAGATCTCGAGAGGCGCACTCTCAGCCGCTCGAGCGAAGAGGGAAGCGAGCTTCCCAGCAGGCGAAGAAGAGTCTGCGCCGAGGTTTGGCCGCGCCTTGAGCCAGCACCGAGAGAGCGAGGCTGTAGGTAGGCTCGGCCGAGATGCCTAGCTACTCGAAGGTCCCGAGAACCACCTCGCCGATCTGACGTGGAGAATAGAGGATCCAACGCGCATTTCGCTTCGCATTTCGCTGAGCACTCCTGACCTTCCCGCTCGGCGCCTTGCGCACAAGTCCAACGCTGTGAACGAGTCGTAGGAAGTGGGAATCAATGGCGGTGCCCGCTGAGAGCCGAGAGTGACGCCGAAGCGGAGGGGCGAAGAGAGGAAGGGCGGAGAAAGGCAGGGGTTCGGCGGCGGAGAGGGCGAGAGGAAGGGGGCGAGGCGGGAGGCGAGGAGGGAGGCGAGGAGGGAGGCGAGGAGGGAGGCGAGAGTCGAGAGGGGATGGCGGCGAGGATGGTGAGGATACGGCCCCTCGGCGTACACTCCATCGCCCGCTCCATCAACTCCCTCATGTCTCCATCCTCAGGCCTGCGAGCTCCTTCCCCTTCAATCCCTCTGCTCCCTCCTCAGCTGCCCATCCCACGCCCACTGGAGTCCCAAACAAGCAGCACATCCCCATCCTTTTCGAACATCGACATCGCATCCGCGCCGAGGTTGGGTATTCGAACAAAGCCGACGCCCAGTTGCAGGAGTACTCCAACCGACGTCCCCACCCCACAACAACATCCACCTAGTTCTTGCGTCCGAGGAGGATACCGTCGAACTGTTAATCAATAGGGTCAGCTGTGCCCCCTTCTTCCTCTCCCTCTGATAATCCTCCAACTCACGCGCTGCTTGAACCATGCCTGCGACTGCTCGCGGAGAACACGGTGGGGAGCTCCGACACGGGCGGTGCAGTGCTTGCGCCTAGCAACGCGTCCTCCAGGACGTCCCATGATGACCTGTTGTTCGAGAGGAGGGGAAGAGGGAAGGGGAAAGGAGGGAGGGAGGGGAGCAAGGGCGAGGTCAAGTCAGTCAAGAGCTCGAGATTGACGAGCAGGAGCAAATCAATGGCTACATAAAAGTCCATTCCGAAAACTGTACAAAAAGGATGGTCAGCTCCATTCCTACGACTTGGGAAAGCGAAGAGCGAGCCCCGGGACCTCGAGAGCGATCCGAAGCGAAGCGACCCCCGCCGCCAACGGCGAGCTCGCCTCGAAACGCGTCTCGAGCATCCCAGAGAGCAGGGAAAGTCACGTACTTCCGATTCCGGGGTCGTACTTGATTCCAAGGTCGATGTGCTCGGCGATTCCTGTAAACGGGCAGAGGTTAGCCCTCCCGTGACGGCGTCCTCGTTCCCAGCTCCTTCCCAACGCACCGAAGCCGAAGTTGCCGGTCTCGGAGAAGTTCTTCTTCTTAAGCTCGTACTCCTTGACCTTGAGTCCACGCTCGAGGATCTCCTCCGCCTTGGGGCCACGGATGGTGACGTGAACGGCAATCTTCTCGTTACGGCGGATACCGAACGAACGGACGGTGTAGCGAGCCTTGGAGGTGACGGGGGTCTGTCCGGTAAGCTGCTCGAGAACCTTGGAAGCACGGGTGAGGCGATCACCAGACTCTCCAACGGAGATGTCTGCGAAACGAGCATAGGTCAGCCCTCCTGCGCCTGCCAGACCCTCCCTCGAGAGCTGCTTCCAACGCACTGATGACGAGCTTCTCAATGCGAAGCTCCTTCATGGGGTTCTGGGGGGTGGCCTTGACTTCGGACATGGTGACTGTGGGCGTGGGAGAGGCGGAAGAGGTGCGAGAAGGGCGTCGAGTTGAGTTTTTGCAGAGGTCGATTAGGACGGCGTAGAGAGGGCGTAGGAGTGGTGCAGGGCGGTAGGAATGTGTGAAAGATGGTTAGCTAACGTCCTACAGTCCCAACAAGCAGCGGCGGCGGACCTTGGTGCGAGTGACAGACGCCAGAGAGGGAAAGGCGCGAGCAGCGAAGTTGTCGCCCTCAAACCCCTGTCTTTCATCACTCGTTGTCTTGACGAGTCGGCGCTTCCAGCAGATGTTTATTTTGATCCCTTACACTATTACGGCGCTGTAGGTCTTTCAGCGCTCTCCAGCTCCCTTGAGAGCTCCGCTCCAACCTCCGTTTCGCTGCCTCTCGCTGCACTACATCGGGCTTTTGGCCACAGTTATTCTTCGTGTATTGTCACTAGTATCACTTGGCCGACTTTCTACCAAGCTACTTCATCGCTCTCACTCGAGCTCGGCGGAACTCTGGCCGACCTTCGGCTCGCTCGACCCTTCGCCGCCGAGTCCTGCACCAGACCAAGGCTCGGTCATGCTGACCCAGAGCAGTACTTAGCACCTCCACTTTCATCGGGTGCGGGGAGGAGGAGGGGAAACCTCGTCCAAGCTAAGAAGCGAAGTGGGGCTCGAGGGAGAGAGTTCAAAGTCGAGCCGGCCGGCGGGGCTCTCTTTCTCTCTCTCTCCTCCGTCTCTCTCGTCTCATCCAACCCCCAGCAAGAACATCAACACAATGGAAGCAAACGGTCACCCAAGTCCAGTCAAGGAGTCTAACGGCAAGGTAGCTCTCGTTACCGGCTCAAGTCGAGGCATCGGCCAAGCCATTGCCCTTCGACTCGCTCGCGACGGCTGTGAGTTTTCTACCTCCTTCAAGAGGGCTGTACTGCGCTGACGCCGTATTAAACAGACGATGTCGCTATCAACGATGTCTCCTTCAACGAGGCGGGCATTCACAAGGTCGTCAAGCAGGTGGAGGCGCTCGGTCGTCG
Source organism: Leucosporidium yakuticum (assembly GCA_019775505.1). Lineage (NCBI taxonomy): Eukaryota > Fungi > Basidiomycota > Microbotryomycetes > Leucosporidiales > Leucosporidiaceae > Leucosporidium > Leucosporidium yakuticum. Next base: position 151,467 of record JACWFO010000011.1, read on the forward strand.
TTCGGTCGGCATCGTCGGCGGTGAGTCCTGCTCTACATCTGCAGCGTATTGAGGTCGTACTCATTCTCTTGCTTCATCAAGACGTCAGTGATTCGGCTCAAACTGATGCCATGGTCGCCAAGGTGCGTTGCAACGAGCCGAAAGCGAACGCCGAAGCTGATCGGCTCCTTCCCCAGGTCGTTGAATCTTTGGGCCGTCTCGATACCGCCGTTGCGAACGCTGGTATTGCAGAGATCAAGCCTATCCTTGAGACTACACCCGAGGACAGGCGCAAGATGCTCTCCGTCAACGCTGAAGGTCTCATGAACACAGTAAGCAACGCCGAGCCTTTCTTCCCCTTTCCTTCCTCGCACAGCTGACACCCCTTCCCTCGCAGTACATCTCGTCCGCCAAGCAGATGATTAAGCAGGGTGACGGAGGACGTATCCTGTAGGTCAGAAGCCTTGCAGGTGAGACCAACGCTGACTCGCTTCGGCTTCTCCTTACAGCGGAGCCGCGTCGATCGTCTCCTACAACACTTTTCCCATGCTGGGAACCTACTCGGCGTCGAAGTGGTATGTTAAGGGATTCACTCAAGTGGCCGCGAAAGAATGGGCGAAGTACGGTATCCGGTGAGTCGCCTTTCCGTCTCTTCTTCCTTCGCCGAGCTTTTCGCGTGCTGACGCTGACCCTATCGTATCACAGCGTCTGCGCCTATGCACCCGGAATCGTGGACACTCCCGTGAGTCTTTTGATCCTTTCATTCGAGCGCTTAAAACGTGATTTGACGAGGAGGGAGGAGGCTTCGAGTCGGGGCTGTCGAAGCACGGGCGACGAGGAATCTCCTCGTCCAGATACCTCCATCGTACAGTTGCTAATCCACTACTCGATATTCTCTGCAGATGTGGGACAAGGTGAGCTGCCTGGCACTCGAACCGGCGTGGGGCTCGGCTTCGGCGATGCCGTCAGAGCCCCCTTCACGCCGATATGACTCTGCGGGCGCTCGCTGACCCTCACATCTCACTTTCAAAGATTGATCTTGCTCTCGGCAAGGAGGTAAGCTGCTCCTTCGTCGACCCTCTGCGACGAAACAGCCATTGACGGGCTGACCCTTCCCTTCCTCGCGGCGCAGATGGGCCTCAAACCCGGTCAAGCTCGTGCCCAGTATGTTGACGGCCTCATCTCTATGAAACGCCTCTCGGTCCCCGAGGACGTGGCCAAGCTCGTCTCGTTCATGACTTCGGACGATGCAGAGTGAGTCGTTCGGCGCTGAGCCCCCTGAGCCCCTGCTTCCGGCGTCTCCCTTCCCCCGCTGACTACTTCTTGCTTTTTGCTTGAGCTAGATACATCACCGGTGAGTGCAGCTCGCGAACGCTCGATCCCAAACTCGACCTCGTCGCTCATCCTTCCTCCTGCAGGTCAAACGATCATCACCGACGGCGGCTGCAGCTTCGCCTGAGGCGAGAGAACAGAAAGAAGGAAAGAGAGCATCGGTGTACCTCTTCTGTAATCAGTACCTCAGTACCATTAATCGGGCTGGGAGGCGCAGCTTCTCTCTCCTCGAAGTGGGAGCCTGCGCCGAACATATCGGGGCTCACGACTCGCTGCCCCAGTCGTCGCTGGACTTGACCCGCGCTCTGTATGCCTCCTTAAAGGGCTGCAGAGATACTTTACGCTGCTGGAGAGCCTTCTCCTGCTGTGGCGGCACTGACCTGACCCTCCACGCTGCTTCCCGCTCGACCTCGTCCCTCGAGTCCTCGACGAGCCTCCCCAGCAGCAGAAGACCAATACAGAGGCTCAACTCACCTCTCCAGAGACTCAAAATCGAAACGATAGACCTTTGCGAGACCGAGCAGCCCGAGAAAGCAGCATGGGAGAACTTGTAGCGCGCCTCCCGTTGACGCTTGAGAGGGTGAGGAGCACTTGCTCGCGGCTCCTCGTTGCGAAAGGCTACTGGCGAGCAGCAACCTGAAGTTCTCCATCACTAGGATGGCTCGGGGTCGGCTGGGAAGTCTATAGCGGTCTTCCCATCGCTCAGGAGGAGCAGACGGCAGCGAGCTCCTCGGACGCTCTATCTCAGCCGAGCGCTCAGAGAGCAGCAGCGAGCTGTTGGGAGGCTTGAGCGGTCGTCCCAGGATCGTGAGTGAGATACTCCCACAGCCCCCCGAGGGAGGAGCACTGCTCTGCGATCCTTCGCTGAGAAAAGTTGGAGGTCGACGAGCACTCCACTCAAGGGAGAGTCGGGCCTTGATCCAGTGGCAGAGCCCTTTCAGTAGAGCCTGCACAACGCGAGCGAGGGAACCATGCTAGTGGGTTCCACACACAACGACCACTCCAGAAGGATGTGGCAGGAGAGAAAGAGAAGGGAGGGCGAAGCGAGCTCGATTTGGAAGCTCGCGAAGCTCGGACCTCCTCAGCTGACCGCTCTCCTTGACAACTGGGCTGTTGAGCTACAAGAAAGTGTAGAAGTCTAATACATGCTTTGTAGGGATGAACTACAGCTTTCAGTGAGAGTACAAGCTGCTGGAGCAAGCTCGCCGTTCGCGGCGGGGGGTCACTTCGCTTCGGATCGCTCTCGAGGTCCCGGGGCTCGCCTCCCTACTTTCCCAAGTCGTAGGAATGGAGCTGACCATCCTTTCTGTGCAGTTTTCGGGATGGATTTCTATGTAACTCGGGACTCGCTCCTACTCGTCAATCTCGAGCTCTTGACTGACTTGACCTCGCCCCTGCTCCCCTCCCTCCCTCCCTCCCTGCTTCCCACTCCCCTCTCCCCCTCCTCTCGAACAACAGGTCATCATGGGCCGCTCCGAGCTCAGGCAAAGCTACATCCTCCATCGGTGATCATGCACTGTCCCGTGATGTACCTGCAAAACCGCGAGTGTCAGCGAAAGACCGAAAAAGGGGGAGCGGAGAGCACTCACTCGGCATCCTCTGAAGCGAGGAAAGAGACCAGTTTTGCCACATCCTCGGGTACAGAGAGTCGCTTGAGAGCAATACGGTCGACGTGGGCTTGACGAGCCTCCCCGGGCTCGAGGCCGAGCTGCGAGAATTGGAGGTCAGCTTCGACCGAGCTTGATTCGGCGAAGGAAAGAACGAACCTCCTTGGCCATCTCAGCGTCGATGTGATCCCACATTGGAGTATCAACAATTCCGGGTGCAAAGGCGTTGACCCTGCGAGGGTAGAGCGGTCAGCACTCCTTGAAGCTTCGAGAACAGAGCCGTCGAGACATCGCCGAGCCGTGAAAAGACTCACCTGATGCCGTGTTTCGCAAATTCTTTAGCCGCAACCTGTGTATAACCCTTCACGAAGAACTTGGAGGCCGAGTAGCTCGCCATCAGAGTTCCAGGATTGTAGGCGGCGATGCTGCAGGCGCCGAGGATCCTTCCGCCGTCGCCTTGCTTGATCATCTGTTGAGCAGAGGAGATGTACTGTTCGTCCAGGAAATGAAACAATCAGCGAGGAGTCCCTCGACGGAGGGAAATCAGTGCAGAAGCTCACCGTGTTCATCAGTCCCTCACAATTGACGCTGAGCATGCGCCGACGGTCGGCGACAGTCGTTTCGAGGATAGATTTGACTTCTGCGATACCGGCGTTGGCAACCGAGGTGTCCAAACGACCGAGGACTTCGACGACCTGTAAGAGAAGTGGGAGGAGAGTTAGCTTTCGGCGAATTGAACGTGCGCCGAGAACGAGATTGAGGATGGAGACGGACCTTGGCGACCATCGCCTGGGTTTGATCGGCATCACTGACGTCTTTGGAGGAGATTGTAAGCTACAGAAGACTCGGAGATGAAGAGCGAAAGGCTCACCAGCGGGTACTCCGACCGCCCTCCTTCCGAGCGCCTCAATCTCCTTAACCACCTCATCGATCCCCTCCTGGTTCTGCGGGATATCATTGATAGCCACATGATCTGTATCGACCCCCGAGCAAAGTAAACTCAGCCTTTCTTCCCCTCCAGCACGCCGAGTCCTTTCCGCTCTCCCTCGATTCGACTCACAGCCGTCTCGCGCCAATCGTAGGGCAATAGCTCGACCAATCCCTCTTGCAGCACCTGTCACGAGAGCTACTTTGCCGTTGATCTTGAGTTGGGGAGCAGGGACAGACATTTGAGCAAGCAGGAGGGAGACGGAGGAAGTAGAAAAGCGAAAGAGTGGGCCCGCCGCGAAGATCTGTGGGGGTTCTCGAGTTGAGCCGAGGAGAAAGGACGAAAAGATGGATGAGCTGTGTAGTGGTAAAGTGGGGTGCAGGTCACAGGACATGAAGAAGAAGGAGGGACTAAGAGAGCAGAGCGAGGATGGCGCCGAAGGAGGAGCCAAAGAGCGCCGACTAGCTCGAGGTTCGCCGAGACGGCTCGCTGAGGGCGTTTGAGGAGCATTGGGCTTTTGCTATTGCTACAGACAATATTGAAGAAACACCATACAGAGCATCCGGTGGATTTCGCTACCTCAAGCCCTCCCAGCCCGCCATTCGCCCATCGCGAGCTCTACGCCGAGAGTGAAACCTTGACCTTGACGACGCTCCAGCTTGTCTCCCCCAATCCTCGAAGGTTCCACGGCGTCTCCAAAGGCTGTTTGTTTCCTTCAACATCCTCTGTATCAAGGTGAGGCGGGTCAGCACTATCCTTTCTCCCCTCAACTCTCGGCGCTCCTCGGCGCTCGCCCTCAGACTCACCACAAAAAGCGACCAACGCCACGTCCTTCTCCTCCACCCCTCCTACCGTCAGTCCAGGCACCTCAAGCCCTACCTTCCACAACGTCCAAGCGTAATTCTTGCCGTCCGCTCGAGGAGCCGAGTCGCCTGTTTCGAGCCTCGCGGCTGTCCAGGAGGAGGGGGAGAGCTTTCCCGCGTCGGAGTGGAGGGAGGCGACGGTGGAGGAAGAAGAGCAGGGGAGGAGCGCAATGAAGACGTGGCAGAGGGGGGTGCCTGTGGTGGTGAGGGTTAGGGTGAAAGTGAGGGTCAGCGGGGAGACGGGAGAGCGGGACTCGGAGATGAGAGACTCGGCGGATGCGGACGCACCATTGGAGCCGTAAGCGTAGCCAGCGACTTCGATGGCGGATGATGTTGGTGACAGGCGAATGTGAGCACCAGATTCGGGCGAGCAAATGGCCGTGTTCATCGAGAATTGCCTGCGAGCGGGGAGGTCAGCGCCGATTCGAGCGACTCGAGCATCAAAATCGTACAGCATGGCATCCGTCTCCTTCATATACTTCTCTTTGGTCTCAGCGGTAGCTTGTGGAGGGAGGATCTTGTCTGTAGCGCAAGAGTAAGGTCAGCTCGGCGGTAGCCTTCACTCGGCCCAGCTCGATCGAGCGCTGCAGGGCGCAACTCACAGTCCTTGGTCTGGTAGAAGCACTCGCTCTCGGTAGTCTTTATGAGGATACGCTGAACCCACTTGCAGCTCCTGGCGCCAATGACGCCGGGAACGAACACGCGAAGAGGTCCTCCATGCTCGGCGGGAAGAAGTTCGCCGTTCATCTCGTAGGCTAGGAGGGCGGGAACGGCCGTGTCCCTATTGAGAAATAGAGGGGTTAGCTCGCCTTCGTTGCCGAGAAGCTCCGCAAATCTCAGAGCAACGTACATGGCAAGCGAGAGAGGGATTGAGGCGCCAAAGAACGAATCGTCGTCGCAGGCCTGATCTGCCTCGAAGTGACAGTGAAGGCCTTCAAAAGGTCCTTCCGGTGATACTCCCCAGTCCACGAGAACGTTACGAAGGAGGGCGCCACCCCTGCAGCAACCCTCGGTGATCAGCTGCTTCATCTCCGACGGGAGCTCGGCTCGACTCACCATTGCGCGTTGGCGAGGGCTGACCTATCCCAGCAAAGTCCCTCCACTTTCTGCTCCTCATTCATTTCCACCCTCCGATTCCCAGCACACATCAATAGTCCCTCGACTTGCTCCTTTGCGAAGGCCTTGACGTCGTCGAGCTTGAGATCGTGAGTTGTAAGGTTGAAGAGGCCTTCGGGTGACGACAGGGTGAGGGAGTAGGTTGTTGGGTCGATGTTGACGAGTTCGCCATGGTTGCGATGATAGACTAGAGCGTCTTTCGTGTGGAAACCTCCGGCGATGAGGTCCGCCGGGGGAGGTTCGCTGTTGAGGGGATGCTGCGAAAGAACACGATGTGCGGTCATCGTTGTAGTCGAGTGAAACGAGTAGTACTGCTCTAGCAAGCGAGCAGGTTGTGGTAGGAAGCAGAGCCTGATGGCTCAGCTGACGGCGAGCTCTAGCGCTTTGGAGCGAGCGCGAACTTGGTCGCGCCCAACTCGTTCAACTCGTTCGCTTCCTCCCTCCCTCCTTCCTTTGTCTGTGTCGCGCTACTCGGGGGTTAGCGCTGGATCGAGCGCATCCCAATTCGACTTGGCTCTCGACTTCATCCCTCAGCTTCCTTCCCTGGCGACCAACTCCCATGTCGCTCCTTCCCTCTTCCGCCTCTTCGCCAGTCCTCCGCTGGACCACGGCTACCGCTTTCCTCAGCGATCACGACGCTAGAGAAGTCTTTCTACCCTCGGATTCACCAGCAGAAGACGAGCAAGAACCACCAGCTAGTCTCCAACAGCAAGGCCACGCCCTCTCAACTTCGACCTTCTTTCCCCCTGGCGCCAACGGCTTCGTCTTGTGTAGGATCGTCGAGAACGGCTACACCCTCGATCTACAATGGTCTAGCTTCAGCAAGGGTTCACCACAACGTACCACCATCGACGAGCAGGACCAGGCCGCCTTCATCGAGCTAGACGACGAACCAACAACCCTCCCGCCAGTTCGCTTTGTCTTTCCAGCGCGCCTCGTCCCTTCGCCCGCCTTTGTCGTCACCGTGGGAGAGCAGGGCGCGCGTGAGCTGCAGGTGTACGCTGTCACCGAGATGGGCTACCTCTACGCCCTGCGTTTTGCTCAACCCCGACTCTTCTACTCCATCCTCGAGGGCGAGGATTGGTCGGAAGAGTTCAAGGTGGCGGGATTGGAGGGCAAGCTACCGGTGCTGGTGCATGGAGTGGATGAAGCCCGAGTCGTCATTGCTTGCGCGGACGGCTCTGCTGCTTCTGTTGTGATCGCAGACGGCTCCAGTGAGTCGCTCTTGGCTCTCTACGACGATGCGAAAGCTGACCATGTATCTTCACAGACAACCTTATCGAGACCGAGCTTCGCTCCGCCTCCTCCTTCTCCGTGCGGTCACTCATCCCCTCCTTCTCGTCGCGCAACCTCGGCTCTCCCTCCTCCCTCAAGGCTGCCGCCGCCTCTTCCCCCTCCCAAGTCCTCTCCGTCGCCTCTTCCACCTCCGAGAACGGCGCCGTCTCCTTCGCTTTCGCCGTTTCGCGTGACCGGAAGCTCAAGATCTGGAGTCTGGAGACGGGCGCTTGCCTCAAGGCCATCGACCTTCCTAAACCCTCCTCCGGTTCTTCGGCACTCACTCTCAACTCTTCATCGATGGAACTCGACTCTTTCGACTCTCCATCGACGCCTCGCCTTCCAAAAGCCGGCCTTCTCCTCCCGCCGACACCTCAGCCCTTCGTCAAGCTCGTCGCCGGGTCCCCCACCTCCCCCTTCGCTTCCTACCTCATCCTCTTCGTACCCGCCTCTTCCACCACCCCTCCCGCCTTCTTCATCTACGGCATTGCCAGCGACGAGGATAGCGGCGCGCTCAGCGAGCTCACCCCCGTCGGCGAGAAGGTCTGCCCTAGCAGCAACGCCGCGCTCGTCGACTTTGAGGCTCAGCCTTTCGGTCTCGGAAGGGGAGGAGATGAGGCATGGACGCTGTGGACTGCCTGGGAGGAAGGAGGAGAAAGTCAGGTGCGGTTCATCGCCCTGCCCGAGCTCGAGGGCGTTGCAGCGGATGGAGAGGAGTGGACAAGCGTGGATCGTGGAGCATCCGCAAGCACCGCTCAATGGACGACCGCCTACTTCGACGAGATCCTCGAGGGCAACCAGAAGGGCATCACCGAGGTTTTCGTCGAGCACATCGCCTTCCCCGGTCGCTACTCTCCATCAACGCTCGAGTACGCTCTCGCCACCTACGAGGAGGCCATCGACGCCGAGCTGGACGACATCAACGAACGACCGGAAGCTCTCAACCTCTACTACGAGTCGGTGCTCGAGCGCATCTGCGCCGTCGTTGGCTCGACGGTCGAGCTCGAGCAATCGGCGCAAACGGGCGCTTACCTCTACGATGCCTACAACAAGCGTCTCAAGGTCGAGTGGCTCCGTTTCGTCGCCATGCTCAACCAGTCGCGCGCTTCCGCTCTCTTCCCTACCTCCCTCGCTGTCGATTCCACCCGTCGCCTCGCCTTTGTCGCCATGCGCGACGCCATCTCGGTCCCCATCGTCCAGGAGACGAGTCTCGCCCTTCGCGAGCTCGCTCAGCTTCCCGAGGACGATGAGCAACGTCGGACATTCCTCAACATCAACCCCGATGCGCTGCAAGGCTCCTACTCCCACCTCGCTCCTCGCGGACCTCGAAGCGACCTCTTCACCATCCTCTCGGCCATCGACCAACTCTCCTCCATCCTCTCCACCGCCGATGCTCGCAATCTCGAGGCTGAGCTCATCAGCAAGGTCCGCACGCCCCTCACCTTCAGCATCGAGGAGGTCGCGATCGACGTCTACGAGCGAGCATTGGAGCCTCACCTCTCCGACGAGGCCGTCTCGAGCTTGGACGACAAGCTGCGAGGTATCCTCACACCTGAGGGTAGCTTCCAGACGCTATGGAGCATGCTCACCACCAGCGAGGTGATCCAGCCCCTTCGAGACGAGGAGGTTGCCCCCTCCGCCACCTCGGACCTCTCCAACGCTCTTCTCACCGACGCCCTCGCCACGAGCATCGAGGCTCGCTATCAACTCGCCAAGGGATTATCCATCCTTCTCCTCTTCATCTACGCCGAGGAGGACGGTCTCATCCCCGAACTCGCCAGCCTCACCTCCGCCTCGTTCGCTACTCTGCACACCCTCGCCTCCCTCCGCTGGGTCGCTCAACAAGCAGCTGCGCCCGCTCCCGAAGTCGCACAAGATCAGGACGTCCTCGAGCGGTTCGGCGACATGAAGGTCTCGAACGGCAAAGCTCAAGAGGACGGCGACTCGCCCTACCCTTCCTTCTCCCTCCTCAACGGCCTCCTCCGCACGCGCTACTCCCCTCCCCTCTCCCACTCCGTCCCCCTCCCCTCAGCACTCACCCACGCCATGTCCTCCTTCCTCTCCTCCACCGGACTCATCACCCAGAAACGCCTCGTCGTCGACTCGCCGACCGACGTCGAGTTTGCTCTCCGGTTGAGGCAGCTCGGACTACCGGCGTTGGCGCTCGAATTTGTCGACGCTTACCCTCGGGGAGCAGGGATGCTCTACGTCCGAGGATTGGCGCAGCTGGATTTGGGAAGGGTCGAGGAGGCTCAGGCCGATTTCTCGAGGGCTGCTCCGGCACTTTGTGAGTCTCTCGGTCGCTGATGAAGGAACACTTGCTGATCTTACCTTGACTCCACAGACGAGGAGAAGGTTCGCCTCGACGAGGACAGCGGCGTCTCTCGCGTCCTTCCCTTCGAGGTCGCTGGCTCGCTCGGTCGCTACTACCGCCATGTCGTCGCCCTCTTCGTCGAACAAGGAGTCGATGCCGCCGTCGTCGTGTTTGCTCGCCTCGCCATCGAGGCGCTCGCAGAGGAGGGCATCACCGAGGAGAACGTCGAGAAGGACCTCTGGTTGAAGCTCTTCAGGAGTAGCGCCGCGCTGGGACTGTACGAGGAGGCATATACGACACTGATGACTGCTCCTCACGATGAGACGTGCGTTCATTCTCTCCTTGATCTCGCCCTTCCGACTGCTGACCCTCCTCCAACCCACAGCAAGAGCAGCTGCCTCGCTCACCTCATCTCCGTCATGTGCGAAAACGGCGAGGTTGAACTCCTCACTCGCCTCTCCTTCGTCGGACTCGAGGCCGATTTGGAGCGCAACCTCGCCTTCCGCGCTCGCAACTCGGACCCTCTCGCCTCGCCCAACTACTACAAGATCCTGTACGCCTACCACGTCGCCAAGGGTGACTACCGAAGTGGTGAGCTTTATCTTGATTCGAGAATCGTACCGCTTTGCTGATTCCATCGTTCAACAGCGGGCACCATCATGTTCCAGCAAGCGAGGAGGATCGGCGAGATGTCGGCGAGGGGAGGCTCCTTCCGCGAGCTGGCCACTCTCCAGTGCCAGAGCTACCTCGCAGCAGCCAACGCCCTCTCCCTTGTCGCTAAGGAGCACGCATGGATCGCCGTCATACCCAGCGAGGACCCATCGGATCGGGTGAGCAGTTCTCCCTGGCTCGGCGCTCGCGCGCACTCACTGACACCTCCTTCCTCGCTCAACAGAGCACCAAGCGTCGCAAGATTACTTACGAGATTCCCGACGAGGAGTTTGCTTCTTCTGCTACTCGAGCGCCCGAGATTGTCGAGCTCGTCGACATCCGCCGAGAGTACACCATCGCGCTCTCGCGGCTGCAGCTGTCGGCCGAGTTCCCCGAGTTGGAGAGGACGAGTGAGTCCTTCTCATTCTTCGGTGACGAGCTCTGCTAACTTGTAACGCTTTGCAGACTTCTCTCTCGAGCCAGAGGCCGTCGTCGCCCTCTTCTCGCAGACTGGCGCCTTCGACCAAGCCTTCACGGCTGCTCGAACCCTCGACGTCGACCTCTCGTCGCTCTTTGAGATCCTCGCCGAGAAGTGCGTTGCCTTGGCGCTGAACCCAACAGCGTGAGTCTTCCCTCGCCGTCCTCGTCTCTGCTCGCGACTGACCTTTCGTCGCCCTTCGCAGCGTGGACGACGCGAGCTGGGTCGCTCTCAACGACGAAGCCGCCACCTGGGAAGGCTCGCTCGCCTCAAAAGCCTGGCGTCTCCTCGAACGGCATCTCGAGCGCCACGACACGGATGGAACCTACCGCTTCCGACTCTTCGTCCTCGAGCGGACACTGGCGACCAATCGTGGAGCGAAGGTGCCGACCTTCCTCACCGACTTCTTCCTCACGCACGACGCCCATGCTCTCATTAGGACGATGATCAAGTATGACCGACTGGACGAGGCATTCAAATCCAGCTTGGCGACCATTAAGGTGAGTTCTCGGCTTTCCAGCCGTCGCTGAGCCTTGGAGCTAACGTTCTTCGCCTCTTCACAGTCCGCTTCAACCTCGTCGGGACTCGGCAGTACTTCCCTCCCTTATAGCCTATTCGACCAGCTGCTAGCGCTCAAGGTGGAGGATTCTTCGGCGGAGGGATTGCGCGAGAGGCAGAAGGAGCTGAGGGAGGCGATTGAGACGAGGTCAAGGGCCTTGGAGAAGGCGCAGAGGGCTGCTCTGCGGTAGTGTGTAATCCTAGACCTTTATCCTAGGGCTTGTCGAGCTACAGCGAATTGAGACCTTTCCCGTCCCGTCCCCCAAGCCGAGTAAATCGAGGCGCGCGAGGCGAAGCCTCTCTTGCTCTCCGTCTCTTTTCTCGTCTCACTCTCGTCTCTCGTCTCTCGTCTCGCGTCTCCAACTCTTTGAGCTCTTTTACGAGCTCTTGCTGCTCTCCCACCCTTTCCTTCCCGTCCCATCATGCCCAAGGCCGCCCCGTCCAAAATCCCTCGCCCCGTCGCGGCAACGAAGCCTGCCCCTCAACGCCATGACGAGGAGACCATCATCCAAGTAAAGGTGCTTGATCTCAAGGGCAAGACTGTAGGGTGAGTATACTGCTTCAGCGGCTGCTCGACGCGCTTTGCTCGGAGCCGCGTCCTGATCCGCCTTATTTCTCACCTGCAGCCAAATCTCAAAGGAGACGGGCGTACCCACGAGTTCTGTCCAACGTTTTCTTAATGAGCACAAGGTGTGTAGTCTTGCTCGACGGCTTTGCAGGGCGAGTTGAGCTGATCCTTGCGCGTCGACCCTCTCACCAGCCCGACCCGCGTCAATCGGTAGCCGCGAGGGAGAAGCAGATTGCTCAGCACGAGCGTCTACTTGGGATTGCTGTCAAACGTCTCGCCGACGAATCCAAGGGCAAGGGCAAGGGAAACGCCAGCGCCTCGAGCTCGCGCGCCAGCACCAGCAAGTCGGCGCCTCTCCCTGTTGCTCAGCGTGTCGCTACCACCGGATCTACCAGTCGCGCCAGCCCTTACGCCAGCAAAACCTCGGCTATCCCTACCCGTCCGACTCGTGCCGCTGCCTCGCCTTCGCAACCCGCCGCCTCCTCGTCCAAAACCTCCGCCCGCAACTCCACCGCCGAATCTCGCTCCAAAGCCGTCGCTGAGAAGGAGAAGGCTACTCCTTCTGGATCCAAGAGTCGTGGATCGCCCTACGCCAAGCCCGTCAAAGCCGACTCGAAGCCCGCTTCCAAGATTGAGAAGCCCTCGGGGCCGTCGTCCTCTCGCCGTCGTTCCGCTCCCGTCATCGAGGTTCGCGTGACCAAAGGCCCTCGCTCTTCACTCTCCAAAGCTACTTCCAATGGCCCCTTCTCCTCCAAGTCTACCTCGACCGCTTCGCCCGCTCGTCCTCTCGCCTCGGGCTCGAGGGGAGTGATCGTCCCAAAGTCCTCGCCCTCCTCCGTCGCCCAAGCTGCAGCTTCCACCCACCGCCGCGCCCACTCTACTACCCCTCTCCCTCTCCCCGCTGGTCTGGTCGAATCGCTGCCTCCAATGGACGTCTCGCCGAAGGGCAAGGGAAAGGAGAAGGCCGTTTCGCCTGAGCCTGAAATCGAGGATGAGGAGGAGCAGGAGCGGGAGCAGGAGCAAGAGCAAGAAGAGACTAAGCCGGATTCGGTCGAGTCGGTCACTACGGAGGTGGACTTGGTGTCGCAAGCCGTCGTCGATGATGCTCTCGCCGCCGAGGAGGAGCCCGCTCCAGAGGTCGACGATGCCGCTTACCCTTCGCCACCAATCGAGGTCGAATCCGAGGAGGAAGTTCCAGTCGAGGAGGAAGTAGTCGAGGAGGAGGATGTCGCAATGGCCGAGCCCTCGACCGAGGTCGTCGATGAGATCCCCGCCGTCGAGCCGATTCAGGAGGAGCTTCTCATCGACGAGGAGCCCGTCCTCGATGACACCCTTGGCGATCTCGAGGATGATGAAGAGGTGGAGGACGTTGCCGTGAGCTCCATGCTCGTCGAGGAGACGCCGATTGCGGAGCAACCTCTGGACGTCGTCGCCGAGGTGTCCATCGCCAAGGATGCAAGCCTCGAGGAGACGACCGGCCAAGAGACGACCGTCGAGGCAACGGTCACCGAGGAGACGCCTGTCGCTGAGGAAACAGCCATCGAGCAGACGACCATCCTGGAGCCCTCCGAACCCTCCGAGCAGCCCGAGCAGCCCGAGCAGCCCGAGGATACCGACATGAGCGCCCCCGACTCGACTGAGATCATGGAAGACTACGTCGCTGATGTCGCCGCCGCGATGGAAGAGGCGGTCCATGATTTGGAGGCGGCGAGTGGCATGGAAACGGACGTTATCGGCGGCGAGCTCGCTCGGCTGGAGGAGAGTGTGCCCGAGCTTGAGGTCGAGGTGGAGCAGGAGATTGAGGTTGTTGTGGAGGACTTGCCGGCTGAGTCGATGCCTGTGCTTGAGGAGGATCAGGAGAAGGAGGAGATGGCGTTGATCATTGATGAAAATGGCGAGGAGCGAGTGGAAGTCAACGGCGATCTGCAGATGGACGAGGCAGAGGGTGCTCAGGACGACGAGGACGCTACTACTCTCATTGAGGAGCTTTCGACGGCGCCCAGTATCAAGCCTCAAGCTCAGGAGACGGAGACGCCCTCGACCGAAGCTTCATCGTCGACGGTCAAATGGCCTGTCGCCTACCCTTTGACCATCGGAGTACGTCTCGAACTTTGCGCTTCTTTCGCGTTATCAGAGCTGACCACCTGCCCTCCATTTGCAGCAAGAGCACATCTCGGCTGCTGCTTCGCTTCCCGAGCCCTACTCTAGTCTTTTCGGTCGTCACGTACGTTCAAGCTATTCGCCTTGATATCCCGGATGCGCTCTGACTTTTCTCCTCGTCGTAGATCTGGCCCGTCCTCTCCAACGCTTGACCACCCCTCGCCTCCCCCCTTCTCGCTTTCGCTTGCTCGCGCTCTCCCGCCTTTGTCGTACCGTACCCCAACCCGCTCTCAGTGCTTTCGATACGAGTGTCTTTTGCAAAATGCTATCAACGCTACCATCCAGTGGCGAACGCTATACTACAACAGAGTGCGAGTGCGAATGCCGCCGAGCCGAGAGCTCTCCCGCTTCCAAACTCGAGTCGATGAGACGACGGTGGACGTGTATACGAGGGAGAGGGACAGTGGTGATGTTGGATGAGTTGGCGAGCTCACGAGTGTTGTGAGTTTGGCGGTGAGGATCATCGAGAGGCTCAGCTCGTCGTGCCCTCGCCGAGCTCCCATTTCGTCGGCTCGGGCCAAGTCTTTTGGAACCACTCCTCGAGGGTTTGGTCGACGCCCGCAACATCATAGGTGATGTCGTCGTTGAGGGCGACGAAGGCGGGGCGGTCGGAGGTGAGGGAGTCGAGCATACGGGAGGTGGAGGCGGGCGCCTTCATCGAAAGGAAGCGAGAGGAGGATTCGCCGACGACGTAGGCGTAGCGAGTGATGAGGGCAATGGCCTGTAAGTGTGAAAAGAGTCAGCAAACACTCCTCTGAACAGGAATCAAAGGCGGAGCTCACCTGCTGGCGGCGCGAACGACCGGAAGGAGCCTTCGAAGCGCCGAACTCGGCGGTCTGCCAGTCCTTGGCGAGGCCAATCGCCTCCACCTCCTCCGAGCCAGCATGCGCCCCTTCTATATTCTGCTCCTCCACCGGCAAGAACGCCTCGAGACCCTTCTCCCCGCTCTTGGCGACGAGCTGGACGATGAGGCAGTCGCCGCATCTCGGCCTCTCGAAGGCGACCCTCTTCATGACCGAGCTGACCTCGACATCTCCACTCATGCTCATGAAAGAATCGCCGAAGCATTCGTCGAGTACGATCTCGCAAGGAGATGCACTCTCCTCCGCTGAAGTGGGCTCGTCGTCCTCGGCGGGGGCAAACGTAGGCCAAGCGCCGATCCTGCTAATCGCTCGGTCGCTATCCGTGTCGAATAGAGCGTAGCCGTCCATGGAAGAGAAGGCGAAGGAGGTTTGTTTTGGTTGCTGAAGACCGGTGTCGTCGTAGGAGGTGGAGGAGAGCGAGTCGGCGAGGGAGGTTCGGCGGGGAGTCGAGGCGTGGAGGGAGGTGGGAAGATCGGTGGAGGGGGAGAAGGTGTTGGTCGACTGAACACCGAGGTGGTTTAAGAGCTCGAGGCGCTCAGCAGGGGAGAAAACGCCATCTTGATTGGTGTCGGAGTGCAGGCCGAGGAAAGACCAGAGGCTGCGAGCGCCGAAAGACGGTTCAGTGATCTACTCGAGGTCATAGAGAGTCGGTGAGAGGTAGCCTACAGTGCTTCACGATGCTTCTCTATCGTGTAGTGGAAGAGGAGGAACCAGAGCTGGACCTCCAAGGGCGCCTTGCCTCGAAAGCGAGAAGCGGCGGTCTGCTCGGTAAGGTCAACCGTCAGCGTCTGCTCGCGCTCGAGCGAGCTCGCGCAGCACTCACCTCGGTCAGCTCGTCTACCCATACTCGTTGCACCTCTCTCAGCATCGGCATCGAGACCGACTTGCCCTCATGAACGAGGTAGGGCCTCGCCCGCTCGCCGAACCTTTGGCTGAGCAGCCAGTTCGAGTAGCCGAGTCCTCGCCATTCTCCATCGGGGTCGTCATGAGTAGCATCTGGAGAGACCGAGGAGACGGGGAGATCGCGTTGGAAACGGAAGACTGGCCCCGTGAGCGGCGAGGAGATGTCGGAGGGGGAGAGCTCCTGCGAATTGAGACGCGGTCAGCTTCAGCAAGAGCACGGCATGGGATTATGGACGCTCACCTGCATCAAGAAGAAGTCGTCGTTGAGGCAAAGGAGTGTGTCGCCGACGTGGTCGAGGTTGGCAAGCTGGGACTCGACCGAGAGCGAGTTGAAAGAGGGAAGCACGCTCGCTCGCCATTGCTCGGCCTCCTGCTCTTCCGCATCAAAGCCGGGATCGACTGGTGAGCTTCCTCTTCGTTTGAAGATTTGTGAGAGAGGGTGCAGCATGAGAGCTGGCTTGCTCGATCGAGGGGGTACGCCGGGTTCGGAGAAGTCAACGGAGGGGAGAACGAGCCAGTGAGGGACTTGGGCGAGGAGGGAAGTCGGGGAGTAGGGGGTGGAGTAGAGGTCGGAGGATGATGGTGGAGAGAAGGAGGGGTAATCGTTGACGATGAGGTGCAGAGTGCGAAGCGCGTTGCTGAAGGATTGCTGAACCGAGCGAATCGAGTAGCGGAGCTCGCCGTGTTCCCTGTTGCGAAATAGTTCAGCAACAAGACGCGGCTCTCAATAGAATCAAAACGCTCACCTAAAGTGCTTCAAGACCGTCCCCCCGAGCTTCCTCCGTACAGCTCGCTTGGCCCTAACCCGTTCCCCCACCGACTCGCTCACGCTCTCCCTCCACTGAGCCATCCTCTCAGCACTGCTACCATTCACCCAAGTCCAGCTCACGTCCAACTTTAGCTCCTCCTCCCTTCCCGTCCATCGTCCCTTCATCCCGGCGCAAAGCTGCCCACGAGCGATCCATTGCTCGGCGCAGGCAGACGAGGGGAAGGCCTTCGAGGCGAGGGTGGGGTCGAGAGGGCGAGAGGAGGGGAAGAGGGCAGAGTAAATCCTAGGCTGAAACGGTACAGCTCCGTCGTTCGTCTTCCCAGCTGCAGTGAGGAAGCGCAGCACGTCCGTCGTTGGCGCAGAGGCGACGTCGAAGGAGGAAAGAGTGGAAGAATCTTGCTGTAGGGTGTCGTTTGGGACAGTCGTGGCGTCCTCAGATGGTGATGATGGGCCCCTTGGGGCGTAGCGGTCGAAAGCGGTCCATCCAGCCACCAAAGAGGCCGCGAGCAGAAGGAGGAGGGAGAGGCGAAGGGGATGGCAAGAAGCTGGCGGTTGAGGAAGAGGCTTGACCTGCTCTTCGTGGTCCTCGTAGGCTGGTAGTAGTGGCGTGAGTGGGCCGTCGCCCTGCTCCTCCTCATCGCTGTAATCTTGAGGTTGCGGGAGGGATCCATTCTCGTCGAAGCTCGGAGTTAGATCGGTTCGCACGGTGAGGACGACGTATTCCGGGGGAGTAGGAGGGGAGGGATCGCCGAGGGTCATGATAGTATCCCTGCTATCGACCAGGCGCGCGTTTAGAGGGAGGCAAAGAGGTGCAAAGTCGGGCGACTTGCCATCCTGCGCGTCTCGACTGCGAAAGGCTGCTCGCTAAAATTGGGCGGGCCCCCAAGGTTGAGGTCGATCATTTACGCTCAGCAGAGAGTTGTAGGCTGTCAGTAACTCGTCTTGCTCGGAGAGACGAGCAGCAGCAAAGATCAAGGACGAAGAAGAAGAAGGGGATCGGAAGGCGGCGCGAGAGCGAGAGTAAGAGCAGCTCGGTCAACCTACATAGTCCAGGCAGAGGGAGCGCTCACCATCAGCTTTTGTTCCTGCAAATCGTCTGGAAGGCTCTGTAGCGTATTCGACGCGTTCTTCAAACGCCGAGGTGGGAGCTGCTGCCAGGAGAGCGGAGGCCTTCGCACGCCGACGGATGCTTGACCTGATGGGAGATGCCAGAGCCTACAGCGAGCCAGCCATCTCCACCTTCATCCATGAGTGCTACAGCTTGCCCACGGTACAGCGAGACGAACTGGGAGAGGATTGACCCTTCCGCCGCGAGGGCGAGCGAATGGACTGACCGCGAAGCTCGAAGGCTCGCTCTCTCAGCTTCCTCCTCCCACACTCGGCTGCACCACTCTCGAGCAGGTATCGGTACACAGAGCCAGTTGTACCTCGCTACAGCCAGCTCAGTAGGAGGATTAGCGTCCCCGTCCACTCCGCTCTCGAGTGAGACTCACGAGCGGAAGCGCACGCTCGCCATGCAGCACTATCACCAGTCGGCAGCCACCCAGGTAGCTACAGCACCGTTTCATGCTGGTTAGTACCTTCCGTTTGTCTCTGCAGTACAATCGGAGAAGTCGAGAGCTGATCCCTCTCCCTTCGCGGCACCTCCCCTCAGGCGCACCCTCCTTCTTCGCTCCCCTCCCCGGTCCCAAGGTCGTTGGCAACAGCTCTACCGCAAACAATGGCTTAAAATTCGCCTTCGAGCCCTCGCCTCCTCCTTCGTCGACGGTAGCGCTTCAGCTCGACCCCTCCGGGCAGGAGCACGCGGCGATGCTCGCTAAAGTGCCAGCAACAGCGCCAGTTCACCAGACAGGTTATCAGGGAGTACCGCAGGATGTACAAGTAGGCCTCGGACTCGCCTTCCCTTCATCCGACGCGCCCGCTCCGGTTTCCTCGACGGTCGCTCTCGCAGCGCCAGCGCCGGCTCCAACGCCAACATTCGGTCAAGATCAGCGCGACGTGAGCCAGATCGACCAGGCGCCTTACGGAGGATCGCAGAGCTACCCCAGCCTGCCCGTGGCGCAATCAGCTGCTCCCTTCGCCGATTCGTCCTCGAGCTTCGCCGCCCAGCAAATCTCCCCTTCGCACCCGTCGCCTCCGCTCGCCGCGAGGGATCCTGGTGCCGCCGAGCCTGTCGAGGCTTCTCCTAGGACTACACCCATTCTCCCGTCGGGCCCGCCCAAGATCTACGGTCCCTACGTCGCCTCGCCGGTCTCCGCGTCGCCGTCGCCTCGCTCGAGCTTCGCAGCGGAGCCTTTCAACGCGGCCAACTACTCGTACGGCAACACTTCGCTGCTCGCTGACTATGGCAACGCCGAGGCGTCAGGATCGCGCTCCCTCTTCCACTTCACCAACTTCCCACCGGGAAGGCTCGAGGAATCATTCGTGAGAACGCGCATGGCCGACGATCCCGAGGAGGGCTTGCAAGGCAACAGGGCCTACGGCTACCAAGCTACACCAGCAGATCTCGAGGAGTTTCGACGACAGGCAGCAGCGCGCGTCGCCGAGGAGGAGCGTCGAGCCAGGCGATGGGAAGCAAGGATGCTCGCTCGGCAGGAGTTCCGAGGGTCGCCTGCGATGGTTACGGTCCCCTTCAGAACGCCCACGGCGAGCCTGCCTAGGCCGATAGCAAGGCCATCGCCACGACCACAACTCAAGGGACTCCCTCGCCAGACGACTCGCCTTCCTCAACCGAAGCGACCCAAGAACATGGCGACTCAGACCCGGTTCAAGCGGGCGCTGGCAGTTTGTGCGTCTTTCTCACCTTGGTGGAGCTCCCCTAGAAGTTTGAACAAGGCTCCGCTCGTGCGAGATGTATTGACACCCTTCTCCATCCGTTTGCAGCCCTCTTCCCCGAGACAGCTCAGCCCGACCGCCTTGTCAACCTTTCGCACGTCCCGACCTTCTTCAACCTCCTCGATCTTCCTCCAGAGTACATCGTCACCGTCGAAGCCACTCCTCCTCCACCATCACCACAAAAGCCACACCCTCCTAGCTCTGTAGGCACCAACCCCGTCGAGCTCTACCCCATCGACGATCCCTCCGCCGAACCCGTCTCGGCGCCGCGCATGTCGCGCTCTACGTCGACTTCCACCAGCGCCTTCGACTCCCCAGTGCCTCAACGCTTTGTCAACGTCGATTCTCCTCAAGTGGGCTCCTCGATGGGCGGTACGCCGATCTTTGACTCGCCATTAGTCGAGTCCTCTCGTTTCGGGTCGGCCATGCCCTCTCCTCGAGTTGGCTCACGTCGTCGCGACTCGACTCTGATGACCGAGTCCATCGAGGTAGACGACTCGATCCTCGTCGACGCCACCGCACCCGCTCCGGCTCAAGTGGAACCAGTCGCTCCCGTTGAGGCGCAAGCCGAGATCCCCGACTGGATCAAGGCGCTCAACGCCGCTCCAGGACTCGACGACTGGACGATAGACACCGAAAAGGGCTTCCAGCAAGAAGAGTTCGCCGGCAGCCCCGCCGCACCCCCTCTGGCGACCGCATCGACGCAAGGCGCCATCGCCGATCTTCCCATCGACTCCCCCGCCCTCCCTCTCGACCTCGCAGCCCTCATCGACTCTGCTACCAACAACGCACCCTTCCCTACTCCCACCTCTCTTCTCGACTCGCAAACGAACGGCGCTCCCTTCCCTTCCCCCGGCTCGGTCGTCAATGGCGATGCGCCCGTCGACCTCGGTCTCTTCGGCATCACTCCCAACTACGAGGTCGCCCTCGCTCAACCTCAGCAAAACGACTACAACACTGGTCTCCAGTCCAACGTCGACTCGCCTTTCCCTCCTGCAACCACCAACGGCTCCTCCACCGCTACCCCGGCGCTCGATACCGCGTCGGAGTCGCCTGCGCCTGCTGCCATGGCTACACCAACCTCGAACGGCAAGCCAAAGCCCAAGGCCAAGCGGGCGAGGGCGACGGACGATGATAGCGGCAAGAGGAAGAAGAAGACCAAGGACGTCGCTACGCCCGTGATCAAGATGGAGCTCGATCCAGGTGAGTCGTCGTATCTTTCTCACGTTTCTCACGAAAAGAAGCTTGGTCGTTGACTCGTCTTCCTCGCAGAAACCGGCACCTACTACCAAGTTCAGCCGACGAGCTGCCTCGCCAAGCGATGCGAGGGCAAGTCGAGGTGCTTCCAATGCATCGCGAGGAACGTCGGCGCCGGCGGCTGTCGCTTCCAGGACATTCGATCCTTCACCATCGACCAATCCGGTAACCCTCTCGAGGCCAAGTTCCGCGACACGACCGAGGCCGACGACCAGCCTCACTTTGGTCGACCACTCAGCTCGCCCTACACGCCTCAACACGGCGAGTGGATTCGCACGGCCATCGCTCCCTACCTCGTCGCCATTCTCGAGCGCGAACTCGCTCACTCGTCCATGCCCGAGACCAAGCGGATGCGCCTCAACGTCAAGACGAGCCACGTCTGCGATACCTGCCTTCACATCTCGGTCGGCGGCGATTGGATCTGTAGCAGCTGTGGTCGCTCAAGCTGCCACAATTGCCGAGCCGAGCTGGTGGAACTCGTAAGGAAGGAGCGGGAGGGAGGACCAGCAGCGGCCATCGCCTTGGCGAGCTCGACACCCGAGCATCAGCGACGGAGGAAGTGTGGCACCAAGAAGCGTGGAGCGAGCAACGCCGACGCAGGACATACGCTCGAGTCGTTCACGCCGTTGACGTGGCTCGACAAGGCGGGATTAGAGGCCACCATCGCTCAGGCGAAGGCGTGGGCAACATCTCACCCTTCACCGACCGCCGTCGCTACGGTCCCTCTCGAGCACCTCGCTCGCTACCTCTGTCGCGACCCTATCCTCCCTTCCGAGCGACCCATCCTCGTCGTCCCCGTCACCGACCTCACCGAATCGCTCTTCCACCAACTCTGGGAAGCCGCCGAACCCCTCGTCGTCGACCAGATCAACTTGCAGTACGTCGGAGCGTGGACCCCGGAGTACTTTGCCGAGCAGTTTGGAGACGTCAGGTGCGACTTGGTCAACCACAAGAGCTTGGAGACGGCGCCGAGCTTGGTTTCGTACTTCTTCGGCCTGTATGGTCAACCCAAGCCCGACAGCAAGAGTTGGAAACTCAAGGTGAGCAAGCTTCTGCTCTCGATTGACTCGCGCTTTACTAACTCTTCCCTTCCTCGCAGGGCTTCCCCGAGTCTGGCTTCGCTTCTCAGCCCGAGTATCTCGCTTCCGTGCGTCCCTCTTCGTCTAAGCCTTTCGCTCGAATCCCCCACTGACCTTTCCTACTCTAGTACCTCCACACAATCCCTCTCGGTGATCTCCTTCGCCCCGACGGCGTCCTCAGCCTCATCTCGCATGCTCCCGTCGACGCTCCTCGAAACGAACTCGGCCCTCGTAACGGCTTCTCTTGGGCAGGTCGTGGCTCTACCATGTTGCACAGTACGTTTCCGCCTCCCGCTATACGCCGCTCGCGACTTTCGAGCTGACTTTTCTGCTCTCCCTCTCGCAGTGGAGAACACCGACACGATGAACCTCATGACCTGGTCGTCGTTGACCGCTGTAGGCAGCCTTGGAAGCGCTCGTTACGATGTGTTCCGTCCCGAAGATGCCGAGACAGTTCGTTTTCTCCCACACCTCGCGTTGCTCGCCCGAGCTGACCTGTCCGTCTCGCAGATTCGCTCCTACATCTTCGACCAGCTTTCGAGGAAGATGCACAAGGGCGTATCTGGACACGTTTACCGTCAATCGCATGACGAGTAAGTCTTGTATCGCGGATGACGTCCGCTGAGCGCGAAGCTGACCCCGCTCCCTGCTCGCAGCCCTCTGCTCGCCGAGAACGTCTACCTCGACCCCGAGCTCCGCGACGAGCTGTTCAACCTCCACGGCATCAAGCCCTTTACCTTTTACCAGCGACCGGGACAATTCGTCATGATCCCCGCTGGGTGAGTGTCCTCGTCGCGCTCGCCGCCCTCCTCGCCGAGAACGTAGCTGACCGATCCTCGCTCACAGCTGCGCCTACCAAGTCACCAACTACGACGACTGCCTCAACATTTGTCACCACTTCCTCTCGCGCGAGAGCTTGGCTCGCGGTCTGCAAGGTGCGAAACTCGCCCGTCTTCGCTTTGAGCCATGAAGCTGACCTTCATCTCGCGCTCGCACAGTGTACGACCAGTCTCGCCGGCAAACCAAGGAGCGCAACCTGTGGAGGCACGACACCGTCCAGCTCGAGAGCCAGCTTCTCTGGAGCTGGGTGAGTCTTCCCTTCCGCTCTCGGCGTCTGACCGTCCCCTCGAGCTCGAGCTGACTCTCGCTCTCCCTCGCAGAAATCTGTCGACGATCTCGAGAACCCTGCACCTCCACCGCAAGCTCAGCAGGCGACGGCGTCCTTGCCCGTTACGAAGGCATCAAAGCGAGCCAAGAAGGCCGAGGTTGACGATGATTGGGTGCCGTCATAATGGAGGAAGGACGAGATAGCTGTATAGGTGGAATGGCGGCGGTGGATATTCTTCGCAGGAGTAGTGTAGATTCGTTTAGCTTGTAGCGCTCAACTCGACTTGGCCCAGGAGGGGGGAGTCTTGAGGTAGCCTTTGATGTCCAAAATTGCTTTTTACTTGCAGTTTGCTGTGCGAGTGTCTACTGTACAACAGAGCGAACGTCCTCGGGCTACGTTCAAACTCAGTACTCATCCGAATCGTCGTCGTCGTCCTCGGCGAGGAAGCCACGGTTCTCGTGCTCGTAGCGCGAACCCACGGCGCTGGAGATCCAGCTGCCGTCACCATCGTCGGCCGTCAGGGCGTAGCCTATGAGCGTAGAGAGAGAGAGGTCAGCGACGATTTTGGGAGAGAAAGGCTCGGGCTCACCTTGACCGCCGAAGAGCGAGAGCGCTACCGGGAGGAAGACGAGACCGTGCAGGGCGCCGGAGATGATGAGGGCGAGCCACATGCGGAAGAAGTAGGTCTGCAGAAAGAGACGAGTTAGAAGGGGATACGATGAGGAAGGGAGACCTCAGGCTCACCTCGAGCAGCTTCGAACGCGTGAGCGCGAGCACCGAGATGCCGATGAGCTTGGTGACGGTGATACCAGAGACAACCTGTTCGGGGAAAGGTCACAGCGTTAGCCACTTTCCACGCTCTCGGCGATGCCGCTCGACTCGAGACTCACCGACGAGCCGACATCCACCAACGCCTGCCACGCCCTCTCGTCTCGATCCCGCTCTCCTGCGGGATGATCATACGGTAACCCACCTCCCGAAGCGCCCATGAATGCCCTCGCAATATGCGAGCAGAACTCGACTGCAATGCCGACCGAGATGACGAGGTTGACGAGGGAGATGGGGTTGAGGCTGATGCGCCAGACGCCCATGACTCCCATGACGTTGGTGACGGTGAGGAAGACGGTGAGCACTACGACGGCGCCGGTGCGGAATGAGCCGAGCAGGATGGAGGTGACGAGGAAGACGGCGAACAGGGCGAAGACGAGGACTTCTCGAGTCGTCGACCAGAGGTTGCCGTCTGTGCATCGAAAGGGGGAGGTCAGTGTTGATGCTCTGCATGCTCAGAACTCAAACTCACACGAGGCAAAGAAGACGTAGAAGAGCGAGTACGGGAACACCTCGCCTCCGGTCCTCTTCGAGAGATCGGCGGCGATGCGGCTGGCTGCAGCGTAAGCCTCGATGAAGTCCGACTGGGTCTTGAGCGGGGTATGGAAGGTGCGGAAGTGCGACATCTTGACCGACGAGTCGTCGACCGTGAGCGCCGACGAGTAGCCCGCCTTGCCGCCGAGAGGGCACGATTCGTCGGTCGGCGATTCGAGCCAGTGGTTGAGCAAGGACATGAACTCTTGACCCTCGGGAAGACCGTCGACTGGGAGAGCAAGAAGGTCAGCTCGGTACTCGAGAAGATACGGTGTTGAGACGCACGAGTGATGCTCCACGCTGGATCGCGATCCTCGAAGCACGGGCGGCAGGCAAAGTCCGAATCCTCGGGCGTGCAGAACTCGGAGGGGTTGCGCTTCTTGACCCGGCAGCAGTCCTCAAGTAGAGGGTTGAGCCATTGGAAAAAATCGTCGATCCAGACCGCTCTGTAACGAGGGAAGCAGGTCAGCCTCAATCCTCTCACTCTCGCTGACGATCAGGAAGGACTCACGGAGGCTCCGCTACGAAGCTCGACTCGGGCCTCTTGCGCTCCGCCTCGAGTACATTAGCCAGCGAGAAGTCGTTGCAGGTAGAGAAGCGGCCGCAGACTCGCTTGACGTCTTGCAGCGCGGTGAAGTTGATGTCCCTCGTGACGAAGTAGACGGGAGGACCGACGTCGAGGAAGGAGTCGACGGCGTTGAAGTAGTCGACGAGGTAAGATGAAGAAGGAAGAGCGAGACGTTGATCTGTGTCGAAAGGCGTCAGTGGAGAACGAGGCGAGAGCAGCGAGCGAAGTCGACTCACCCAAGCCGAGCTCGATGTGGCGCGCGCCAATCCACGACAATACGAACAGACCGCTGAAGAGCGCCATAATGAGGTACTTAATAGGCTTGAGGAGGATGGTGGGCGCGAAGATCTGGCGAATGAAGCGAGCGATCCAGCCTTCGGTGACGGTGGCGCCGAGGTCGAGAGAAGCCGTTTGCGAGAGCTTGAAGCAGGGGAAGCTGTCGGCGCAGGAGAGTTAGTTGAACACCGAAGAGATCATCTGTTAGCTACTCACCAATCGATGCGGTTGGACTGCGAGGGAAGAGAAAGGTGAGCTCTCTCTCTTTGTGCTTCCTCGGTCGGCGACCACTCACCTCGATCCTGCGCAGGTCGATGGCCATAGCAGAGACAAAGATAGTGACCTGTAGCAAAGCGTTGACGAGAACCGCCCCAGCAGCGTAGATGGCGAAGTTGCGAACGGCGGGCACTGCGAAGGAGAGAGAGGTCAGCGCCACTCGTTCCCCTCTTCTGGCCCAAGAGAAAGCACTCACTGCCAACCATAGCACCCAATCCGAACGCCACAATCTCACAACTCGCGCTTAACAAGATGCTGGGACCCATCCTTCCCAACGCTCTCGCGACTCGCTCCTCGGCGGGCGGCAATCCCTCGGGATCATCCTCCTGCTGGTCCTCGCCGAAAAGAGGACCATGGCGAGCAGCAGTGGCGTAGGCGCGGGCGTTCTGTTGGTCGAGCTCGTGCGAGAGGATGAAGACGTTGTCGACTCTGCGAGAGGGAAGAGATTAGCGAGGGAAGGGGAGTCGAAGGAGTCGGAACGCACCCGATGGCGAGGACGAGGAAGGGGATGACTTCGGCGATCACCAGAGTCTGTACAAGAGCAATCGAATCAGCCGAGAGCGCCGAGAGCTGTCTCCAACGCGCCACTCACCACCTTGACTCCCATCGCCGAGCACAGCGCGACCGAAGTCGAAACCGACAGCAAAACGATGATGATGCCCCACAGCCCGAGCAAGAACTTGGAATCCACCAACACCTGTCTCTTGAAGTAAGCTCCCATGCCGCTCGTACTCCCAGCGAGCGAGTTCAACGAGTTGGACCGAGCCCTTCCTCCCGCGCGTCTGGGGAGAGGAATCATGCGAACGAGTTGGACGAGGGAGGCGCCGAGGAGGAAGAGACCGCGTCCGAGGGCTTTGGCGAGTCCTGAGCCGGAGGAACCGAGGTTGATGGCGACGTAGAGGAACCTTCGAGGGAGGGGGGAGGAGGTCAGCGAGGACGAGAGAAGCGAGAGAAGCAACAAAGCTCACATGAAGATGTAGGAAAGCACCACGATAGGAACATCGGTATTGGTACTAGCGCTCAATTCCTCCTCCAAGCTCAACCCCGTCGAAAAAGCGACTTGCAATCCCAACTCCTGAGCCTCACCTCCTGGTCTCGCCAGCTCATGCAAGAACTTCTGCAGCTCTGCCTCCCACTCCTCCGCTCTGGCCACCTCATCCTTATCGAGCGAATTGCGAACGACATAGGTGATGACGATGGCCCTCGCCTGGTCCGCTTGAAGGAGATCGCCCTCCTGGTCGGGAGTGGGAACGCCGCCGAGAACGAGCTTGACGTTGAGAGGCTGTCCGAACGAGGGAAGACAGGCGGCAGGGGTCGTAGCGCATTGATTGAGCTGATCGGCCCAAGTATCCTCCGTCACGCCGTCGAGAGAATCTCCAAAGTAGCCCATGAGCGACTGGACGACGCAGCCCGTCGAGTCGGTCGGTGGAGCGGGATCGGTGGCGGGCGAGAAGCATACGGAGGAAAGGGTGAGGTTGGAAGGACTGGAAGTGAGTGCTCGGATTTGAGCTTCGGTGCGTGCGAGGAATTGGAGGCGAGGGAAATTGAGAACGGGAGCATCGACGGCGGTCCAGGGTGCTCGAGTGACGGTGAGGTCCGAGTTGAGGTCGAGGTCGAGGGTTGAGACGTGAGGAGAGGTAGGAGCAACGGAGAGGAAGATCTGCTCAGTGCGGTAGAAGGGTCCGAAGCCTTCCTCGAACGTCGCCTTGGCTCGTTCGGCGGGGCTGCCTTTGGCGACCCACAGCCTGACGGGGTCCTTCTCCACCTCAAACCGTCCCCAACCGAGGTTGACTACTCCGCAAACGACGCAGCCGAGGGCGAGGGTGAGCCACGGCGAACGGGCGCAGAAGAGGCCGAGGCGGTAGAAAATGTTGGAGAGGGCGGTGTTGAGAGGGTAGGTGCGAGGTTGGAGGAAAGGCGAGGGTTCGGAAGGGGAGGGAGCGAGGAGCGAGGCGCCTTGGCCGAGTTGACGGCGGGAGGAGAGCGAGTTGTGGTTCGAGGAAGAGTTGGTCGTCCGTTGCGAAGCGAGGTCCTCGCCGTCCTGGGCTCCTGCCGTACTAGTAGCTCCGACGAGCGAGTTCCGTCCCGATCCCCCTCCTCCTCCACGCTGTCCTCGTCGGCCACCAATTACCGTTGGCGACTCATCAAACTCGCCCGCCAGAGGATCCTCCAACGGCAGCTGATCGTAGCCGCTCGCACTCGGGCTCCTACTCCACCGTCCTCCCACACCCGCAAACGACAACCTATTCCTCAACCTCGTCCATCCATTCTCCTCATCCTTGACTCCCGCCGCCACTCCTCCCCTCCTCGCCCACAGCTCCGAAACGGCGAGCAAGACCGTACAAGCGACCAGGGTGACGGCGTAAAGGATAGTAAGGGAGAAAGCAAAGCAGCTCATCTTGCCGACCTTGCAGCGATGCTTGTACCTCTCCTCTGGCGATTCGATGGGGGGAAGGACGGCGCAGACGGAGGGACAATCGGGGCAGGCGCAGCGGGCGTTGAGGCCTGTGTCGGCGCAGGAGAGGGGCTTGTCGGCGAAGGGAACGCCGAAGGTGGTGTTGGTGGATGGGGGAGGGAACGGGTGCTGTTCGTCGAGTTCGGTGGCGAGAGTGGAGGCGAAGAAAGAAGGCGAGGGGAAGTTGATCTGGAAGGGAGAGCCGAGGGCGCGCTCTTGACCCATGTAGCGAAGGAAGGGGAGGTAGGACTTGGCTCCACCTATTTGCGCGACCAAGATGGGGCAAGTAGTCAGCTCGGCGTCAAGAGGGCGCGCCGAAGCAAGTCACTCACCGCCGAGAAGGTCCATCGCGTAACCGTTGGTAGCTCCAAACTTGACGTCCTTGCAGCTGTTGAAGAATCCCTCGCCGAACGAAGGAGCTACGTCCATCTCGACCGCCTTGACGGCATCCTTGCCATTCGAGAGGCGCTGAGTCTCAGTCACCGAGAGGAAGAGGGATTGATCGGGCTGTGGGAGGTGGTTGGAAGTGGTCAGTTGAGTTGATTCAAGCGTTGAGGACGACGACTGTACCGCACCGAGCATGTAAAGGAGCAGTAGAAGTGTCGGAAGTTGGAGCGGCAGGCGGGGCCTTTTGAGGGAGTACAGCACGGTCAGCTTTCGTCGGTAGTGCTCGAGAGAACGATCACCGTGACTGACAGGTAGCGATCAAAGGCTCGGCTTGCTGGAGTGAAGCGCTGAGCACCTCGAGCTGGCCCATGGTGCAGCAGGTCGTGGTGGGGAAGTCTTCTCCGCAGATGTCGGCCAGAGTAGCGAGGAAAGTAGCATCCTCATTCTGATGTATTCGAGTAGATGGTGCGCCAGAAGGGGAGCGTAACGAGGTGCAGAAGGGCGAGGGCGAGCGGGTGTGGGGGGCGAGCGCGACGTCAGCCGATGCTCGAGCTGGACGAGAAGGAGTTGACCTACAGGCTGAGCGAGATCATTGTCGGGACAAGGGAGTTCTCCTCCAAAGGTGCTCTGTACTCGATCAGGGTCAGTGAGGTGCAGAAGCCAGCTAGATGAGAGCGGACTGGCTCACCTTGCGGCCACAGCTATCGCGCATTGCACAACGTCCTGCTTCCCGTTTGAATTGTGAATTGGCTGGAGGTGTAGTAGAAGCTACTACCATCGCTGGTAATAGAGCCCATAAGGCGAGATGTAATAGTCGAGGTAACATGGCCGCCGACGAAGAGGAGAGAGGGCAACCTCCCTCGTCGGGACTCGGCTCCGTCGCAGCTTGTCTCTGCCCAATTCGTTCGTCTTCTTTGATCGACTACAACTCGAAGAACGGGGAGGGATGCCACCTCTACTCGATTCGACTACAGAAGATGCTACACCTTCAACTCCCATCAGCGATCCCATCCCCCTCCCGCTACGCCCTCAAGACTCGGATCTCCTCCGCCGTTCAGACTCGCCTGTAGCAAATTCACCTTCCAAATCTCCCAACGGTCAAGGCAGCGCTACCGTCTCATCCCCTTTGACTAGCCCAGCTCCTGTAGCTCAACCGAGCCCTTCTCCTCAGCGACGAGGGGCAGTCGACCAGGGCTCAGCAGACCAGCAGCAACAGCAAGCTCAGCAACAGCAGAACTCGGGTGCAGGTGTCACCAAGGATGGGCAACAAGCTCCTACAGATTCCATCACCCTAGGACAGCTCAAGGGTATCACCGCTGGCTTTCCTCGACCAAAGGTGCGTGCGGCCTCAGGCGCGTGTCGAAGCGAGCCAGAGCGGGCTGTAGGGCACTAAGCTGACCGTCGATCTTTCTACACTACAGCAAACCGTCTACACCTTCCCTTCACCGCCGCCCGACACCTCCGACTTGCTCTCGGAGCTAGAGGAGTTCTACTCTTATGTCGAAGTCCCCCAAGTCCTCGACCACAAGGATAGCTTCATCGACTCATGGCCTCATCAGACCGGTGAGTTGTACTGTAGAATCCTCGCCCGGCTTCTGAGGAAGCCTCGCCCGGCTTCTGAGGAGGCTGCTGTAGCTTGACGCGAGCTCGGACTGACCCTCCGCAATCCACTCCCCCTCCCCGGCTCTGTAACCCTCGCAGAGTTCATCAATACGGCCAAGGATCTCCAGCTCGAGTACATCCAGCAACTCCTCGAAGGTCTCAAGAGCCTCGACGCCGAGATCCGCTTCACCAACGCTCGGCACCTGCTCTACATCGCTCAAGGTGAGCCTCTCGCTTCGCCTTCGTCTTCATGCCCTCCTTCCTCTCCCCATCTCCCCTTCATCAAACTTCCAAGCTCTCCTTCAATCTCCCCGCTAACCCCTTACCCACCTCACCAGGTTCCTTCTCCTCCTCGACCTCCCCAGAGCACCACCTCCACCTAATCCTCCTCAACTGCACTCTCCTCCGCTCCTCCTCCGCCCTCCAAGCACTCTGGACCGCCGTGAAATCCACCGGGGTACGCTGGGAAGCCGTCTCGGGCATCCCGGATCCCGATGCGCCGTATCATGGTATGGGAGGAGGAGGCGCGAGGGATGCGGATGGATATACCCAGCAGGAGAGGCAGGAACAGTTGGATGAGATCAATGGAGAATTGGCGTTGCTGTTGGCGGTGTTGTACTTTATGGTTGAGTGCTTTAGGGGAGAGGAGCAGTGGGGGGAGGAATTGAGTGAGTCGCTTCGGCTCGCCGTTGATGTCTTTGCGCTGGACGGTGCTGACCCTTGCTTGTTCCTCTTTTTCTTTTTTCCTCTCCCCTTTCCTTGATGCTTCACCCTCTTGCCTCGCCTTGACTCGCTCTCAACCCTCGCCCTTTGCAGTGGCTCTCGAACCGCCCATGCCCATTTACCTCTTCAACCTCGTCGCTGGGCTTCGAGAACGGAACGCCAAGGGCTATCCTGTTAAGAAGGTGAGCTGAGGCTTCTGCTGGGCCCTTCCTCGCCCTTCTTCGACAAACTCGAAGGAAGCGCCGAGTAGCGCCGAGCAGCGCCGAGCAGCGAGCTTGAGCTAAAGAGCAACCTGCTGACCTACTCTGCATCCTACAGCTCCTCCTCCTCCTTTGGAAGTCGATCCTCTGCTGCATCGGTGGTATGAAGGACATCGGCCGCGTCAAGACATTCGTTCGCTCGGTCGAGGGTCTCCCTCCAGACGACAAGACTCCTCGCTCCGACAATCGTTCGTTATTCCTGCTCGGTTCTTCCTTTTTTTTCCCTCGCACTGACCCGCTATCTCCCGCACAGTCCCCAACACCAAAGTCGCACCTCCCGACTTCCAATCCTTCCGCAACGAAATCACCTCAAAATACCCTTCCTACGCTCCCCCGCCAATACCGCTGGTGACGAACCTCGACCGTCTCTCCGCTGCAGCAGCTCCTTCCCCCGTGCGCCCGATCTTCAGCTACCACATCAACGCGAATCACGACCCGACGTCCTCCGCCAACGGCGGCTCCAACTCCCTTCCTCCCGCTGGACCTCCCCAACCCGCCACTCCCGCGCCTTCGCCTCCTCCTTCCCCCGCTCCCAAACCCAAGAAACAGCAATTCCAAACGGACCAAACCAAGCCTTTCGTCCTCCCCTTCGCGCCCGCCAACGCCGGTCCTCGAGGTGGTCCTCCCCGCGCTGTGCCCGCTTCGATCGACGAAGCGGGAGAGTTGTATAGGAGGAACATGAGGATTTCGACCGAGTTGTGGCAGACTTGGAAGTTGAGGGAGGAGTTTATGGCGGATGAAGGGGGGTTGGTTAAGGCTGAGAAGATGGCGGCGGGCCAGCAGCAGGGGCAGGCGAGGATGGGATCGGGGTCGGAAGGGAAGGGAAAGGCGAGGAGTGGTGGGAGTACTGCGAGTGCTGGGTTGCCGGTTGGGGGGTTGAGAGAGATTGGAAGTAGGGAGGATGCGGCGAGATTGTCGAGGAGGATGGAGGCGTTGGCGGTGGATGATGATGATGAAGCTGAGGGAGATGGAGGGGAGGAGGGAGAGGATGATGATGAGGAGGATGAGGAGGATCCGATGGACCCGTTGACTATGTTGAGGAGGTTGGAGAGGCGCATGAGGGTCGAGGAGGAGGGCGAGAAGGATGAGAAGCGGAAGAAGGAGGCGAGGGCCAAGAGGGTTGACGTGCAGAGGTTGGAGAGGGTCGAGATGCTTTACGTAAGCTTTTTCTTTCGGCGATGATTTGAGAGCCGAGACTAACCTCCTACACCCACTCTCGCAGCGCGCCGTCCTTCCTCAAATGCAGAGCGCCGTCATCGTTCTCCTCAAGCTCCTTCTCGCTACCGTCACCGCCAACAGCAACGCCAACAACAATGGCGCTGGACAAGGCAACGACTCGGGTAACGGTGAGCATTCACTCCTAGGTTGACCAAGGAGCGCCGAGCTGACCTTCCTCCCTCTCGCAGACGAGCCCATTGAGCTCAGCTTGGAGGACACCGACATCAACCGTCATCGCGAGATCACGAGCAAAGCCGTCTCGGCCATCCTCATCCTCACCCTCAAGTGGTTCAAGACGTCTCGTAAGAGTTTCGCTCATGTTGGAAGAGCGAGCTCGGCGCTGATCTTTCGCTTTTAACAGACGTGATGAAGTTCCATTACCTCTCGCAACTCCTCGTCGATTCCAACTGCCTGCTCCTCATCCTCAAGATGTTTGGCTTGCAGGAGGTCTCAACCTCGGTCAAGACGAAGAACGACCGGCCGGACCAGAAGTGCGCCGCTCCCCCTTCTCGTCGCTTTCGCTTGTACTCACCCACCTCCCTCTCCTCAATAGCTTTTTCAAGTACTGCCACGATAGCATCAACCCTTCTTCCTCCTCCCCTCGCCCCGAAGACGCCATGCTTTCCTCCCCACCACCCGGCGATCGCTCCTCGTCGCCGAACGCGCCCAAGGACGGCTCAACTCCCGCTCCCGGCGTCGGCTCGGGCGTCGAGGACGATGAAGTCGAGCTCATCACCGATTACTCGTGGCGCAACTTCTTTGCCGTCATCAACTTTGTGCACATCTTGCAGAAGCTGACCAAGAGGAAGACACATCGCGTGCTGCTGCTCGTGCAGTACAAGAGCTCGGTGAGTGCTCGTTTGTCGAAGGACGAGATGAGCGAGGACTGACGAGGTTGGTAATCGCACAGGCCATCCTCAAGCGCATCCTCAAGGTCTCGCACCCGACGCTTCAGCTCTACGTACTCAAGGTCATCAAGAGTCAAGTTCCCTACTGCGGTCGCAAATGGAGGCAGTGTGCGTTATCTTCTCGCCTTCTTGCTCTCTACTCCAGCTCACTTTCGTCCTCTCTCCCCCTCCTTTCGCTCTCCCCCCTTCCGCCGCGCTCTCCTGCCGTGTCTCTCTCATGCTTCTCTTCGCCCGCTCCCAGCTAACATGAAGGTCATTACCGCCATCTACCTTCACTGCCGCCCCGACCTCCGCGATGAGTGGCTCACCGGCGTAGATGTCGATGCAGACGTCGAGGAGTCTCTGGTCGGTCCTCGTCGCTCGCTGTTCCGCCTCCTTTAGCTGACCCTGCCCTCTCCACCAGCCTCATGAGCAAGCTCTTCGTACCCTCGTTCGCTTCTTCAACACCAAGCACTACGGCTCCTACGCCCCTCACCTTCACCGTCGCTCCTCCTCCGCCGCCGGTCACCCTCCTCCCGACTTCGGAGGAGCAGGCATGCCTCCTCCCTCTCCCGGTCGGCCAAACTCCGCCAGCGGAGGCGATGACGCCTTCCCTCCTACGCGCTCGGTTACGAGCTACGACAGCGACGGAGGTTCCTCGCCGACTTCCTTCTACCGCGCTGGTGGAGGACATGAGATGGATGATTTCGGAGAAGGAGAGTACGAGGTGGATGATCTTCTGCTCTACCCTCGTGCCGAAGGCGAGGGAGGCGATTGGGCAGGACTCGGGCTCGGAGGAGACGATTGGGAGTCGTCGAGGGAGGATTGGGAGCGTTTGGGCGAGATGGTGGGCGATTACAGCGATATCAGTGATAGTGAGAGCGTGGGGAGCCTCAGCGGATTGCTTGGGAGGTATAGCGCTTATGGGCTCGGAGGAGAAGCCAGCAGCGATGGCAGCGTCTCGGAGTTCGATATTGAGGAGGATGAGGAGAGGAGGAGGAACGAGTGGGAGCACATCAGGTTCGTCCTTTCTTTTGTGGTCCCCCTTCCGAGCACCCTTGCTGATCCCTCTCGCTTTTAAACAGCCCCGAAACCATCACCGCGCTGGAGGAGGAGCGCGCCGCCGGTCTCCCTCACAGCACCTCTCCTCGTCCCTCTCGTCGTCGCTCGAGTACCGGTCCCATCTCTCCCGCCCTTCGCCCAGTCCTTATCGACCGCGACGACGACGCTGCCGAGGCCGTCGAGGAGAGTCAGGATGGCCCCGTCGCTGCAGCGCCGCACTCGGGTCCCGCGGTGGATGAAGTCGAGTTGGTGTTTGGAGAGTAGGCGTTGGCGTTTCAATAAGGAAGCATTATACTAGGAGGAGCCGGTCGAAGAGGGTGCGAGTGCCATCGCTAGCGCCACCGCCCTCTGTGGCATCGCTCAGCCGAACTTGTTTTCGGGCCGTTCGTTCCCTCCCCCGCTTGTCCTCGGCTCTCTATTCATCTTCATTCAATCCGACAATCTCTTCACCTCTCGTTTCGTTTCCTCCTCCTTCACTTCACCCTTCTCCCACGATGAGCCACGTCAACTCGGGCGAGGAGGCTCGCCGCGCCGAAGCAGCGCCGAAGCAGCGGCGACGGAAAGCAGCCTGGTGTCTCGCCCGAGGAAGACGGCTCGGGATTGGCTTCTGTGGGCGACGCCTGCAGCGATCGTGGGCGCAGGTCTGGCGGCAGCTGGTGCTCTCTTCGCCCGACGGCAAGGTCAGTCAAGGTTTTTGCCTCCTTCGCGACTCCCCTTGCTGAGACTTTGACTTGGTGCAGGCGTTGAGTCGATCTTCTGGTGGTTCTGTGGTGTTGGTGGGGTGTGGTTAGTCATGACGGTTGTCGCGGTGAGCTACAGAAAGCTCGGCGGTGCTCGATCTCGGCTGGCCTTACTTCTTGTCTGATCAGGCGATGATGCTGGCGGAGGTGGTGATGGCTCATCACCACGATCATAAGATGACGGCTTTGGAGTTCGTCATCTTCGTACGCTCGCGCTTGCGAAGTCGGGCATCGCAATCGCTGACCTTGGACCTCGGTCGACCACCAGGGAACCATCAGCGTGTTGTCCTTAGCCGTCGTTCTCGGCGCCTTGTGCTGGTGGCTAGCTCTCAGACCGTCCGTTTCCGTTGCCATAATGCTGTGGGTGAGTAGTTGCGCTGCACCCTTCGAGCGGGAGGAGAGGCAGCTCAACGCTTTCTCTTTGCAGGGTCAACTCGTCCCGCTCTTCCCGACCTTTCAGGCGTGTGCCAGGTACCAGCTGTTCAACTTGGCGCTCAAAAGGTTCGACGCTCGGAACCAGCATCACGAGCTCGCAACCCCTTCTCGCCGAAGCTCGCGCTCGACCCATTCGCCACCGCCTCAGCTGCCATCATTGAGGAATTCGCACCAAAGCGAGCGAGGGTGGCGTCCTTCGGGCTGGGACTGGCCTTCTCTCCGCGAGAGGTCTTCAGATCCAGCAGAGAGGGAGCTGGCCGAGAGGGGGGGCCGCCATTCGCGCCGAGCTTCACTCGCTTCCGGACGTTCTCCCCGACACCAGGACACCGACTCGAGTGTCGACAGCGCCGAGGACGTTTTACCCTACGACCAGCACCCGCCGCATCCTAGAGCTCCTTCAACACCGTCAGCACCTCACTCGGTCCACTCCTCGCATCGCCGAGTCCCTTCCAACGAGTCTCTGCCCGACCACGACATCTTCGACCTTCCTCGACGATCTACCGCTTCTCACATCACTCGTGCGCAACCATTCGACGCTACTGCACCTCATCAAATCCACCACGCCGCCCGACCTTCGCATTCGGCGCCTCTTCACGCGGCCGACCTTCCCTCAAGCTGGCACCACGACAGCTCGGCTCCCTTCTGATAGAGTAGTATCATAAGAGGCAACTGAAGATGCTGTTTTTGTGTGAACGAGAGCGGAGTGAAGCGAGAGCATCGGCACAGCGCTGGACCGAACCCGTCCTCGGCGCGCTGTTCTTCCTCGGCGCTCTCGAACACAGCTCGAAAATCTCTTGCTGGTCGCTTTATCTCTTCCCTCTCCGTTGTTTTACTGCTAGTCTTTTGTTCGAGCACTCTCCCAGCATCGCAACGCCATGAACTCGGACGAGGAGGCCCTTCGACGTCCGCTCAGCGGCGGAGCAGCAGCGCCAGCGCCAGCCACGGAAAGCCCTGATACTCTCCGCAGGAAGAGAGTAGCGCACACATGGCTCTTTGGAGCAGTAGGATCAGTGATTTCGGGGCTCGCTTTATGCGTTACGGGCGCTGCTTTGACCCAAGGGGGAGGTGAGTCCGAGCAAATGTCTTCTCTTCTCGAGCTGCTGCTGAGTCTACCTCCCGAGCTTCGCAGAGAGCTCAGGACCTTTCTATTGGCTCATTGTCTGCGGTGCTCTTTGGCTGAGCTTGGGAGTCATCCTGGTGAGTTTTCGACGAACACGGAGCGAGGGGATCTCGGCGCTGATCGACTCGGTTTTATTCAGGCTGTGGTGATCAAGGAGCTTCGAGGTCGTCAACATCGATACAAGCATATGAATCGTCTACAGATGTACACCCTTGTAAGCTCGTCGCTGCTTCGCTGACCGCCTGCGCAAGCTGACCTGTTCTCGGCGAACGGCCAACAGGGAATTCTCCTGGTGATGAGCATCGTCATCACCGGCGGAGGGCTGTGGTTCGCCTCTACAGCATCTGGTCTCTCTACTCTGGTGCAAGTAGGCATATGGGTAAGCAGCAAGCTCGAGCCGTGAAAGCCGAGTTTGACCATCTCCCTCTTTGCCGACCCGCTCGCAGTGCCAACTCGTCCCTTGGGGAGTCACCTTTTGGGCGATCCACAAGTACAAAGTGTACTCAAATGCGTGGAGGCGATTTGAGCAACGACACCGTCCGCTTGAACTCGACACCCTCCCGCCGGCAGCTCCTCCGAGTCCTCTTCGCCGAAACTCGACAGCTCAAGGGAGCACCCATTCGCACCCTTCTCGTCGCTCCTCGACTCGACGTTCGCAACAAGATACACAAGCAGCACCTGCCACTCGCAGCTGGGGCTCTTTCGGCTCCCACCGAGCAGCGGAGGAGGGGCACGACGAGGAGGCCGTCCATCATTCGCGCCGAGGCTCGCAAGTGTCCGGCCACACCTCGTTGCACGACCACGGCAACTCCACCGACGATAACGACGAGAACTTATTCCCGTACGACGAGCACCCGCCTTACCGAAGGGTGCCTCCTACGCCTTCAGCACCTCACTCGGTCCACCTCTCCCATCGCCGAGTCCCTTCCAACGAATCCCTGCCCGACCACGACATCTTCGACCTTCCTCGACGATCTACCGCTTCTCACATCACTCGTGCGCAACCATTCGACCCTACTGCGCCTCATCAAATCCACCACGCCCCCCGACCCTCTCACTCGGCGATTTCTCCCCCGACCGACCTCCCCTCAAGCTGGCACCACGACGGCTCGACACCTATTTGAAGTGGAGCAGAGGGTCGAAAGGATAGGTTCTTACGATAGGGTGCATTTGAAGTGAAGAAGTTCAGTATCGAGGCGGAAGGGAGCGAAGGACAGGCGAACGAGCGAACGCCGAGAGGCTTGCGAGCAGTCAAACCAGCGTTTCACGGCTCAGTATCGTCTCGAATCGAGTTGGACGTTACAGCTCGAGAATCTGAGGGCGTTACTGCCCCGCGAGTGACCCTCTTCACAGTCACGCGACTGGCCGTAACCCCTTCGCGACCAACGCCGAATCCCTCCCGTCTTCGCCAACGCCTGCCGCCACAGCTGCGTTTAATCGTCCCTTTCCATATCTACCATCCCATCTAACCCACCCTAGCGATAACCTCACCTCCCAGCCCTCTCCTGACGGCCTCCCTTCCCTCGACCCATCCCTTCCGGCTATGAATCATCGCAATCTCGCCCAAGACCAACCCCGGTACAAACTTGACCCTAGCGCCCTTGACGAACCTCGCGACCTCGTCCTTGTCCATGAAGACCCTCCTCGAAGGGTGGCTCACCAGACTCATCTTGTTGAGAACTGGTCGCTCGCTTCGGTACTTGAGTTCGGCCCAAACGCGCTTCTCCGATACGCGAGCGTCGACGAAAGATGCCGGATCGGGGAGGGTGGTAGGAGAGGTGGAAGTGGAGCCGTACGAGACGGAGGAGATGAAGCCTTGGGAGAGGAGGAGCGAGAGGATTGAGAGGTGCTGCTTGGTTGGTGAGAGGGGTACATAGCGGTGACGGGCGAGGGAAGCGTTGGTGAGCCGTGCGCAAAGCTCGTGAGGCAGCATGTTGGAGTTGTAGTCGACTAGCGAGCGAGTGAGAGCTGCTGGGAGAAAAACGCGAGGTGAGCGGGAGCGTTTGAGCTGGTTCCAAAGGGGCTGAGAGAGCGTACTGTAGGGTGGTAGAAAGTACTTGGTAGCTGCTAGTACACGCGAGTAGAGCTTCCGACGGCGAGCGAGGCGAAAGAAGGCGACAAAGTGCTGTTGTTGGCGGAAGGGAGACCCGCTCGGCGCGAGAGCTTCCAACGGTTGGCTCCTCCCACGTCGCTCGTTCTACTTCGCTACTCTCACTATAATGGACGAAACTAGCCTGCTATGGCATCTTACCGAGTCTGCTCCCGATCGAGACCGCAACTACCATCCGTCGAACAACTCGCGATCCCCGCCGCTCGACGAAACCAAGTTCGCCGCTGACTTCAACAGTCGGCCGGTCATCCTCGTGGACGAGCTACCGGATGAACACCTTGCTGCCTATACCCCACTCATCAACGGGCTGCTCAACCAGTGGAAAGCCGGCGACGACAAAGCGCCCGACGACCTCCGAGCTCACTATCAAGTTATGAAGGAGCTTGCTTCGTGTACTATTGACGGTCATGATCATTTCTACGCCGACTGCTTCAAGCAGCTCATGCTCATTTCTACGCCGACTGCTTCAAGCAGCTCATGCCCTACGTCGGCAAGCTGACCATGGAGATTGAACAAATCGGAGCTCATCTGACGAGTCCTCTCGAGTTTCTCACCGCCGAGGACAAGGAGGACAAGACGAATCCCAAGCCCGACTTGATCCTTCGCCGAGGAAGAAACGGAGAATGGAGGATGATCGCCGAGGTAGTCAAATGGGACGACTCGCTCTTCCTGGAACTCGAGCGTGCTTCAAAGGCCGATGGGCAGGCCGTTAGGATGGAACATCTCGAGCACAAGTATCGGGACATGCTCAACAAGGCGAGCCATTGGATTTCGCCCTTCCCTCGCGCTCGTTCTTCGCTGACGAGACTTTCGGCGATAGCTCGTCCTCTCGCTGGAACGCTGGGGTCTCCGCCACGGTCTCCACTCTAATCACCCTCAAACTCGGCGAGCCTCTCACCATCAACCGCGAGGCACCCTTCTTTGAGAAGAAGCTGCCGAATATGCCAGAGCTCCGAGACAGGATTCCGAAGCTGTATGGAGTGTGGAAGAGCGAGAATGGCGAGGGGATTGGGATGGGAGAGGAAAAGGAGAAGGATACGATGCTTTTGTTGATGGAGTGTGGTGGGAAGTCGATCGAGCGTTTTGAGCCTCTCGCAAAGGTGAGCTGATCAGCTCCGCTCGGCGGCGCTCTCGCTCTCTCTCAATCGCTGACCAACACCCACCCACAACAACAGGCTCTTCCTCTACTCCACTCTCAAATCCCTCCACTACGCCGGCTTTGAGCACCATGATTTCTTCCCTCGCAATGTCGTGATTCCCTTCAACGCCGACGCCAATCCTTTGCTCATTGACTTCACGCTAGTTGAGGAGCGCCGTTGCCGTGGCGAGGATACATGTGTTGAGTTGATAAATGCGCGGAAGAGTTTGCATATTTGTGTGGAGGGCTGAGGTGCCCTTCGCCTGGTCTCCGATTCGCTTGCGCCGAGCTCGTTCGCTGAACCTCGTCTCTCGTTGCTTTCACCACAGATGTCGCACCTTCCAAGGACTCGGGAGCGCCTCGTCAGTCAGTAGATATCGTATGCTACGCTGTACCCCGAACGTCGTTTTGTAATCGAATAGGTCTGCTCGAGTTCTCGACCGACCGAGCGAGGAGAGGAGAAAGGGTTCTCTCCTCGAAGTGAGCTCGAAGGCTGTCTTGTACAGATTTGCGAGAAGAGAGAGCTTTCCGAAAGACCGCCCGAGAGAAGCCTCGTCGTGATTTCTTCGTCTCTCAGTTCTCGCTCGCTCGCTCTCAGCCGCTCATCGAGCTCAATTCAACGCCTCACCTTCGGTCGTCTTTCAATAACCCCCCCCCTCTACTTCCCCTCCCTCTCCTCCTGCTCCTTAGCAGCCTTAACAAAATCATAATGATAAACAAACGCATCGACATACTCCTCGCCCTTGCCATCCTCGGTCCTCAAGCATCCTGCGCCGGGAATGAGACCCGCGCGAGTGAAGCCGAGTTGCTCCCAGCATTTTACCGAGGCGTGGTTGTTGATGAAGACTAGGTTGAAGATGGAGGCGCGGAAGCCTGGTGCAGGTGGAGGGAGGGAGGGGAGTGGGAGGAGAGG
Organism: Leucosporidium yakuticum; assembly: GCA_019775505.1. Classification (NCBI taxonomy): domain Eukaryota; kingdom Fungi; phylum Basidiomycota; class Microbotryomycetes; order Leucosporidiales; family Leucosporidiaceae; genus Leucosporidium; species Leucosporidium yakuticum. The sequence continues at coordinate 191,642 of JACWFO010000011.1, forward strand.
AGAGGGGAGGGGGTGGAGAGGGGCGAGGGAGGGGGTCAGCGAACGGCGAGGAGGGAAGAAGACGAGGTGAGGCGGGAAACGAGTAGTGTGGAGTAGTGAGTGAGTGAGCAAGTTGAGTGGTGATGGTGAAAAGGCTCTCTCTCGACCGAGGTGCAACGAAAGAGGGAAAGCGGAGCACGAAAAAAGACGACGACCCAACTCACCAAGCTTCGGCGCGAAATGAAGGAAGGCCCTTCCCATGTTGACTCCGACTTTGAGTCCACGGTGGACTGTGGGGACTACGAAACCGCCGTTACAAATCTGTGAAGGTCGAGGTCGAGAGAGGGGGGAGGTTAGCGAGGTGGGAGAGCGGAGGAGGGGAGGGGAGCGAGACGAGATGAGACGAGACGAACGTGAGATGCTCGGCCGGGGTAGTTGGGCTGTTTGGCGGGGATGAAAGGGAGGGGTTAGCTCGGTCGAATGGCTCTGGACGAGTAGGCTTCGTGCGAACGAACCTTGATATCTGCAACATCGCAGAAGGGGGTCAGCTCTCATCTCATCTCCTTCCCCCTGCCCCCGCCGTCGCCCTCGACTCACAGAACATGCCCAAAACCGCCTCCTGCCAGCTCCTGCCCGCTCTGACAGCTTCAAGCGAGTAACCGTGTTCCCGATCCAAAGGAGTGCCCTCTACGAGCCCGACGGGAGGGGTATCGAGGAGACCGATGAAGCAATCTGAGCCTGTTTAGTGTGAGGGTCGAGGAGGTGAGTGCGAGTGGAAGGAGCAGGGAGAGAGTGGGAGGAGGGAAGTACCGAAGAAGTAGCCGGCCTACAGAGCGAAAGGAGATTAGCAGGAGCGGAGGGAAACGAGACGAGGAGCGAGAGAGAGAGAGATACGACTCACGAACTGCTCAAACGACTGCTCTCCAAGTTGGGGGTAAGTCCTTCCCTCTATAACAATGTACATCTCATCAGCTTGTCCCTACTGCTCCCTCTCCCTCTCCCTCTCTCCTTGCCTTCTCATCCCCGTGACCCCACCTCCCTCCCCATCGCTCTGCCCCCAAAACTCACCTTCAACAACCGCATTAAAAACCCCCCTCAAATACTCTACCAACTCGTCACTGACCGTCTCCCTCGTCACAGGAAAGACGGTGAGGGCTTTACCCGCTCCACCTGGGAGGAGGAAGGTGCGTGGGAGGAGGGTTGGAGGGACGAGGGGTGCTGAAGGACGATAGGTCGGGGCGCCGCCGTAAGGGGACATTGTTGAGCGATTGGTGGTGAGAGAGGAGGCGAGATGAGGTGGGAGAGGAAGAAGAAGAGGGGGGGGGGGGGGGGGGGGGNNGGGGGGGGACTAACTGGCCTTTGGGCGACGACCTTGGCCGATGGGCGACAGGCCGGCGGCCAACAAGGGGCGGCGGTCGATTTGACCAAGGATGGGGCTTCTCGAGCGATCCGTGGGCTGTAACGATTCGTGACCCATTTACTACATAAACAGAGCAGCAGCTTTCGGCGCTCCTCTCTCTCTCTCTCTCTCTCTCTCGGCGCAAAGCCGTAAAGTCGATGCGAAACCTCGGTCGTGCATCCATTCTAACCCTCAACCCTCGATAACTCTAGCGCCTTTTCCAGCCGACGAAACGCCTAGGCATCAAACAACCTATCAATCGCATCCTTGGAGTTGACCGAAAGTTTGGCTGGAACGATTCGTCGAGAGGGAAGGGGAGGGTCAGCGCCGAGCTCACTCAGATAGCGGCTTGAGTCCGAGAACTCACAAGCCACAGGACTATGTCTCGCCCTAAACGCATGCAACGGACTACCCTTCTCCTCCCCTCCTGCACCAGCTCCTCCCCCAACACTTCTACTCAACGGCGACCCCCCACCGACACTACTACTGCTGGGGCTCGCACCTCCCGGGGCGAAACTCCTCCTCAATACTGCGCTAGCCGAGCGCGAGAGGGAGGAGGGTGTTTGAGGAGAGGGTGGGGTAGGGGAGGAGAGCGAGGAGGAGCGGAAAGTCGGGGTTTGGGGCGAGGGAGAGGGGGAGGGGCGGGTTTTGGGTGAGGAGTGGGGGTGCTGTAGAGGGGAGGAAGGGGAGGGAGAGGCGGGGGAGGGACGAGGAGAGGCGGGTGTGGGAGTGGGAGTGGGAGTGGGAGCGAGTGAGGAGAAACGGTTGAGGCAGCGCATCGAGTCGAAAATGTTCCAGCAGAGGATTATCGCTAGGAGGGTTTCTAGTGTGATGTGGGGCTCGTTAGTTGGGGGGAGAAGGGAGAAGCAAGTAGTAGAGTAGACATACCTAACAGGTGCAAAGGCGTATCAAGGGAAGGGACGACTTGCACGAGATGACCTGCGATGAACCTTCGGAGAGAGAGCCGAGGTCAGCGCCAAGCTCAACACACTCCCCCGAGCAGAGAGCGAACTCACTTGTAAACATCGGTCCTACTACTCAACCACCAACAAACCAACAAGACGGCATTAACCCTCAACCTTTTGGCCGCCTCTCCCCTGCCCATAGGCGCCACCGCCATCTTATGCTTCCTAATCTGCCCCACCTCCTTGTGCACCAACTCCTCCACTCTCTTAACCGGCTGCAAAGCGACTTGAGCGACCCTCTTGACGGGACTGGCGTAGGCTGAAGCGGAGGAGGACATGGGCGCGATGGAGCCGGGGATGGCGCCTCCGCTGCTAGAGGAGGGGCTGCGTTGTATGGGTAGACGAGAGGTGGGGGGCGAGTAAGAGATGGGACCTCCTACAGTGGAGGAGGAGTAGCTTTGTACGCGAGTAGGTGGGGCGGAGCTTGATCCGTAGGGATTCAAGTTGGGTCGTTGTTGGTGTTGAGCGTCGGTGAAGCGGACGTTGCGGGTAAGTGCAGAAGAGTGGGAAGGGGAAGAGGAGAGTCGATTGGGAGTTGTAGTAGAGAGGTCGGGGTAGAGTGGTTTGCGAGGTGCTGGGGTGGGAGTGTGAAGCACGCTGGTGGTCGATGCGCTCAAAGAGTAGTCCATTGTGAGTTGTTGTACTAGAGGTGAGGCTGTGATTGAGGTACAGATTAAAGTTAGCGGTAGTTAATTGTGCTGGAGAGCAGAGAAGGAACTGACTGTCGAGGAGAAGGAGAGAGAGCGACAGAGAGGACTGGTCACAGGGCGGGTGTGATGGGCAAGAGAAAGAGAGGGTTGAAGCTGCACAAGAGTAGAGTAGGAGAGGGAGGAGAGGGGGGATAAGGTGCAGCTGTTGAAGCTCTTCCTCTATTACCCTCTAGTTGATTAGTCGAAACCGGGCGAAGGAAATGAACACAAGGCGAGCAAGGGAAGACAAAGAGCTGGGAGAGACGTCGACGGCGAGGGTTTCTGTCTTACCGCTAACAAGTCTTCAAAGCACATCCACTTGCAACTCGTTCAATCGAAAAATGGTTAGCGAACCTTGGGGCCGCCGTACGTCTCCTCCTCTCCTCCTCCTCCTCCTCTAGCAGCTCCCTCTCTCTAGCTCTCAAACGACTGACTCAACTTGGTCATTTCTTGTCCCGCTTCTGCACCTCATCATCCCTTGTAATCGTCTCCAACTCGTTCTACACCTCTTCTCCCTTACTCAGTCCTCATCGCAGGAGGGTCAGTACACCTTCCCCACTTGTACTTCTCCCTCTCCAGCCCCACTGACGCCTTTTCCTTCCCTTTTACTCTCTGCAAATCGACTACTCCATCTCTTTCACCTCAATTCTCCCCCCCCCCCTTTCTTCTCCTCCCGACCTATCTCGCATTACCTCCCCCATCTTCTCCCCGCTTTTTCAATCCTCCATCTCTCGGCACCTTCTCTTCCTTTTCTTCTTCCCTTCTTGCTCTACTACATCTTTCTCGACCTACTCACCAACAGAACAGATTTCGCTACTCTTGGACGCAAAGACAAGCAGGGAAAGCCCATCTCCAATGAGGAGAGGTGAGTAGTCGCTGCTCTCTCTCCCTCCGCCGAAGTGCTCACTCCTTCTCTTCGCCGTCCTCTACAGACCAGATCTCCCCGCCGCGCACATCATGCGATCTGTGGCCAACAGTACGTTTGAGCAGATCGACTACACGGCGCCTCCAACGACTGCTGACGAGCTCACTCGCTCTTCGCAGTCAAGTTCAAGAGAGTCATCACTTCCCACTCGGGTTGCCACGCCGTCGTCATCAGTCGTGAGTCTACCTCCTTCCACCCGTCTACTCTACACTCCACTGACCCTCCCAACGCTCTACAGTCGACAACAAGGTCCGTCTCCCCTCCCCTCCCTCGGCGCTCTCCTCTCCTCACTGACCTCTCCCTCCCTCTCCCAAAGGCCTACCTCCTCGGCCGCAACGAGCACCACCAACTCTCGCACCCGCTCCCCACCTACCTAACAGTCCCCCACTACACCTCGGACGGCCAAACCGCCTCTCCCACTCCCTCGGCTCCTCAACCATTCCCTCTTCACTCTCTCCCCGACGAGAACGCGCCTAAGGAACTCAAGGAGCAGGGGATTGTAGATGCTGCGGTGGGGAGGGGACATACGATTTTGGTTACTGAGAGGGGAGAGGCTTGGACCGCGGGATGGAACGCGCTGGGTCAGGTTCGTCCTTCTTCCTCTTGCCTCTCGCTCGCTCTCCCCGCTCGCGCACAGTTCACCACTCACCACCTCCCCTCTCTCTACAGTGCGGCCAACCGGACGAAGAGCACATTGGGACTTTTAAGCGCGTTCTCGGCGAGTTGGAGGATGAGAAAGTCATTGGAGCTTCTGCCGGTAACTCGTTCTCCATGTTTGTGACGGAGAGTGGTAAGGTATTTGCTGTGGGAACGGGTGAGAAGGGCGTGTTGGGGAATGGGAAGGTGAGCTTTCTTCTTCTTCTCTCTCTCTCTTTTCTCTCTTTCTCGTTTCGCTCGCTCCCCGCTCGGCCGCGAAAGGTCGGGCGACCAAGCTGACCCCCCCTCGACTTGGCATCGCATCGCCATCACAGACGGGAGAGCACATCGCCACTTCCAAGACGTTCTACATTGAGCAACATGAGCCCCTCCTCGTTCGTGGCGCCATTACCGGCAAGAAGATTGTTCAAATCTCGAGCGGTCAACTTCATACTATCGCCCTTGATGATGAGGGTTACGTTTACGCTTGGGGATTTGGAGGTGAGTTTTGTATTTTCTCTACAACCCGAACCGAGCATTGCGTAATGTCGAAGCACGAAGCGAGCGAGCAAGTAAGCTAACCTCGGCGCTCCCTCCCTCTAGGACTCGGCCGTCTCGGCACCGGCGTGCAAGTCGACGCCCTCGTCCCCACGCTGGTCCCCCAATTCTCCGGCTCCAACCCCCTCACTCGATGCGCCAAGATCTCCGCCGGACCCGCCAACACCCTCTTCATCGACAACCAAGGTCTCCTCTCCCTCTGCGGCAAATGGAAGCTCACGGGCGATGGATCAAGTGGTCAACCTTGGATGACTCCTAAATATGTACAGGATTTGATGGGGTATAAATGGGAGTTGATTAGCGCGGGAGGATCCACGTTGTTTGGCTACTCGAGGGATGAGAAGGAGGGGGATTTTACCGTCGCTTGGGGACAGAATTGCGCGTATGGGGAGTTGGCGTTTGGACCTGGGGCTGTGAGTTACCCCTACCCATCTCTCTCTCTCTCGCTCGATCGTCCCCTCCCTTCCTCTAGCGCCTCGCTGACCCCCCTCCCTCCCCTCCCCTCTCCAACAGCTCAAATCCGCGACCAAACCCCAACGAGTCGAACTTCTCGAAGGGATCGAATTCCTCGACATCGCCGCGGGACAAAACACCACTTTCTTCATCGCTCGACCTCCTCCCCTCCCTCTCGCCGAAGGTCAAGCCGAAATCTCTCCTTCCCCCGCTGTCGACTCGCCCGCACCTGCTCCCGAGCCCGCAGCGGCGCCGAGCGGTGGTGTTGATTTGAGTGGGTTTGGGTTCTCCTTTGGCGCGCCCCCTGCGGAGAAGAAGGACGACGGAGCAGCGGCGGCGGGGAAGAAGCAGACTACGATGAACAGCAAGACGAAGAAGAGGGGAAGGAGCACGACCAAAGAGGAAGAATGGAATGAGTTGGCAAGGTATCCTGTCGTTTATGATGCCGTGGATTCTTGCAAGATTTGTGGCAAAGAGGAGGGTCCGGAGGAGGCGTTGGAGTGTGAGATGGTGAGTTTTGAGCGTCGAGCGTCGAGCGTTGATTGTCGAGGGAGATGAAAGGGATGCTGACGCTTTACGATGACTCGCAGTGCGAGAACGCCTTCCATGGAGCCTGCTGCAACCCTCCAGTCTACGGCGTTCCGGATGGTGAGCTCGCCTTGCTCCTCCCTCTCCTTGCCGACCTCGCTGACCTTCTCCCTCTTCCCTTCTCCTCGGTCCCTCGTACGCAGGAGAGTGGTTCTGCCCCGAATGCTCTACTCGCGATGGACCCGTCAACCCCGATGCGCCTGTTGGGGAGGTGAGCAAGAAGCGCAAGGCCGAGGATGAGGCTGCCAGTGAGTTGCTTCGCTATCGCTTTTCGTTTCTCAAATTCGCTTCGACGCTGTTGGGAGGATTCTCAACGGTGTTGGTGATGAGTCGACGAGTCGGACGAGCCTGCAGCGTAACCGCGCCGAACGAACAGCGACTGATCTCCGAATCTCTCCCTCGCAGCGGCCAACAAGAGGAAGTAAAAAGGAGCTTGAAAGAGAGAGTAATACTCGTGCTTGGCAGTGACTTGGTTAGCTGTGAAATCCGTTCGATCTTGGCTACACTTCGTCTCGACCAGTGAGCGGTCTGCGAAGCCGTCGCCGGCGAAGGACGCGGGAGATTTTGAGGTCGAGCCGACTTGCCTCTGTACCAGCTCGTTCGTCTCCCAGGTTCGGTCCCAGCGGCTCGTCTTCTCGTTGCTGTCCTTTCTCGTGCTCGTCGATACCCCCCTACCCGTCGTCTGCTCGGCTGTACCTTCTTAGCTCCCTCGAGGAAGTCCAACCCGATCCTCTCCTCGAATCAACAAAAGTGCCCAGCATGTGAGGTTGCTGCCTGTCATTCTGTAGCTCTGACCCAAAGCTCAGCTAACATCTTTCTCTAACCTCCTACAGGCTCCGCACCCGTCTCACCTCCCTCGCCCTAGCGACGCCCGTTCGCCAGACTTCGCGCGCCCTCTTCAGCAGCAGCAGCAGCGCCCTCCGCTCTCCCCTCCCTCCTACCATCTCACGAGCTCAGCAGCTCCGTTCGACCATCTCTCGTCGATCTTTCTCCGTCTCCTCTCGTCGGAGGGACGAAGAGCTCGAAGGAGGAAAGCCAGCGCCGGTGCTGCCTTTGCCTGAGGTCTTTAGTTGCACGGAGCAGGATACTAAGAGGTTGACGAGGTTGAGGAATGTGGGAATCAGTGCTCAGTGAGTGCTCTTTGTCTCTTTACTCTGCTGCTGTACAAGCGCTAACCCTCACTTTCGCGCGCGCGTCTCCCCCTTTCCTCCCCCCTCGCCTCCTCAGCATCGACTCAGGCAAGACTACCCTCACCGAGCGTATCCTCTTCTACACGGGACGTATCGCCAGTATCCACGAGGTTCGAGGTCGTGATGCCGTGGGAGCCAAGATGGATAGCATGGAGCTCGAGAGGGAAAAGGGAATCACGATTCAGAGTGCTGCTACTTTCGCCGATTGGGATGTCAAGGAGAGCTCCAGGGAGGAGATGGCGGGGAAGTACAGTATTAACATTATTGATACGCCTGGTGAGTTGGGACTCGGGCTGCTAGGAGGCGTTGGGAGCGAAGGAAGCTGATTCGGACTCGCCCTTGCGTAGGTCACGTCGACTTCACCATTGAGGTCGAGCGTGCTCTTCGTGTTCTCGATGGTGCCGTTCTTGTTCTTTGCGCCGTCTCGGGTGTTCAAGTAGGTCTCTCGTCGCTCCCTGTGCGCTCTTCGGCGCAGAAAGCTGACCTCGGCTCCCTTCCCAGTCCCAAACCATCACCGTCGACCGTCAGATGCGCCGCTACAACGTCCCCCGTCTTTCCTTCATTAATAAAATGGATCGGTGAGTCACTACCTCTCTTTTCCTTCCCTCCTTTGCCGCTCATTCGTGACTGGCTTTCGCAGCGCCGGAGCCAACCCTGAGCGTGTGCTCGGCCAGATTCGCAACAAGCTTCGCATCAAGGCCGCTTTTGTCAACATTGGAATGGGCGAGGAGAGCAACTTTAACGGTGTCATCGATCTTGTCAAGTGGAAGGCCATTTACAACGAGGGAGAGAAGGGGTGAGGGTCTTCGCTTGCCGACTTAGAAGATCTTTGCTGACAGTTTCCTCTGCACCCAGAATGATCGTCAAGTCCGGCGAGATCCCCACCGAGTTCATGGAGGCCGCTATCGCTAAGCGCGCTGAGCTCGTCGAGACCCTCGCCGAGGTCGACGATGAGATCGCCGACGCCTGGCTCGAGGAGCGCGAGATCACCCCCGAGGAGCTCGCTGTGAGTCGAGCACGCGTCTTCTACTTCTCGCCTGTGCGCTGACGCTTGCTGCTTTCACAGGCCGCCATCCGCCGCGCCACCATCTCGCTCAAGTTCTCGCCCGTCTTCCAAGGCTCGGCTCTCGCCAACAAGTCGGTCCAATCCGTCCTCGACGGAGTTTGCCTCTACCTCCCCACTCCCAAGGAGGTTCCTGCTCTCGCCCTCTCCGTCGCCTCGCCCCACGACCCTCCTCAAACCCTCACTCCCACCACCGACGCCCCTCTCGTTTCCCTCGCCTTCAAGCTCGAGGAAGGTCGCTATGGCCAGCTTACCTACATTCGTGTGTACCAAGGTACTCTTAAGAAGGGAGGAACCATCACCAACGTTCGCACGGGCAAGAAGGTCAAGGTTCCCAGGCTCGTAAGGATGCACTCGGACGAGATGGAGGACGTCGATAGCATTGGAGCCGGAGAGATTTGCGCCATGTTTGGTGTTGAGTGCTCGAGTGGAGATACGTTCAGTGATACCCCTGGTGGAGGAGGATACTCGATGGTGAGCTACTTGCTCGCTTTGAAAGGCTGCGCCGAACGCTGACCCTTCGTTCTCGCTCGCAGACCTCCATGTTCGTTCCCGAGCCCGTCATCTCGCTCGCCATCCGCCCCAAGGGACAGGAGACTCCCAACTTCTCGCGCGCCCTCAACCGTTTCCAGAAGGAGGACCCTACCTTCCGCGTTCACGTCGACGCCGAGTCGCAGGAGGTGCGCCCTTTCCTCCCTGCTCGCCCTTCGCTCCTCGCTAACGTCCCCTCTCGCTCACACAGACCATCATCTCCGGTATGGGAGAGCTTCACCTCGACATCTACGTCGAGCGCATGAAGCGCGAATACCAAGTCGAGTGCGTGACTGGCAAGCCCCGTGTCGCCTTCCGTGAGACGATTCAGGACGCCGTTCCCTTCGCCTACACGCACAAGAAGCAGAGTGGAGGAGCTGGACAGTACGGAAAGGTTGTTGGAAGGATCGAGCCGATGGAGATGGACGAGGCGACGGGCAAGGATACCGCCTTCGAGAGTCAGGTCATTGGTGGTAACATTCCTGCCGCTTACATCCCTGCCGTTCAAAAGGTTCGTCTCGCCTTCCCCCCCCCCCTCGTTGAGCATCGCTGACTCTCGGCGCACCCGCAGGGATTCAACGACGCCCTCGAGCGTGGAATCCTCACCGGTCACCCCATCTCGGGCTGCAAGTTCGTCCTCGAGGATGGAGCTGCTCACCAGGTCGATTCCTCCGAGTTGGCTTTCCGTCTCGCTGCCCAGGGCGCCTTCAAGGAGGCCTTCCCCAAGGGTCGCCCCGTCGTCCTCGAGCCCGTCATGAAGGTCGACATTGTCGCGCCTTTGGAGTTCCAGGGTAAGTCTTGAAGATTTGAGGGATGTTGAAGAGGAGTCGAGCTAACTCTCGATACTGTACAGGTGCCGTCATTGGTGGTATCAACCAGCGCAAGGGAACGATCGCCGACACCGAGATTCGGGACGAGGAGTTCACCCTTACCGCCGAGGTCTCGCTCAACGACATGTTCGGATGCACGTTGCTTTCGCTCTCATGTTCGAGTCCCCTTCCTGACCTCTCTTTGCCTTACAGACGCTTCCCAGCTCCGCGGCATGACCCAGGGTTCGTCTCTCTTCCTCCGCCATGCTCGCGCTGCTCGCTAACCTCGCTCTCATCACTCACAGGCAAGGGAGAGTTCACCATGGAATACCTTCGTCACTCGCCTGTGCTCCCCAACATTCAAAAGGAGATGATGGAGGCTCACCGCTCGTTCACGGCCAAGAAGTGAGGCGGATGAGGAGCGCCGAGGTTCTGCAGGGCGGGAGAGGGAAAGAGATGGGCAGCACGATATTTAGATGTATGTATGTAGCTTTTAGACGACTTGGCAAGATCAATACACCACCCACCCTTCCTCATGACTCGTCTCGAAGGCGCGCAAGGAGTTGCTCGGTCTTTGCTGGAGAGAGCTACTTCTTCCTTACGTCCCTTTCCACTCTACGAAAGCAGGTGATTGCTGACAAGCCAGCTTGCGCTACTACTACAGAAGCTCGCTTTCGAAAAAACCACAGGATCCGGTGAGGCTGGGCTGCCTTCGTAATTTGAAGCAGCGTCCTAAGCAGCGTTTCGGGTACAAGGGAGAAGCGAGCGCATCTGGAGAACTTCTCTTCTCTTGAGAGGCCACCCGAGATTGTCCTCAGTGGTCATCGAGCCCTCGAACGAGCAAGAGCCGAACACTTCGCCGAACCCTTCGCAGCCCTCGACCTCTCCTTGCGCCCAAGATCTGTCCAAAAGGCGCCCGTTACAGCGTAAGAGGCGAGATACTGATCCCTTCTACTTCTTGGGCGCCGCTGCCGGCTCCTCGCCTCCTCCGCCCATCAGGAGAATGACGACGATGGGAAGCAAGTACGGCCAATTCTTTTGAATGAAGCTGTTTCGAGGCGAGGGAAGGGGTGAAGGGAGGGAAGGTGATGAGGACAGCGTAGAGAAGGTCAGCGCGGTGCTCGAGAGGGAATAGGCGACGAAGCGACGAGACGAACCTCTTCTCGGGAGGGGGAGGGATGATCTTGCCGTCCTCGCCGACCGTGACGGGCTTGCCCCCAGCAGCAGCTTCGGGAGCTCGGAAGTGAACGCTGTGGATGGCAGAACGAGCGAACGAGAAGAGGGTGGCGGAAAAGGGCGAGAAAGATCAGCTCGGCGCTCGGCTCATCCTCGACGCTCTCCCGCTTCAAAGCACTCACGGTTCCGGTGCCGTCCCCCTGTCAACCTTAACGGTAATCTCTCCTCCCAAAGCTCCAGCACCACGCTCCGCCTGCTCCCTACTCGCGCCCTTGACGCAAGCCGCTCGCGATCCCTTGCCGGCGGTGGTGTAGCGGAAGCCGGTGAGTTGCGGGGCGGCGGGAGCAGAGTTGTAGACGAGAGTGAGGTGCTCGAGGAAGGACGAGGAAGGAGGGTGGAGGAGGATGCACTGTAGAAGCCAGGAGATGAGCGGGGAGCGCGTGCGCTGAGCTGAGGGAGGGAGACGTACCGAATCGACAGCGATGATCTGCCTCCTCTCCTCCTCTGGTTCCCCAAGCACAATCTGGTACTTCTCTTCCTGCAGCTGCTCATCCTGGTTTGCTCCTCCGGCGAGCCAAGCGGGCGAAACGAGCTCCTCGACGCCCTTGCCCGTCTCCTCCAACCAGGCCTCATCTTGGATCGTATCGACGTGTACCAAGCCTCGAAGAACCCATTCTGGTGCTGCTGCCTCGGAAGAGAAGGAGACGAGTCGATGGTAGAGCGGGAGGGATTGGGTTGAGAGGCGAGCGTCGTCCTGATGGGTTGTAGGGGCGTTAGCACGGAGCAGCGAAGCGGAGTTGGAAACGTACAGATGCTGCTACCAGCGAGACCAGACCAAGCAGGGAGACGCTCAGTAGTGAGGGCAGCATAGTGAGCGAGTTGTGGAAGAGCGAGAGATGCGAGCGAGCGGAGAGGGCGAAGTAGGCTCGGCTCAAGGAGGGCAAGCTCGGGCTGGCAGTGCAAGCAGGAACGAGAGATGATTGCTCTCAGTAGCCAACCACTTGCAGCTCGCTATTCACTTCGCTCACTCTCGCAAGTCGGCGCTTCGCACCCTCGATTTCGTAGCCTTTGTCGCGTTGCTGCCTCCTACTAGCGACCATCCCACGAGCACTCGTCTCAATCAGACCGCACGGACAAAGTGCTGCATCCGATCCGAGTGCTCCCATCGTGCTCAACTGCCGTCTCGCCTAGCCGCTCCCTTCCTCCTCGGCCGAACCTCCTCCTGCGCCGAACTGACTCGTCTACGGGAACCCAATCTGCCTCGCTGCACGACGTTGACGCTCTCCTTCGAGCTGTGGTGTAAGGAAGCGAACCAACCAAGATCAGCCTATCGTTCTCGCTCACCCCGCATTCGAGCTCGGAGAGAGCCAACTCACCACCTTCTTGACCCTCTCAACGTATCCTCCAGCTCCTTTGCCACCCTTGACATCTCCTACACCGTACGGCTCGGCGATCATGACCTCGTCCATGACTACGATGTTCTTGCCTGCCCATCGAACGGGGAGCGTCCTGCCCAAAGCATCAAACAGGGCCTGCGCCTCGTCGCTGACTCCCTGTCCGACCCTTGCGCGAGCCTTCTGATCCTCCAAGACGGCCTTCTCTACCCTGGCGCTGACTTCGGCGGGATTGATGGCGCGTAGGAGGGAGGAAGGGGCGGGGAGCGAGGTGTCGGGCGTAAGGGAGAGGATGGTAACGGCCTTGATTTGAGTCGATTTGATGAGGTGGTAAGACCGTTTCTGAGAGGGAGGATTTTGAGCCGTTTGAGGCTGGGATGAGGCGGCGGAGGAAGCGGAAGCGGATGGGGTGGTGAGGACGACAAAGGAGGTGAGAGGGTCGTAGGTCCAGAGCGTTCCCTCGACTTCACGTTGAGGCAGCTCGCCCGAAGCGGCAATCACTACTCGCAATGGCAAGTTGAGCAGCGTCGTAAGGTCGGGCAAAGCCTCGCCCGTCGTCGTCGTTGAGGCGGCGGCAGCTGGAGGCGTAGGCGTGGCCACAGCGTTGGCGCTCGTTTGGCTCATTCCTGCTCCTCCTCCCGGCTTGGGCGATGCTGTAGCTGATCCTCTACGCGAGTTCTTGCTGCCTCCACCGCCAGCAGCCGGAGTCGACGACGACGCCTTGCGACTGCCGCTGGGCGTCGAGGGCTTGGTGCTCATCGCGCGAGTGCGAGATTGGGCTGTAGCAGAGTAGCATGGGGTTAGCGAGTGCGATCTGAGCATCTGTAGAACATCAGCGCTCACCTGGCTCGACAGGCGATGGGGGTGCTCCTCTAGAGCGCAAGAGGGAGAAGGCCAAGAAACGCGAGAGGGCGGCGCTCAAAGGGTCGATTTCGAAGTTGGGCTTACTCTCGATTAGGAGCAGAAGCAATTGAAATCTCGCGATGCTCTCGTGCGGTACAATAATTGTCGGACGTCTACACAAGCTTCAATACGAACCTACACTCTTCTACCAACCTCCGAGTGCCCTCGATTCGCCCAGCTCGATCCTCGCCGAGTTCGGCGCTCGCCCCTCTCCCTCGTGCACCCCCTTGCCGCCGTCTAAAGTACCCCTCCCTCTTCTATACACCGTAGTAGAGTTGACAGCTGCAATTCAAAGCAGGTCAGCCGTCGTCCGAACGACACCTGAGCCTCCGAGCGCGACACTCACCTTTCGCCTCCTCCTCCCACCACTCACCCCTTCCCTCCCAGCTATACTCCTCCGTGGTCCCGCTCCTCGCCCACTCCACCGTCCCATTCTTCCACTTTTGAACCTCTGCCTCACCATGCTGCATGCTCTGAGTCTTCTCTGCCCCGCGCCGTCCACTGCTGCCCTCGGCGCCGAAGGGGAGGAGCAGAGAACGGTGATAGCCGTAGGGACCAAGTCGAGCGGAGTATTGATAAGGGTACGAGGTGTAGTTGGTGGTGAGAGTGAGTGGGTAGGAGGTTGAATCGGAGAGCTTGCGGCGCCCCGAATGAGTGGAAAGGGCGGAGGAAGTGGAAAGGTGGCTGATGGACTGCCGACAGAAGGAGCGTCAGGGAGGAAAGGAGAAAGATGAGTACATAAGGGATCATCTCACCTCGTACATCCCTCCATCGGCATAGAACTGCGAATTACTCATCCAATTCCTTCCCTCGGTCCTCACTCTCACCTCCCCGGCCCCCGTCTGCAACACGCCCTCGACCCACCAGCTCCTCCTTGACCCTACTTGAGTACTTATAGTCTTGTTTCCTTTCGAGATGAGCCCTGTGGTGGCGAGCTCTTCGGGCGAGGGAGGGAAGCGGTAGGCGGTGAGTCGGCCGGTCGTTCGAACGGGAGGGTCGGTGGAGTCGAGGATGAGGTGTAGGGAGGCCGTGAGGAACCTGTTCGAGGGGAGAATAGTGTGATTAGTGAAGGTGTTGAAGAAGGATTCGCGACGAGAGGACCAGCACCCACCAATTCTCATTCACGCTCCCTCCCTTTCCTTGACCGAGCACCCTCAGCTCAAACGCATGCTCCTTGTCATCCGTCAACCTGACCAATAAGTCAGTTTGTGCGGCTCACGTCTCTCTGACTCTCCTCAGCGACTCACCCTCCCAAGAACGCCGTCAAATCCCCCCAACCGCTCGGCACGTCAAACGCCCTCAAGCTAGCCATCGGCCGCCACAGAAGAGGGTTCGCTCCGCCGGTGTAGAGGATGGGGAACGGATTGATGATAGTTGCTGTAAAGCGTAGAAGAGTCAACTCAATCGCGCAGAGACGGAGGAACAGAGATCAGTAGCGCACCGAGTTGGCCGTCGATCCAGAGTTGGATTTCGCGGAAGGGTCCTCGAGCGGGAAGCTCGGCCGATGGGGGAAGATAAGGTGCAAAGTGAGAGGGGATGTTGCCGTACCAGAACTCCTGGGTTTGGTGGAGGCGATTCAGCAGCGAGACGGGACAAGGGGAGGCGCCGAGCTCACCTCGTCGCCGTTTCCCGTGGCTAGGATCTCGATGTAGGCTTCGGCGGTGTTCTGTTGAGGCGGAAGAGATATTTAGTAAGTTTTTAATTCCGCTAGGGAGCTCCAAGCGCACCTTGGGTAGCTTCAGCTTCTTCCTCGTCTCGCCGGGGAACCTCATCATCTGCGATTTGTCCTCGCTGCCCGTCGACAGCGGCAGGATGACATCCGCTGTAGCAGGAGAGGGAGAATCATCTGTAGGTTCGTACACCGTTATGCGAAGGGTGGTATTGAATCGCCCTCATGTTCAGAAAGGCAGGGAATCAGCAAACGCCGAGCGCCGAAAGCCAAAACAGCGGTTCACCGGTGTAGTGATCGGTAATGAGGTTGTTCTCATCAAAAGTCAGCTTCCCAGGACGAGCAAAGACGGGTCGAAACCGAGTCACATCTTTGTCTGCTGTCCAAACGATCCCGTCTAGAGTCGGCTCGGCGGTGGACGTGCGCCAAACTGTCGTGGTGCAGGGATTAGGGTCAGCGAGGGAGATAGTACGAAGTGGAGTAAAACCCAAGCTCTCACCCTCAATATGCTCAAGACTGATGGAACCGAGTCGGTCGAACTGAACGCCCGACGAGGTGACCTCCAGACCGAGAATGATAGCTGCCCACTCGTTCGGAGGCCCACAGTCGGTAACAGGGGTGTAGTCGATTACCTTCGGTAGGTCTGCAGGTCACGGAGGTCAGCTAACGTGTTGCACGAGGGCACAGCTCCCGAAACCTCACCCCAAGACCGCGCGAACTCGTATTGGAGTAGCTCGACGGTGCAGCTCTTGCCGCCACGGGGGACCACCGGTGGATGGTGCAACTGGTAGTTCTGTAGCGGTGGCTGCTTTGTCGGATCGGTGAAGGGAGGGAAGGACAGGGCAGGTGGGGGTTGGAGGATGAGTCGCTCGACAGAGGGGGAGAGGGGCGATGGTAGAGCAGAGCTGAGCGGGAGAAGTAGTAGCAGTAGCGATACGCCCAGCGCCGATAAATGAGGCGACATTGTGAAGCAGTGAAACGGCGGAGGGAGAGAGGTGCTCTCGCAGTGCGCCCGTGCGAAGGACCTGCTCCTCTACAAACCGATTTGAGCGAACAGGCTGAATCGCGATCGGCCTTGGAGCAAAACTCGGAGAAATGTGTGCTTCCTCAAGAGCAGACAACCCCGTTTCAGCTTCGACGAAGGAGGGAGAGAAGCGCTCGTCCAGCTCGCGAGGTTTCCCCCTGTTCACAACCCGTCTCGCTGCTTGATCTGCTCTCGACTCGCCTAGAGGACCTGCGATGAAGCTCAAGGAGCTGGAAAGTGGTACGTCTGCTCACCTACATCACCTCCCCCGCTTTTCGCTGATTCTTGAGCTCCCTTCTCGCAGAGCTGCAGCCGCTCAAGGGGTTCGGTAGGCTTTCAACGCGCCTCAAGATGCTTTGAAGAGCTCATACTGACCTCCTACAACTTGACCATCTCACCACAGCCGCTCCCAAACGAGAGCTGGAGCAATATGTCACTTCCCCTCATCTCGCCGCTCGCATGATCTACACGGCCGCTACCGCATTCGACGATATCGAGGAGAAGGATGTACTGGACATGGGATGCGGCTGCGCAGTCTTGAGCATCGCTTCGGTGATGATGGGAGCCAGGTTCGCTCGCTCGCTTCTCCTTGTCTCGCTCTTCGGCTCTCAGACTCACCTCTTTCCCTCTCGCACGCGCTATAGCTCGGTTCTCAGCGTCGACATGGATCCCGATGCCCTCGCTATCGCACGGGAGAACGTCGCTTCGGTCGAAATGGAGGACGAGGTCTCCTTCCTTCATCGCCAGATCGCCGCTTCCGCCGAGACGGCTACATCCAAGGAGGTCGATCTCTTCACGCCGCATGCGCCAGAGTTGACGGAGGAGATTGAGGAGGAGAACGAAGATGGAGAGGTCGAGAAACGGAGCAGGAAGATCGACACGGTGGTGATGAATCCGCCGTTCGGCTCGTGGAACAAGGGCATCGACATGGTCTTCTTGGAAACGGCTTGCGAGGTGAGAAGCACGATTACCCTCTCCTTGGAAACCACCGCTAACTCTCCTGTACTCGCAGATCGCTCACTCGGCCGTCTACTCGCTGAATAAGTCGTCGACTCGGGACTTTATCGAGCGGAAAGCCAAGCAGTTCGGCTTCGAGGGGGAGGTCATCGCCGAGATGAGGGTGAGCTTCACTTTCCCATTGCCCTCGCTCGCTCTATAATCTCCCGTCACTCGAAGATTGAAGCTGACCTTCCGCTCGACTCTTTCCAACGACAGTATGATCTCCCCAAGACGATGGCTTTCCACAAGAAGGCAACCGTCGATATCCAGGTTGACATGTGGCGCTTTGTGAGGGTCAGCGGGGAGCCAGTATGAGGATGCTGGGCGCCAGGATTAGGCGAGGGGGCCGACGAGCAACGCCGAGGGTCAATTGCTCAGGCTGAGCCGGTGCAGACGACTTCGGCTGTCGTCGAGATGGAAGATTAGATGTAGCATTACGCAACTGAGGTAATCTGTACACTTATCCTGCTCGACTCGAAAGCTAGAAGCGAAATGGCTCAAGCATCCAAGGAGCGACGCCGAACACTCTGTACTTTACATTTGGCGCTGTCGGAAAAGACCAACACACTTCTCATATTCGCACGAGCTACCAGCTTCGAAACGAGATGCATCGTCTCCTCCGAGACGTCTTCGGGCGGTCCGCTCTCAGTTTCGACGATCTCGACCCATAGCGCCTTCGACAGGGTCTCCCTCTTGCCTTCACCTCACCTCGACCATGGCTGCCCTGCGATCATCTCTTCGACTGGCTCATGCTGCTGCTACAACACGTCGACTGTTCTCCTCCACCTCTACCGCAAGATGGGGCAGCCCTCGTCCTTCTCTCGCTGGCCTCCCCATCGACATCCACCCCGAAGTCCAAGCTGCTCAAGCCGAGGGAAGGGCCATCGTAGCACTAGAAAGCACTCTCATCACTCACGGTACGCTCCTGCCTCTTCCTCGCTGTCCTACAGCTTCCTTTGCGTCTCGCATCGCTAATCTCCCTTTCGCGCTCCCAGGTCTCCCTCCACCGCACTCCAACACGCTCCCCGTCGAATGCGAAGACATCCTCCGAGCACAAGGAGTCACTCCCGCTACTATCGCCATCCTTAACGGC
Source organism: Leucosporidium yakuticum (assembly GCA_019775505.1). NCBI lineage: Eukaryota > Fungi > Basidiomycota > Microbotryomycetes > Leucosporidiales > Leucosporidiaceae > Leucosporidium > Leucosporidium yakuticum. The sequence continues at coordinate 209,685 of JACWFO010000011.1, forward strand.
CGCATCAAGGTCGGATTGGAGAGCTCTCAACTCGACGAGCTGGCTGAGAAGGGCTTCGCGGCCAAGAAGGATGGCGGGGCGAAACTGTGGAAGGTCGGTAGGAGGGAACTTGGAGCTGCGGTGGTCAAGGTGAGCGTCTCAAGCCGTTGCGAAGGACGTAAGTTGACCCCGAACTCGAGCAGCGGATGGACGGCGGGACGACAGTTTCGGGCACCATGGCAGTCGCGCACCTGGCGGGTATCAAGATCTTTTCGACTGGAGGTATTGGAGGTGTTCACCGTGGAGCCGAGACGAGTGAGTAGGCGTGGAACAAGCTCGGAGCTCACTCAGCGCTGACCTTCGCCCTCCTCCTTGTCGCCAGGCTTTGACATCTCTTCCGACCTCATTTCGCTCTCCGATACCCCCGTTACCGTCGTTTGCGCTGGTAGCAAGTCCATCCTCGACATTGGGCTGACGCTGGAGTACCTGGTGAGCCGCTTCTTTTGAGTTCGCGCCGAGCCGAGGCTGATGGCTTCGCTTTGCCGCTGATAGGAAGCGCATGCTGTTCCTGTTGCTGCGTACAAGACGTTGGACTGGCCTGCCTTCTATACGCCAACATCTGGCTTCAAGGTAAGCGCTTGCTTCCCGCTCGGCCGAGACGACGAGCTGACCTCCCCTCCCTTCGCAGGCGCCCATGCAGCTCGACTCGGCTCGCCAGGTCGCCGAGACCATCAGTATGTTCCTCCTGCTACCCATGTTTGCGCCTGGGCTGACTCGCGTCCTCCTACAGTCATGACCGACCGCCTTTCCCTCCCCAACTCACTCCTTCTCGGCGTTCCCATCCCCGAAGAATGGCACGCTGCCGGACATGCGCTGCAAGAGGCAGTAGAGCAAGCGGTCATGGAGAGTGTGGAGAATGGAATGGCCAAGAGCGGCAAGAGGGTCACTCCCTGGCTCTTGCAGCGCGTGAGCGAGCTCACCAAAGGAAGCTCGATTGATAGCAGTGGGTCGTTTCCCTGTTCTCCCTACCTGCGATAGATTACTGACTTGCTTTCCTACTCATAGACAAGGCTCTCATCAAGAACAATGTCAAGGTCGGAGGAGAGATTGCCCTCGAGCATGCTCGGCTGCTCAAAGAGGTGTGAAGAGTTCGGCCCGTCTTATCGACTGCAATAGAAGTACTGAGATCTCGTTGTACCCCATCTACAGATCCTACCTTCGCCATCCTCATCAGCGAACTTCCAACCCGCCATTCCCGCTGCTCTTCCCGCCGACCTTTCCGCCTCTCCCCCTCCCCCACCCGCCGAGCCAACTCCACTAGCTCTCCCTCCCGCTCCACTCCTCGTCGTCGGCTCCCTCGCCATCGACATAACCATGCACCCGACCTCGGTCTCCCCACTGCGCACCACCGCACCAGGCAAAGTCTCCCTCTCCCTCGGCGGGGTAGCAGGCAACGTCGCTGGCGCGGCTCATTCCCTTCTCGGCGGGGAGGAAGTGATGCTCGTTGCGCCTGTGGGGGATGATTTGTTGGGAAGTGTAGCGAGGAGTGGGGTGAAGGATAGGGGGATGAGAGGTGATGGGTTGGTCAAGTTGAGGGAGAGTGAGAGGACCGCGACTTGTGGGATTTTGTTGGATCAGACGGGAGAGTTGGTCGGTGGGGTGGCGGATATGGCGATTGCGGCTGAGTTGGAGGGAGAGCAGGTAGGTTCTTTCCGCTTGACCGCAGAGATGGAAGCTGACTCGCGCCTTTGCAGGTCGTCGAGCTCATCAAGGAGAATCGGCCGAAACTCGTTTGCTTCGACGGCAACCTTTCCGAGGCTACGATGGGAACGATGCTCAAGCATTGCTCAACAGCGAATGTTCCAAGTGCGTTGCTCTCCCTCTCGTCTCCTCTAACCGTCACTAACCCCCCTTCCCTGGCAGCCTTCTTCGAGCCGACCTCCAACGCCCAATCCCTCAAGCTCTTGCGCGCGATCCAATCCACCGCACCTCGCAACCCATCTCCACCACCACATCCCTACGTAACCTACTCCACCCCCAACATCCACGAGCTCTCAACCCTCTACACCCACCTCCAATCCCTCGAATCCGACTCGCCGACAGCCAAGCTCTTCGCGATGGACCTCTGGTTCGACTTTATCAATGTTCCTTCCTCGCTCCTCGAACGCCGACTACCTTCATGGGTAGTGAATGAAGGTGTGGCGGTCATGGCCGTCCAACTGCTGCCCATCTTCGGCACCCTCTTCGTCAAGAGCGGCTCGAGGGGGGTCGTCGTCATCCAGCGTGTCTCGGGCGAAGAGAACGTCGCTCACTGGAAGGCCGAGGGTGATAGGAAAGGATTGGTAGTTGCTCCTTCGAGTCAAGGACCGAGCGAGGCGGTCGTGATTCGTCATTTCGAGGCGTTGGAGTTGAAGGAGGAGGAGGTCAAGAACGTTACGGGCGCGGGAGATAACTTGGCGGGCGCTATGCTCGCGGGCATGGTCAAGGGTTTGCGTGCGGATAGGCCCGAGGACTTGGAGAAGATTGTCGAGATGGCGCAGAGGTGAGTTGGGTCGTCAGGTGAGGGAAAGGAGAGAGCTGACTCGGCGCCGAATCTTGCAGGGCGGCTATCAACACCCTGAAGAGTGCCGAGGCGGTCGGGTGAATTAAGAGTTGATCTTGAAGACTTGGTGAACTCTGCTGACCTTCGCTGCCTTCCCTACAGAGACCATGCGGAGCTGAGGAAGTTGCTGCCCTCGGCGTAAGGAAAGGAGCAGCGTAAGACGAGCGAAGGGAGGTTTCTCGAGGCAATTTGGTGTAGAATACATTGCATTAACATTATCATACACTATGTTACGCTCAGCCCCAGACTCGGCCGTGGAATCTTCCCCTTGCGAAAGCGCGAAGTCCCCGAGGCGAGGCGCGAAACGGGTTTCGCTCCCTCCTCATCTCGCTCATTGCTCGTCGCACACTGTTCAACATGGCCGCTCTGATCCCCTCTGCCGTTCAAGCTACCCGTCGTCAAGCGCTCGTCTCCCTCTCCTCCCCTTCCCAAATCTTTGCCCTCAGCGTCTCAAGCCAGCGCTCAGCACCAACATCGTCGACTTCATCCCTCCTCCTCTCGTCCGCTGCTGCTTTACCAGCATTCCCTTCCTTCCGCCTTCCTTCCCTCGCTTCTCTCGTGCCCGAGAGCACTTTGGAAGCCCTCAGGGAACTCCTCCCGCCTTGGGTTCTCGCCGTCCCAAAGAGCAAGACGACGCACTCGGCCAAGAAGATGAGGAGCGCTAACAAGGGTCTCAAGGAGAAGCACAGTAGGTTATCCCTTTGCTCTTCTGTAGCTTGCCGAGCTGCCCCAGCTAGCCCGCTCGAGACGCAAGAGCTGACCCTTCTCTCTCTCTCTCTCTCTCTCTGCTCGCTGCTCCCCTCGTACTCCCTATCAAACAGACCTTGTATCATGCCCATCGTGCGGAACGCCCAAGGTCGCTCACCACCTGTGCCACGAGTGTCATGTAGCGTTCAGGAAGGAGTATCACGCAGAGGCAAAGGAGAGGAAGGCCATCGAGCAGCTGTAGAGGGATCACGGAGGGGTGTTTGTAACATTGGGATCGGTTGTCGATATCGTTTGGTGGTGCTGCGAGGGTCCAGGGAGCTGTTAGAGGGCGATACGGCTACGCTCGGCTCAGCTGCTCTCGCGTCGGGCGCTGGTGGGTCGCAAGGGAAGACGAGGAGGCCATGCACGTGGAGATGAGTAGCTCCAAGGCCGTTCTGCAGCGCGCTGCTCTCCTTCGCCTCGCACCCAGTCGACCTTCGCCGCCCCTTCGGCGTTGGCAAGCTGCCTCGTCGGCCCCTGGTGCTCTCTCGCTCCCTTCGCCGCCGCCTACTCGTGCCGTCCACCACTCCATCTTTTCAGCGACTTCGCCGTCACCTCGCTTCTCCTCCGTGCAAAACTCTCACCGCGGACGAGCAACTCAGGAGGCGTCGGGGCTCGCCTCGTCCGGATCCCTCGCCTGCTTTCTTCTTCCTCCTCTTCTTCCTCTTGTTCGCTTCTCGCTGAACCCTCTCGCTGACCTCTCTCCAAACCCGCGCGACGACAAGATGTCCCACCATCCGACCAAACAAGACATCTTCGACCCTCTCTGGCAGCACCAGGTTCTTCGTCGGCCACGGCGACGGCGGGAAGGAGCAGAGAGGGCAAGCATATGGCGAGAGAGACCGTAGAGTCGAGTAGAGTAGGTGCAATAGACATAGATTCGATGCTATCGTCGATGCCACGCAAGCAGTAGTCGCGAGCACCCTCACTCTCGCTCTCCCAAGCTCGCGCTCGGCGCTCATCTCCCTCCCATCCTACTTCAACCCACCATCCCATCGTATTCCCCTACCCCTACCCATCCATACTAACATCCCCCTCCTCCCCCTCCTCCTCCTCCTCCTCCTCAACCTCCGCATCCAAAACCTCCAACTTCCTCCCCTCCCCAGCGAGGACACAGGCGACCCTCCTTCCTTCTCTCCCGTTGAGAGCGAGCCCTTGGGGCGGGAAATGGGGGTCAAATGGGTGGGAGCGGGAGGGAGTGAGGGCGGGGAGGGGAGAGGGCTGCGAGGGAGGGGGAGAAGGGTTAGTAGGGAAGTGGGATGAGAGGGGCACGACGTACGGTGCTGAGAGGGTGAAAGGAGAAGGAGGAGAGAGGGATGGCGAGGAGAGAGAAGGAGGGAGCTGGAGTGTAGCGAAATGGAGAGGGAGGGGGAGAGGAAAGAAGAGCGTCAGTTTAACGCCGAACCTTCTCGGCGTCTCTTGCCGCCTGCTGAGAGCGAGAACGAGAGCCATCGAACAGCGAACCCAAACTCACCTTCCTTCCCCCCAATCTTAACAGCGAGCATAACCTCGACATCATCAAAAAAGTCCCACTGAATGACCTCTACTTCTGCCTCTCCCTTCTCCTCCGTAGCAGCGGCGAGACGAAGCTTCATCCCCGCCTTCTCCCTCTTCCCACCCCCCTCTCCATCACTCTTACACATCCACAGCACCCCACCTTCGACCCATCCCTCCCACACGCTCCCTTCCACCGCTCGCCCTCTCACCATCCCCATCCCCTCAGCACCGGAGCTGAGCACCTCCCCTCCCTCCTCCAAGGTCCCACAGTTCCTCAGTGCCGTCGAAAGCCCCTCGCCAACTTTCTCTGCAAGGAGATGCAGGAGGATAGGGAGGGAGGTCGGCGCTGGCGAGGAGGAGGAAGCGGCGGTGGTGGTGGTGGCGAGGCGCTGAGGACGTTCGGGGGTGGAAGAGGGGATCGTCCGATCTGCTGTTGCTGTCGTTGAGGGAGGAGGAGGAGCAGCGACAGAGATATCGAACTCCTCGTCGTTGGTGGCGGAAGAGAAGGGCGCGCTCGGCGGCGGCGGTGGGGGTCGGCGGGTGGAGGAGGAAGAAGACTCAAGCCACTCAGCGTCCGCCTGTCCTTTCAACTCCTCCTTCATCCTCCTCAATACGCCTTCCACACTCTCCACCGCACCTCCTCTCTGTTCTCCCACTCCCTCAAGCCAACTCCTCGCCTCCTCCCACTCCTTCAATTCCTCCAACCTCCCGACCAGAGGTCCGAACTCCAGAAACGGGATGATAGAGCTCGCGCCGGGCGTGAGACAGTAGGTGATGTAGTGCGCTACGGGGAGGGGTTGGAATTTGGCAAGAGGGCGCAGTTCGGAGCCTTCGAGGGAGGCGACTTTTTCGAGCTCTGTTGTTGATTGGGGAGAGGGTGAGAGGGAGAGGGGAGAAGGAGAAGGAGAAGGTTAGTAAAGGTTTCTCATAAGATCGATATGGCAGGCGAGATGAGAAGCGAGACGGCCAGCTCTCTCGAACTCCCTCCCTCGGCGCTCCCCTCTCGCTTTTCTCCGTCCTCCCGACTTCCCACCACCTCACCTCCACCTCCACCTCCTCCATTCAACAAACACAGAAGCAAAACATAACTCACCAAACTTCAACCACCCCTGAAACGCGACAAAGCACCTCTGCTCCTCCAACACCTCACGTTCCATCTTCGCCGAAGTGCGAATGATAGTTTGGGCGAGGAGGAGGGATTGGGAGATCCATGAGGGGTTGCTGGTGGTTGAGGGGAGAGAGTGGGAGGAGAATTTTGACCTGCGTCGGTATCGGCGTCAGCGAGGGCGAGAAGGAGGGAGAAGGGCAAGAGAGAGAGAGAGAAGGAGACGAGCGTACCAAGCCGCCCAACCCCCCAATTCCTCCAACCTCAACACCACTCTCTCCACCGCGACTTGCAGCTTACTCCATCCGACCTCCTTGAGTTTTTCCAAAGCTACAGCAGTCGCGTTTTCCCATTTACTCAACCCCCGTTCGTTCATCTTGGAGGCTAGGAAGTCGTGGAGTGAGCGTGTTGGGCGGCCGGTGAGGAGGAGGTGGAGTAGTTGGGTTGGTGGGGGGTGGGTCACTGTTATGCAGGTGGCGGGGGTTAGCACGCGCGCGCCGAGCGAGAGGAGGGAGAGCAGACGAACCTCCATGACTCTTGCTCAACTCTCCCAAGCGACTTAACCACGCTTTCCCGATCCTCCTACTTTCCTCCCACAAGCCCCTTGCTTCCTGTAGTGCTTCACAAGCGTAATTCAGGTGAAAGCGAAGGGAAGTAGCCGATTGAGCGAGGAGGTGTAGGGAGGGTGGGAGGGGGAGAGAGAGGGTTCGGGCTGTTAGGGAGGGCGAGGGGAGGGGCGTGGATAAGAGGATGGAGAGCTGAGAGGAGGAGGCGGGGATGGTGATGGATTCGATTTGGGAGGCGAGGGGGATAGAACCGAGGTGGATGGATCCGCCGAGGTAGAGATGCAGGTCGCCTGTGTTGGTGCCGACGAGGAGGAGGCTCTGCTCTTTCTCTTCCTCTTTGACCGTGCTGCCGGGAGCGTCGGAGGGAAGTAATGTTGGGAACCCGGGGCTGGCGACCTTCAAATCAATGGCCCTTCCCATTTCCTTCTCCCTCTCCCGTTGGAGCATAGCATTCTTTGCTCCAAAGACTCCTCCTTGGCCGTGCGTTAATCCACCTGTTGCTCCTCCTCCTCCACCAGCAGCGTTCGCCGCCCCCGTCGCCGAGGCCGAAGAAGGAGGGCTAAGAGGCGCCAAGGGGGGGAGGGAAGCGATGATGCTCGTGGTGCGGGAGGTGAGGAGTGGGTCGGTAGGGTGGTGTAAGGGTTGCCAAGAGAGGTGGGTGATTTGTGGTGGCGTTGGGGAAGGAGTCGCCGAGGGAGGAATGAGGAGCGGGGGAAGGGGGGAGGTGCCGCTGTGAAGGGAGAGGAGGTGGAGGGTGAGGGAGTGGGAAGGTGTTGATGGTAATGTAGGTGTAGGTGATGGGGAGCGGAGAGCGACGGCGAGATGGTTGCCTGTTGGTCGTTGAGCGGAAGGGAAAGGGCGTTCAGCTGGGCGTAAGAGAGTAGCGAGTCCAGTAGAGCTCACCATCTGGACTCCAAGCAATCTGTTGAATCTCCCCTGCGCTAGTAGCTTTCCCTTTTCCAGCCATCAAAGCCCTCCTCGCTGCCAGAGGACCACCTCCCCCTGCTGCTGCTCCTGCTGGAGCTGCTGGTGGAGGAGGAGGTGGAGGAGGAGACCATTCCCAAACGAGGTGAGCTGAACCTGTAGTACGATAGAGGGATAGTTTGTGGTCTGCTGAGCTGGCTGTCGAGGAAGAAGCTGAGGAGGAGAGGGCTGCCAAGTCGCGGGTGGGGCAGCAAGAGGAAGGTTGTAGTTGACTAGCTGTGGGTAATAACCGAGAGGAGAGCAACGGCAACGTTACTTCTGCCATCCTTGCTTTCCTGTAGCCGAATACGAGCTGAAGCTGAGAGACGAGTGACGCGAAAGCAAGAGAGAGCGAGTCGCGTCTCGAGCTTCGAGAGAGGTTTCGAACGGGGTCAAGGGGCTGCATCATTACAGAGCAAGCAGTTCTGTAGGTTGGCAGAGAATAGTGATAGAATAGCCTTAGAAAAGAGCGCTCGGTTCCCCCGCTTAGTCGACACCCTTTCTCCTCCCCTTCGCCCGCCCATCCTCGAGTCGTCTCCCTCTCTTGGCTCCGACTGCCTCGCTCGCTTCTCACAACTCGTTTCTCGGGGATTCATTCGAGTCTAATCAGCTACAGCTACAGGTGAGCTCTCTCTTCACAGCTCTGTACACGACTACAGCTCATCATCGTCCTCTTGCCCTCACAACAGAGCACAGTCCGCCTCGCTGTCCGGCTCTCTTTCCTTCACTCTTCTCTCAAGAGCAGCATCTCTTCTTCTGTACCTCATCACCCTCGCCCTCTCCTTCAACCGCCGCCTACAACTCGCTCATCACCCACCGCCAACTGCGATCCACCAACTCACACGCCCGCGCGCGCCTTCCCTTCATCATCGACGAGCGCTAGGCCAGCGAGAGCAAGACCGCACAAGGACAAGGGACTATCATGTCCAACAGCGCCTCGCGCTTCATCAGCCGCGAGCTCCACTTGCCAGTCTCGCAGGACGATCCCACCGGCGCAACAGCGACGAGCAGAAGCAGCGCGCGGCCCTCCTCGTCGAGTCGATCCGGAGTAGCGGGCGGATCCAGCCCGAGTTCACTACAGAACGGCTCAGCAACAGGAGGAACACCCCTCCCCGCTCTCCCCTCCTCCCTCCTCGACGCTCTAGCTCGCGAGCCGCCTTCCACCCCCTCCGCATCAGGCTCGGGCGAAGGCTCGACGCCGCGCACCTCGCTCTCCTACTCCCGACCATTCCCACCACCCGACCCATCACCCTCACTTCCCTCGCTCCCGCCTCACTCACCCTTGGGGTTCTCCTACTCCCCTTCGGCGCCTACGACCCTCTCGGAGCGGACTGTCAGCGCGGGGAGCGGGAGGTCCCGCTCTTCTGGAGGAGGGAATGAGACCATCTACGGAGGAGCAGGCGGCAGGGCGATGAGAAGGAATCTGTCGGAGGGTCCTCAGGCGGGCGAGGGGTTCTCCTACTCGCCTTCCTCGGCTTCAGGCGGCGCCGAATACGCCAGCGGAGCCCTCCCCTCCACCTCGTCCTCCCACTCGCACTCGCACTCAAACTCAACCTCCAACCCCGACCGAGCGATCCCCCCCGCCCGACGTTCAATGTGGAAATCCTTCGGCCGTCAACCTCGGGCCTCAGACCCTTCCCCCTCTTCCGGTGCTCCTCCATCCTCCTCTTCCTCCTCCTCCTCCCTCCGCGGAACCACCACCACCTTAGCGACAACCTCTACACCACCCATCTCCTCCACCCTCGCTCCCTCGCCCTTCCCCCCCACCTCCTCCTCCTCTTCGAACCCAGTAATCACCCGCCGCGCCTCTTCCACGCGCATGAGGCCCAATACCTCCACTTCCACGAGCGCTAGTAAATGGTTGTACGAAGCCCAGGCTGCTACTGCTTCTGCTGGTGGGAAGTCGAGGAATGGGAGTGCCGTCGCGCAGGGATTGGGGTTGAGGGAACATGTTGAGGGGAGGGAAATGGGGACGGATGAGGAGGAGGAAGAGGATGGTGGGGTGAAGGGGAGGATGAGTGCTAGTGCTAGTAAGAGGAGTTCGTTGAGAGCTTCTGGAGGGGGAGGGGGGTTGGCGCCGGCGGGGAGAGGGGTGGACGCCGAGTTGGATGCTATGGACTACGAGGGCGTCGGCGGTGGTGGGGGGAGGAGGCGGGCGAGTTATCGAAAGGGAGAAGAAACGGATGAGGAGGAGGAAGAAGACTCGGGAGTCGAAGCTGCGAGTCCTTGGACCGGGGGCAGGGAGCAGTATACGCATGATTTATTGAGAGGCGCGGTGGGGGATTCGGATGTTGAAGCTGAGGGGACGGGGACGGAGACGGAGGATGAAGAGGAGGATGAGGAGTCTACGCCCGAGTTGGATGGAGAGGGAGAGGGGGAGTCGTTCGCTGATGCTCAGGAGGGGGACGGCGATGGCGAGGGAGAGGGAGAAGGAGAGGGCGATCGAACCGTCATCCCCCCTTCCGCATCGGATGGATCCCTCAGCAACACTCGATCGAATCCCTCCCTTCATCTCGACCACCCACCACTCTCCGGCGATGCATCCCTCCCCCTCCCCATGTCTCCCTCGCTCGTTACGCCGAGAGCTTCCACCTCGGGAGCTTCGGGCGCACCGCAGATGGGGAGGACCAACTCTGGTACTGGGATGACGAGGCAGGAGGAAGTGGCCGAGGGGTTGAGGCAATTGTCAATGGGAGGGGTTTCGCCCGTGGTTCGTCCTCCTTCTCCTCCTTCTCTCTCTTCTTCGCTCGCTAACCTCCTCCCACTCTAACGAAACAGCAAACGCACCACCGCAAGCTCTCGGCCATTTCCACCACCTCCTCCTCCCACTCTCGCCGAACAGTCTCCACCGCCGATTTCATCGTCGCCGTCGTCGGTCCTCGTCATGTGGGCAAATCAACAGTCATTCGAAGAGGATTGAAAAGACCGCAGGGGAAGCCCGTGGTCGTTGCCGAGGATGAGAGGGAGAATCGAGGTTCGTTTGTCTCTCACTTTCCTCCTTCCTTTCGCTCGCTCGGCCGGCGAGGCTAACTCCCCCGCCTTCCTTCAAACAGTCACGACCTGCACCTCACATTTCACCATCAGCGGCCAAAGTCGTACGATAGAGGTCCTTGAGATTGATATGGCGCTGCTCAAGTATAATGCCGAGGGCGTGATTTGGCCCGAGGGGTTACCTCAGTGCGAGGGGGCTATGCTCTGGTGTGTTTCCGTCTCTTTGTTCGCTTCCGAGGAGGGGCGGCGCCCGATTGCGAGCGAGCTGACCCCTCCTGCGCCGAACAGCTACGACTCGACCGACCCCCGAGCACTCGACTCCCTCTCGCTCCTCCTCCAAGCTTTCTGGACCCGAGGCTCCGACATCCCTCTCATCGTCCTCGCCTGCAAAGCCCAATCCGAAGCCTCATTGAACGCCACCGACCCGAACAAAGCAGCAGCCGTTTGCAACATTTACGGAGCGGGGATTGTGGCGCTGGATGGTGGAGTCGAGGATCCAAAGAAGAAGATGAAGGAGAGCTTTAATTGGGTTATTAGGCAGATTATGAATAACCGGGGTGAGTTCGCTTGCTTCCCCCCCTCTCTCGCTCCTCCTCCTCGCCAAGCCGAGCCGAGCTGACCCTCGCCGAACGACCGAACGCAACAGGCGAACCCCGCCGACCAGCCTCTTCGGCCTCCTCATCCCCCGCCGAATCCCGTCGCGGTTCAATCCTCCCTAGCGACCCACACTCCACCATCCCCCACTCCTCGACCTCCTCCGCCCTTGCCAAGCCCCCAACTTCCACCACCCACACCGGCGCACCAATCTTCGACAACCCCTTCACGGAACTAAGCATCCCCTCTTACCAGGGCGCCTCTTCTTCCTCTGCTCTAGCGGGGGGTGCGGAGTCGCCTACGAGGACTCGGGGGTCAAGGGGCGGGTCGTTGGGCCTGGGGCTGTCTATTGTGCAGGAGGCGCCGGTTGGGTCTGCAGGAGAAGAGGGAGAGGGGGAGAGGCCGTTGTTGGAGGAGGAGAAGGAACCCTCGGCACAGCAGGAGGAGGAGGAGAGGAAGGAGAGGTTGGCTTCGAATGCGACGGCGACGATGGGCGCTTCGACCACGGGGAAGGAGAAGAGGGTTTCGACTAGTGGGGAGGCGAGGGGGGAGTTGGAGAGGAAGGGGTGAGTCGTCTTCTCCAGCGCCTTCGTTAGTGAGGCGAGGCGGATGCTGACTCGCGCTCGCTTGCTACCTCGCTTCGCAGGTCTCACAGCAACGCCAAGTCGAGCGCTTTGGATTTGCACTTCAGTCGAGAGGATATGATTGACAAGTTCCTCTTCGCTTCCGTCACTGGAAACGGTGAGCGCTCTTCCCTCGACTGGCCCGCTCGGCGATAGCTGACCTCCAGCGCATTCTTCAGACGAGCAATACGTCACCCTCTTCCTCATCGTCTACCGTCGATTTGCACGACCTTTCGACGTCCTCACCAAACTCATCGAACGCTTCGATTTCGTCGCCGGTCGACTCAAGACGGACCCCTTGCTCAGTCGATTCGCTCAGATGAAGTGAGCTATCTTTCCTCCCTCGCTCGAAGCACTCGCTGACCTCTTCACCTACAGGCTCTGCGGCGTCCTCTCCACCTGGCTTCAAGCCTACCCCGGCGACTTCACCGCACCAGCAACATTCAACCTCCTCCAACCCTTCCTCACGGGACTACTCCCCCGAGGCGCGACCTGGGTAGCCCACTACGCCATCGAGTTGATCCCCCTCCTCGCCGCTCTACCTCAAATGACCGACCCCGAAGCCTCGTGGGCTCTCCCCGATCGGACGCTCGACGACGTCGCTTCCCCGCCGAATTCCGCTGGTCTCCCTCCCTCGATGACGGCGGCGGAGCCGTACCGCCGACCTTCCCTCGCTCCTTCGTACGAGTCTACCACTAGTAGTAGTGCACCACCTTCGCATGCTCCTACAGACTCGTTCGACGGCAGTAGCTCGCGCCTCAGCGTCCCAGCTTCCAACGACGGCTCGTCCGCTACTCCTCCCACGACAGTCATTCACTCGCCTCAAGATCCTCGGCATCACGCCAACAGCAGCTCGGATGCAGTTTCCATCGATACGGTCGATTCAAATGATCCAGCAAGGAGCTTCAATTCGTCGAGCAACAGCAATAGCAACAGTTGGAAGAAGGGGATCCCTTCGGCGTCGATCTTGGTGGATTTGAGTAATGCTTTGATGGAGTTGCCGGAGGATGTCGTCGCGGTGCAGATTACTAGGATTGCGTGGGAGGCGTTTGCGGATATGACGGTGAGTTTTGCTCCAGACTTCAACAAGAGCGAGCGCTGACTCTTGCTCCCCTCCTTGCACAGCCTCGGGACCTCATGCGCCATGTTCTCGCCCCTCGGGATCCCAAGAACCCTCGTACAGCTCTTCGGGACGCCAAGTCCAACGTCATGCAGTCGATCAACTTTGTCAACGTGAGAACGCCTTTCTCGTCCCTTCTCGCCGAGCGCTCGCTGACCCTTCCTTCGATAGTACCTCGCCGAATGGGTCGCCACGCTCATCCTCGTCCAATCCAAGCTCAAATGGCGCGCTCGAATCCTCGAAAAGTTCATCACCATCGCCTACTCGCTCCGCGAGCAGGAGAACTTTGACTCGCTCATGGGCGTGCTCGCCGGCCTCAACTCGCAACCCGTCTTCCGGCTGTCCGAGACGATGGAGACGATCAACCTCAAGCTTGAGGGAGACAAGACCAAGATGCCCAAGCGGTTGAGGAGCCTCAACAAGCTCATGGCTACCACCAAGAGCTTCTCGGCGTATCGACTCGCCCTCGCCAACTCGGGAGCCAACATGCTGCCTTATCTGTGCGTCGGCATTGTATCTCTACTTATGATGTTCAGTAGACTGACCTTCTTCCTCTCCTACCACGCAGCGGCGTCCACCTCCAAGACATCACCGTCGTCAACGAGATCAAATCCGACATGCGCGACGGCAAGGTCAACTGGAGCAAGTTCTCGCAGATGGGTCGTAGCGCCGCCATCGTCCTCGATTGCTCGCGGTTGGCTCCTTTCCTCCCCATCGACCGCGCTGTCGAACGGTGCATCCTCAACGTCCCTCTCCTCGACAAAGAGGTGAGTAATCGGCTGTGCCGCCGTTTCGCTCGAGAGGCTCTCGCTGACCTCTCCTCTTCTCATTGTTAGAAACAATACGCTCTCTCGTACAGCTACCAGCCGCGCGCATCCTCCGGCAAACCCGTGTCGGCGACTCGGCGAAGGCTCAAGACGTTCGCCGACAAGTCCAAGTCACCCTTCTTCTCTTAGTTATCCTCACCAGTTCGCCTTCTCGCCCTCTTGAGTAGTCTTGTAACTCGATACGCAAAGTACAATCGTTTTCAACACTCACGACTCGAAGTAACGGAAGCTATCGCCTCGCTCCTCCTCATGACCGACCGAAGATCAGTCGCCGCTAATTGGGCCACGCCTGCCCCTTCAACTCCTCCAGCACCTCCAACAAAACGCCCAAGGCGAGCCATCCGAAGCTTTTGACGCCGAAATCCTTCGCATCGGCCTCCTTGGCCGCCATCCATGCTGCCCAAGCCCTCTGCGCCTGTAGCTCGAGACTCGTCTCGAACCCGAGAATCTCCGCGCGACAAAGCTCCATCAACTCGCCCGTCTGCTCCTGGAGGCGAACGATGCTATCCCTCCTCTTGCGGTCGTCCTTCGCCGGCGCCGAGATGGTTCCGATGAACACTTCTCCCTCGCTGAGGTGGTCGTAGGGGCGGTCCGAGAGAGAGTTGAGGTAGGAAAAGTAGACGAGCTCGTCGATGAAGGGGAAAATGAGCTCGAACATCTCCTTGACGAGTTGGCGTTCGGGCGTTTCGCCGAGGCAGCCGCCTGGAAGACGAGCGATGGGGAGCCAGGCAAGCCTCGTCGTGATGATGTTGCTTGGGTCGAGTCCAGCCTCGGCGTCCATGGCGGGGAGGCTTTCGTTGCAGGGAACGTCGCGGAAGAGGCGTCCGAGGAGCTTCTGGCTGGGGTAGAACTCGCGCTCGCGGTGAAACCGCCAGGCGGGAACGAGGAAATCGGGACGAAGAGGTGGAGCTTTGGGGAGCGAGTTGAGGGAGACGCTTTGTCCGGATTTGGGAAAGTCGACGGCGGCGGAGCTGCAAGGGCGAAGGGTGAGTAACGCTCGCCGCCGAGCCGATATCCCGTACTCACTGCAAGCCGGCGAGAAGGAGGCAATCGGGGTCGAACGTTCCCATTGGACTACTATCTGCAATGTGCAGATGACGAGACGAGACGAGGCCGATGAGGTCGGTTAGGACGTAGTCGAGGAAGAACTCGGCGCCATGAGCGAGGGTGCAGGGTTGGTCGAGGCGGCGCACGGGCGCAGGTTCGTAGGCTGCAGGCGGCTCGACGCGTTGGGGGAGAAGCCTCGAGTCGGTGATGAGGAGGAACAAGTCGCCGTCGTAGTCGCCTCCTCCGAGACATGAAGCGAGTGAGCGAGCGCCTGAGGGTGGAGACCGTCAGCTCACCCTCTTCTCGCTACGCAACATGTGAATGACGCACCTTTCGTTGACATGACGACGCAGTTGAAAAGTGAACTCGTCCTCGGCGCAGAGGTTCGAGGGAGCTTGCCGACGGCGCGAACGATCTTGCAAGACGAGGAGAGATTCAGCATCTCCGCCGAAAGCGAGAAGAAGAGCAAAACTCACCTGAACGTCCCCAGGGTGGATCGAAGGCGAGCGAGAGATGATAATCTCTCCTTCGAGGTAGAGATCGGGTTGACCTTGTTGACGGATGCAAGCGAAAATCTCGCCCTCGCCGAGAATGCCGTCCTCGTCGGCGACACCGACCAGCGTCCATCCGTCGACAGGGATCCTCGCCTTGAACTTGATGGTGCGTAAGGCATCGACAACTGCGAGATCGATCCAGAACGAAGCGAAAGGCTCAATCCATGCGCCGAGGTAGTCGAGGCCGAGAAGTTGCGAAAGTCGGCGAAGCGTCGAGGGAGCACGAGCGGCCGTACCGAGTCCCGTCCTCTCGAGTAGGACTGCTGCGTCGACGAGCGAAGAACGAGCGGCTTCGACATCCTTGACCGCCTGTTGTTGGATGGCCATGATCGCCTGCGAAGAGGTACCGTCGCCGAGATCCTCGAGAATCTTGATGAGAGGGCGATTGAGGAAAGCTGGAAGAGGTCGATCGAACGCTTGAGCGATGTCGAGAGTGAGTGAATCAGAAGCGTCGAACTTCTGCATCGACGGTCGCAAACACAGCTGTCGTCCTTTGAGGGTGCGGTCGACCGAGATCATGCCCTTGGAGCCGCCGAGACGGATCTGTTCGGCGCAAGAGTCAGCAAGGTCTCGCGAGCCCCTTCGAAAGAAGACGCGAGTAGGATTCGGTCTCACCTGCCAGCACGATGGTCGTACTCGTTGAGCTCGAGCGCCTCGAAGCGAAGCGAGCAAGGCAGCGTCGACCTCGGCGGCGAGCTCGGTCGAGATCGTTCCGACTCCGTCGGTGAGGCAGTTGAGGCGCTTAGTCTTGGGGTCGAACCTCTCCACGTCCTTGATCTGACGAATCTCCTCCCTCTTGAGCGTGATCGAAGGCTGAGTTGTCGTCCAGAGCTGCGCGATCCTCGCCATGAAGCGTGCTGGGATGTAGATGACCTTCGAGAAGTCGCCCATCGCCTTGAGGATCGAAGGAGCGGACATGCGACTTCCTTCAAACTCGAAAGGCGCCACGAACCAGGTGGAGTGGTCGTGAAGAGCGGATTGCGAGTAGCCGAGGAAGCGGAAGGTCCGACCGCAGAGGGGAATCCCGTCGACGAAGAAGGGGAGGTAGCGACGACGAATGAAGTCCTTCATGTCGACTCGAAAGTCGTGGCGATGCTTCTCGAGATCCTCTTCGCGAATGGAGACGCGCAAAAAGTATTCGGCCTTGCCGTATCGGCGGAGCGTAGCGTTTGACTGGTCGGGAAGGGGGCCCTCGAGCTTGATTCCACTGCAAAGGGGTTAATTCCGCCAATTTTGCGAGGGTCAGCTCATCTCTACTGGCTCGGTCGCTCCTTTCGCTGCTCACCTCGGCGTAAGAACGACGTGACGGCAGACTGAAGCTTGATTCGAGGCAAAACGACTCGACAGACGTGACGGCTGCACTTGATCGCGGGTCTTGCGTAGCTGGGCGAGTAGCTCTTGCGGTGAACTGGCGGGTTGGATCCTCTGAGTGCGAGTAGCCTCCTCGGCGAGCTCGGTGAACGGGCGAGGCGGCCTAGTCGCCTCCTCCTGATCGTCGTAGAGGTCTGCAGCGTCGGAAGAGAAGTGTTGACGATCTGTAGCGAGCTGACGGAGGAGGAAGGAGTGCAAGATGCGCTCGGTGACGAGGGGGCCTTGGTCCCGCTCGAGTCCCCTGATCTCGGCGAGAAGAGAGTCATCGCTGAGCTGACTGGCGCTGAGAATACCGTTGGAGAGCGCCCGCTGGACCTGCATAGGATGCGATCGAGACGAGGGAGAAGGGAGAGACAAGAGAGCAAGCGTCAGTCGGAGGGCGAAGGAAGAAGCAGCGCTCGAAATACGTACTTGAAAAGCGACACGGATATCCGACTGCGCCATGAAAGCGTTGAGCTTCTCGATAGCGCCCGGATCGTACAGGTGACGCCGCCGAACCGTCGCCTTGGAGTCGATGATGCGAGGAAGGCGGACAAAGTTGGGCTTGCGGTAGCGGAAACGGTCGTGTGAGCCCTTGGTAGGGAAGATGATGCGCAAATGCCTCCCGACGAAGGGCGCGACTCGGGCGAACTCGTCGTCGAACGCTCCCAGCCTGCGCCGAGGAGGGCTGCCAGTGCCATCGAGGGAGACGTCGGCGAAGGCTTGTTCGATGAGGTCGACCAGTCCATTCATCGGAACGTCAGTCGAGCGATTGAGGATCCCTCCAACGGCTTCGTAGGTGGGAGGGGTAGTGAGGAGGAGTAGGATGGAAGGAGTCTTGCCCTGGAGCGAACGCGCCGAGATGACCGAGTGCAGGTGCACGGCGATGGTGATGACTTGCTCTCCGGCCCCTAGAGGACTGGATTGGAGTACAATACGCCTGCCCTCTCCGTCGACGGTGAGGGAGCCATCGGAGAAGGCCCGCTGCAGCTCGGTCGAGAAGACTTCGCTACCGTTCACGACCTCGAGACGACCGAACTCGACGGAGGAGACCTTGATCGGCTCGTTGAGCTTGGCGAATTCATCCCTTCTCTGCCTTTCCTCCCGAGGGTCGACGAAGGGTGTCGTTCGGAGGAAGTTGACGAGCTCCGGCGAAGGGATTCCTTGATTGCTCGGCCGGAGACGAAGACGTTGCTGCCGCACGAGGGGTCCTGGTCGAGGGTAGCCGTGGAAGCTAAGCAAGCGTTGCGCGACATCGATGTCGGCGAACGTCACTCGAGCTGCCTTTCGTCGAGCATATCGGTTCCTGCCGACGAGGAAGAGGTGGAGGCGAAAGTTGGCGAGAGGCGCGCCGTGTCGAACGGGAGGGTGATGTACGACGGCTGAGATGGATTCGATGAGGTCCAACTCGGTAGCAGCGAAGGGCACGTGGTCGATAAAGACCTCCATCGCGGCGGCGAAGGGTCGAAACGTACGGCTGAGGTGTGGGAGGAAGGAGGGAGCCGAAGCGAAGTGGCGAAGCAGCGGGGAGCAGCTTCTCGTCCACTCGAGTACTCTGTGCTGTGACAGATAAGCTATGGCCAGCTCTGCTCGCCTCCAGCCTCTTCCACACGGACCTTGTTGTGCTGGCAGAGGCGCGGTCTGAGCTGAGAGCGGCGGCCGGGGGAGCAAAGCAGTCGTCCTAGAGCACTGCAGCAGGAAGGGAGGTCAGTCTTGTAGCCTAGTGTACGCTATATAAGCGAGAGCTCACAGCAAGCGAGCGAAGCGAATCGCAGCGTGAAGAGCGAAATGAGGCAGGAGGGAGAGAGTGGGTTGAGCGGAGCTGCTCCTCGTCTCGACTGGCTCAGCCCCGACTGCAGGTCGGTTGCAGATTTCGCAGCCCGTGTGTCGAGTATCACACTGTTCACCTCGACCGAGCAGCAGCAGCTCACCCTGCGGGTCTGCTGGACATCTCGCCCCTCTCGGCGAAGCTCAGGGAACGCTGGAAGACGAGAACGACCCACTGAGGTTACAGCGCTACAAGGTACAATCCGGAGCCCGTCATGTACATTCAATATCCTCTCTAATCCAGCTCAGGGGCTCAACAGAGCAGCTCGGCGCAAAGCGTTGCTCCGCTCCCTCAATCCAACGCTGCCGGCAGCTTGGTCTTCATCCAATCCCTCAGATCATGCGATCCACCGGCGATGATCCCAAGTGAGGCTCCGAGGAACATGCGCCGTGGTGCAGCGTAGCGAGATAGCCGGTCTGCGAAGAAGAAGGGGTGAGCGAAGTCCGCCGAGCGCCGAGCTTAGCCCTGCTCACAGATTTGACCTGCAGCCGTGGCTAGTCCGAGTCCTGCTAGTCCACCGCTAGCCCACCGTGTCCTGTACGAGGCAGCAGAGTCGGGGAGGGACCGCCGCACGCCTGCTTCAATGCCCTCCTCGAGCCCGACGAAGGTCGCCGTCCAAAGTCCGATCCTTCCGCCGGTTTTGAGGCCTCCTAGCACACCTGAGTACATTACGCGATAGTTCTTGGTCTTTTGGTAGAAGTACCATCTGTCCCGAGGGAGCGAGGAAGGTCAGCAAGAAGAGCGGAAGCGTGCAGGCTCGCGCGAGCTCAGCGAAAGCAGGAAAGCTCACCCTTGCACGGTAGTAGGTAGCCTATGAGCGTTCTCTGCCAGGAATTGACGAGCGGCCAGGCGCGAGGACGTGAGAAGGCCCGAGACGAAGCCAAACGCGCTGGCGGCGATTGGGATGAGGACCAGATCCGAGCGAAGGCCGCCAGGGAGGCCAGACGCGGGGTCGGTGATGGTAGAGCTCATCGTGCGAGCTGTACTGCTCTAGCGGACGAGTTGTGCCCAAAGTCACGCGAGTTGGCGGGAGGGAAACCCAGCTCCGAGCGATTCGCGCCTCTTCGTTCAGCACCACTTCGCGCGCAAGTTTTCCTCATCGCCAGACGACGTACAAGACCAGACAAGTACCTCTGTAAGCTACTCTGCTATCCTACCAAGCTCCCAGCTTCCTCTTGACTGACTTGCAGTCGATTCTAGCCGGCTACTTTTCTCGTCGTCTCTTCGAGCTCCTCCTTCAACAAGCAGGCCTCGCTTCGCTGTAAGGGTCCCCTGCGAGCTCAACTGTAGCTTCTCAAACTGATTCTGTGCTTCTACTTGATCCAGGCGAGCGTTTGCCGACCTTTGAAGGATGTCTCGACCGCGGTTGCGCCCAGCGTTCGCTGCCTGCAGCTGCAGCTGGAAACCCTCGCTGCCAGTGGCCGCGCCCAGCCAGAACGCCTACGCTACACTCTCGGCATCACCTGCTACCCCTTCCGAACCCCTCCTCGACTTCCTCTACCCAGCGTTTGGCTTCTTCTCCCGCTCGCTCCCTCCTCCGTGCGCAAGACCGCCACGACCACCTCCAAATACGCCGATACCGCCATCGCACGTCGACCATGCTCTAAGCAGCACATCGGCTCCTCGGCCGCCCGCAGGAACCTGGAGAAGAGGCTTTGAACCCGTCGCAAAGTGCGTTTGCGGTCGACCGAAGCAGTCCTGCCTTCGGTGCAGATCGGTATCGACTTCAGCGGCACCGAGACGATTACCAGACGAGCTACCGAACGCCTTGGAGGAAGACGACGAGCTAACGCCGCCAGTCGAGGAATCGCCGCAAGACGAGCTCGCAACCACTCCCCCTTCTCCCCCTCCCCCACTCGTTCCGCCGATTTCGTCCAGCAGCTCGGCTACACGGGATTTTATGAGCAAGCCAGAAGACGATCCAGAGGTGCTGTCGCCTCTCGAGCCGCTACGTGAGTCGCGCCAGCCCGTCTTGCGCTAATGCTCGGCGCTGACCTTCCTTTGATCACACAGCGCCTCTCACCGACTCGGAACGCGCTGCCGTTATCCAGCAGGTTCGGATAGACTTAGGGTTTCGCCCTCGCAGCTACGTCAAGGGTAGTCGCTCTCTCGCCCCCTCCATCGGCAGTCGCCGAAGTGGCTCTCGCCCTCTCGCTCCGCTGCAAGCTCTCGAGGAGGAAATCGACTCTCGCTGGCAACTAGGTCGAAGGCTGATGGAAATGCGAGGGGAAGGGCTTTCCGTCAAGGAGCGGGGCGACTTTATTCAGCGCTTAGGGCGACTGGCGAGGGCGTCGAGGCGAGTCGCCGAGGATCCTTTGGAGGAAGCTGGACAGGCCCTGCGATGGTCGCAGCTACGGCGACGGACGGGATGGTACATGGAGCAGATGTTGAGCTCCATGTCGGTAACGGAGGAGGGCTCGCATGGACGGCACGAGCCGGCGCTTTGGATCGACGCCAGGGCTTTGCAAGACCGACTCGGCCCAATCGACTATTCCCCTCCCTCCTCTCTTCCCACCATCGAAGTCGACCCCTACCTCCATCGTCTCTACATCCTCTTCCTCCAGCCCACCACCTCGCCCGAAGAGGCTCGTCGCGTCGAGACCATTCGCCGATCGACCCTCTCACTCCTCCTCGAGTCGTGGCTGCGAGGCAAGGACGGTGCCGAGCACGCCATCAATTTCGTCTGCGGATGGCAGCAGCAGGATGTCCTTCAGTCGACGGGGACCAAGAAGGAGGCGGGCTTCCAGCTCCTGCTCAGGCGTCGGTACGGCGAGGTGCTCGCTCGACTTCAACCTTCGCCCTCGGCATGGCTCTCCGCTTCAACGCACGACTCGTTCGACTACCGCCAGATCGGGCTCCACCTCGTCAATTCGCTCGCAACGGCCGGCTCCCCTCTCGAGGCGGTTCGAGTCTGGCAAGCTCTCAAGCGCCAACTACGGACGCCTCTTCCTTCCGCCGTCGAACTCAAAACGATGGCCACCCTCCTCGAGGGGCTCGCTCAAGGCAAATACTACCAGGACGCCAGCCGCATCGCCAAGGACCTCGATCGCCTCGCCACCTCCTTCCTCCCTTCCTCGCCTTCCTCCTCTCCCGGCGATTCTCCTCCACTCGTCTCCTCCGACATCCGATCTCACCTCATTCACGCCTATCGCATGATGGCACGCGTTGCTGCAGAGCAAGGGCAGCAGTCTCAGCTCGAGACGACGATCTCCCAGCTTCAGCGCACGGGAGGGAGCGACGCCGTCGAAGTGGCGAGTCGTCAGATGAGGCTAGCGAGTCGTTGGAGCAAGATCAAGGAGGTCCGTAGGATCTTCGACACCGCCGTCGCCAAGCCAATGTCGAAGGAGGCGCGAGCGAGGTTGACGGGAGTGCTCGTTGCGGCGTACGTGCGGATGGACGACCTCGAAACGGCGACGGCGGAGCTTACTAAGCTACTCGAGGCGGGAATCAAGCCTTCGGTCCACCTCGTCAACTCGCTCCTCCACGGTCACGCCGCTCGCAACGACGTCGATGCCACTTACAGCCTCTTCCGCCGGCTGGCATGCGGCGAGCTCGGATCTCTCCCCAACTCGGACAGCTACAACGCTCTCGTCACCGCCCACTGCAACCTCCGTGATGTCGACAGCGCCGAGGAAGTCGTCATCGCCATGAAGCAAGCCGGAGTCACGCCCAACCAGCGCGTGTGGACGACTCTCATGAACACCTACGTCGAGCTCGGCGACTGGATGCGGACCATCAAAGTCTACTCGCTGCTGGAGAAGAGCAACGACACCCTCCTTCGACCCGATACCGCCTCGGTCAACGTCGCTCTCAAAGCCGCTATCCTCACCGCCACTCCCGTCTCGACCGTCCTCGCGCTCTTTCGTCAAGCGCTCGATCGTGGATGCCGTCCCAGCGCCACCAGCTACACCACCGTCATGCAGTCGGTCTGCGCCGCCGGCCTCATGGACGTCGCCGAGGACCTCTTCGCCTTGATCGACGCCTCCGCCGACTCGGGCGCCCTCCCCGTCTCGATGAAGCACACCAGGCCCGACGTCTTCCTCTTCTCGACCCTCATTAGCGGCTACCTCAACGCTGGCGAGCTCGTCAAAGCGCGCGCCTGCCTCGGCGAGATGCGCCGTCGAGGCATAGAACCGACTTCCATTACCTACGGCATCATCGTCGGCTCCTTCCTCGAGGAAAGGACCGTCCGGGGCGCTCAGAAGGCTTCCGAATTTGCTCTTCGCTTCCTCAGCAATTCCCCCCTCGACGCCGTCCGCCGCCATCAATCCGCTCGCCTCGACCGACATCTAGCGCGCGGCGACGAGCTGCTCTCCGTCTTCGCCCCCATCCTCAAGCATCACGCCAAGCGAGGAGAAGCCGAAGTCGCGCTCGCAACGTTCCAGCTCATCCTCGACAACGGAGCTCGCCCTTCGATAGAGCTCTACACGACTCTGATGGACGCCTACCGCCGAGGAGACGATCCCGAGGAGGCGGCGAGGAACGTCAGTACCGTCTGGCGCGGGCTACATCAGTCGGTGCTGGACGCCTACGCTCGGAGGGGCAACTCCTACTCGACCGGCCCTCTCTCGACTCGCTGGCTCGACGCCATCGCCTCGCCTTCGCTCGTCAACAGCTCTCTCCCTTCCCCCTCAGCCGCCCAAACCTCACCTCCCTCCACTCCATCTCTCATCATCAGCTCCTCACACTCCCACGACCTTCGCCTACCTCTCAACATTCTCATCGACTCGCTCGACCGCGCTGGTCTCCGCGAGGCCATCCACGAGACGTGGACCAACCTCGCTCGCGAGGGCTTCTCCTTCGACGCCGCCAACTGGAACGCCCTGGCTCGCCACCTCGTCAAGGATCACCAGCTCGAGCGAGCCTGCTGGATCATTCACAACATCCTGATGGACCCCACCATCGCCGAGGGCAGGACTCAGGATTCTCCCGTTAATGAGGACACCACCGCCGATAGGAAGCTTCTCAACAGTCGCTTTGCCACGATCGGCTCTCCCATGATGGCTGCGCCAACGAGAACGCCTTCTCGCCTCGCCGACCAGCGGCACATGGAGCGCCACGCCCATCGCAAAGCGCCCATCCGCATCGAGGAGTTGATCAATTCGCCGGTCGCCGCGCAGGGAGGAGATGTGGGAGAGAGGGGATTCCTCGAAACCGTCGGCAGCGCGCAGGCGGTTCGTCGGCGAGTGTATTGGTTCGCCCATGCCTCGTTGCTGAGTGAGTTGGAGCAGGCCCTCGAGGTGTTGATGGCGGGAGGCGGGCGCAGGATGGGTGATGAGACGAAGACCAAGGTGGTCGAGAAGGAGGAAGCGAGCAAGTTTGTTGCGGAGCTGCAGGAGGAGTACCCGAGGGCGTTTGAGGCGTTGAGGGGTTGGAAAGGGAGGGACGAGGAGGCGTCGACCTTACATTAGACGTTTGATAGCTTAGCAACGCAACGCGCTCATATTGACGTCTACCTGAGCCCTTCGCTGAACCGTGAGCTTTCGACCTTGAGCGAGAGAGCCTGCGAGAGCTGGGAGCTTGATCGCCGAGACCATTCGGGGAGGACCGTTATTTCGTTCGTTCAGCTCTCCTCGCCGGCTCTTCTGGCTTCCTACGAGTACTATGACTTGGTACTGCTATTGCGAACGCTTTCGGACCCACAGACCCCCCTACTCGAGACTAATGACGGCTTTGCCGAGAGCATCCCCCTTGAGCATGGCGACGAAGGCCTCGCCATCGTCGATGCCACGAGTGATGTGCTCGCGAACCCTGTTTGAGAGCAAAAAGAAGAGGTCAGTGATCGAAGGGCAGGTCGGAAAGCAAAGCTCGGCGCTCGCCAGCTACAATTTGAAACGACGCTCACTTGATCTCGCCCGAAGCTACCCAGCGGGGAACCTCCTCGTAGAAGTTTCCGAGATCCTTGCCTCCGATGATGAACCCGCGGTAGGTAAGCTGCTTTCCGACGACGAGGAACGTGTTCTTCACGCCGTAGCGCTCTTCGGGGAGGGCGTTATACTCTGTTGGAGCGAAAGATCAGCGAAAGGGCTCCGGCGCGGTGACGGCCGCAGAGGAGAGTTACGGGAGACGGCACCCTGTTGAACAGCAGCGAGAAGCTGTCAGCTTGAGTCAAGCGAAGAAGCTGGTCAACTAACTCACGCAGGCGATGATTCGGCCGAAGGTATTGATGTTCTCCAAGGCGAGATCGAGAGTCTCTCCGCCAACGTTATCAAAGAAGATATCGAAAGGGTGCTTCTTGAGGATCTCAGCCGTCGACTCGGTCTTGTCTGTGGAGGGGAGGAGAGGTCAGCTTTCGGCCGCCAGTCTTCGGTCGTCGCTCTCGCCGGGAAATTCTACTCACAGTTGAAGGCGACGTCGAAGCCGAGGTCTTTGATGAACTTGACCTTCTCGTCGCTGCCGACCGATCCGATGACCTTGAGACCCTCCCTCTTGGCGAGCTGACCGACGATTTGGCTGGAAGGAAAGAACACGTTATTAGTTGACCTGAACTACTCCATCATGACCGGTAGACGGTCGTCTCGGAGAGTTCGACCTGTAATGCTGAAGAGGCTTACCCTACTGCGCCCGCCGCCGCGCTCACAAAGATCGCTTCTCCCTTCTTGGGCTGGCCGATGTTATAAAACGACCAATACGCTGTCTTGCCTGTGAGAAGACAGATGTTAGTGTTTGAGAGCGAGTTTCTGGAGGGCAAGGGAGCACACCAGGCATTCCTACAGCTCCGACGAGCGTCGTAAACGGCAGCTTCTCCTTGTTCTCGAGAATCTGAGCGCTCGAAGCTTCATCCTCGGTGAGCACGACGTACTGTGAATAGGAAAAGAGGTCAAAGAAGATCTTAGAGATAGAGCAGAAAGAACTGACCTCGGAAAAGTCCCACGATCCCGAAAGAATCTGGCCGGGCTTGAACTTCGCCGAGTCTGAACGGAGGACCACGCCGACAGCGTAGCCTCGGAACGCCTTGCCAACCTCGTAAGCAGGAGAGTAGCTAGGGATGCTGGGATCGCGAATTCGGCCGCGCTGGTAAGGGTCGAGGGAGAGCGCCTTGTTCTGCACGAGGACTCCGCCGTTGAGGTGGACCGTCTCGGGGTTGAAGCTGTCGTCTACAACGCGCTTGAGGGTTTCACCGGCGACGGGGACTCCTGTGAGACGACGAGGCAAATTGTACGGGGAACAGCGCGCGAGGATGAGAGATGAGCGAGGTCGGGAAGGAGACGAGAGCCGAGTTATGGAGGGAAGGGCGTCAGTGGAGCTTCACCAGAGCAGGAGCAAGCTAATACGTACCTTTAGGGATCTTGTTGTAGAGGAGAGTGGTGTTGGGCATGCCGAGCTCTGTACCGCGAGCTCGTCATCAGCCGCGTTCGTTGAGCCTAGCTCTTGCACCCTCGCTGTAGCGACTTACAGGCGTTGCTGTACGAGAGAAGGAAGCTCGGAAAGCGTCTGAAGGGGAGCAGATGCAGTGCAAGAGTGAAGCAGCGATGCGGACGAAGCCAAGAGACGATTCGAGCTGCTCCCCCACACGATGACTGTTGGCTCGACACAAGCCCCAATCTCCTTCGAAATGACTGAGCGACGGCCCGGCAGTGGTGCAAAGCGAGCTCGGTATTGCACCAAAGGGGAGCTTAGGAAGCTTGTACATCCCTGCAAAGCTGCCGAGCCTCGTCGGTTGACCAGGTTGCAATTCGCGCCGAGGACCTCTCTTGTCTTCGCCTTGAAAGCTTCACAAGAGCACGAGCAGCTGCATCTTCGAGCAAGCGATACAGCACTCTCAAAAGTTTTTCTCTATCCTGAGGGTTCAACACGTCCTCACACCGTCTCTCGGCTCTCACGATCTCTGCGCCATTATTCGCCATCGCCGAGCTCGCTCTATCGGCCTCCAACTGCTTTGAGAAGGACGGAGACTTCGAGTAACACAGCAAGATGATACAACAACACTTCTTCGGGACGACACTGCTCCAATACTACTGACCCTCGGGACTACCGCCGTTCGATCCCTTCCCTTTCGACCCGCGAGCCACCTTCCTCGTGGGTATCCTCACGCCCTGCTTTGCAAAGCATTTGGAGAGGCTGGTGGGATCCATCATCCCTTCAAACTTCTTTGCCGAGCTGACGACGAAGGGTTGCGAGTCGGTGGAAGCGACGACGGCGGTTCCTCCATCGGTTCGGCTGCCTTGGCTGCGAGAGAAGAGGGTCAGCTTCTGCTCTTAAGCACAGGAGATCGGAGAGAACTCACTGCCCGATTGAGAGCAGCCTCAGCCGGAGGCGAAAGGAGCCCTCGGTCCTCACAGAGAGGTCCGGCAAGACGAAGAAGATACCTGCCTCCCCGTCCTCGTCGTTGAGCTTGAAGGCGTTCGTGTGCAAAGCTCCAATAAGGTTTGGTATCGGAGGAGGGTGCTCGAGCGCGAGATGGTGCTGAACCCGAGCGTCGTTGGCGTAGGGGACGAAAGCGGCCGATTCGGCGCTCGCCTCCGAGGTCCGGCGACGCTTTAACGAGGGTGCCGAGGTCGAGTCGAGGGACTCGTGCTTGACGTGAGAGATGATAGGAGACTGTCTGGGCGATGGAGGGCGATTGGGCGACTGGGGGATGGGCGGAGAGGTTGGAGGGAGGGGAGCGCAATGGGTCGACCCCGAGGGAGGGGAGAACTCGCCGGCTTCGAGGTCGACAGTCGTTGGGGGTGTAGGGAGAGTAGGTTCGTCGCGGGAGCGTTTGCGAGGTGAGGGCGGTGCGGAGGACTGCTCCGAGAACTGCGGCGAGAGATGGCGTTCTGCGAACCGCGGCGAGGGGTCGAGTGATGGCGACCGAATGGACGAAGCACACGAGCTGGCGGCAGTTGAGGGTGCTGTAGAGGTGTGGTGGGAATCCCATGAAGGTGTGGTGCGGACGATATTGGCATCTTCCAACTCGGGAGTGCGGAGGTCGGCTGCGACGATGAGGAAAGAAGTGTCGAGGTCTCTGCGCGGAAAGGGCGGGTCAGCTCGTACAGTACAACAGCGAGAGAGGCGACCTACTCTACTGGAAGAGGCTCTCCCGTCCTAGGATCCTTGCAGACGAGCTTGGCGATGAGCGGAGGTGTAATGGGCCTGCGATCCTGATTCGGCGCCGAGATGGCAGGGTCAGCTTTCCCTTCCTCTCGCCTCACTATCTCTCTCCCTTACCCTGTCTCCCAATCCACACATGCGAGCTCGAACGGGCTGTTGGACGATCTCGAGGACGAAGGTGCTGTTGCAGAGCGGCTGTTAGCGGGCGCCCCGTCCTTCTGGGTCAAGCGAGAGCGACGAACCAGTCGAGCTGAGGAGCGAGCGAGGCCAAGAGCTCTACCATGCCTTGAGGGTGCTCCATGGTCTGTATCCACGATGGTTATGGAAGGAGAGAACGAAAGACGAGCGCAGAAAGCAAACACGCCCTGCAAGGTGCGCAGAGGGAGGTGCTGCTGCTGAAGCGGAAGCCACGGCGGAGGCGCTTCGAAGTCGACTCTCTTTCTGCGAGAGGATCTCCTGTGCGGCAGCTAGCGCTTCACTTGATGGTGTTTCTCTGAGAGTAAGATGTAGTATAAGGGGAAGCTGCCACTGGTTGTTCGCAGCACCCTCTCACCAGGCGCAGTCTCCAGCATTACGGTCGCCAGCGGTTGCCGCTTCGAGCTGGCTATTCCTGCAGCTTGGTGCAAATCGGCGACTCAGACGCGGTTCGGGATGGAGCAAGACAGTCACACAGGGTTTCCTGGCCCTCCAAATTGGCCTGCCATGTCGACAGGCGGCTCCCTTCGCTTTCGCAGAGTGAGAGAAGTGTCTCAGAGAGCTCGATCGGTTTCCCAGAGTTGGGGGAACGGGACGTCTATTCCCTTCTAGCCTATCCTTCATGATGTAAGAATCTATCTACAGCTTGCTAACCTTGCCCTGCTCAATCTGGTGAAGCGCGAGAGAAGGAGTCAGCGCCGAGCTCGAGTGCGAAAAAGGGGGAAGGCCATCGCCGAGCTCACCTCAATGACCTTGGCGAAACCAGCGATGAGATCCGCCTTGAGGTCTTCGAAGTCCTCGAGACCGATGGAGAGTCGGACTAGAAGTAGAGCGAATCAGCTACCGCTCGAACGAAGGAGAAAGAAGCGACTCACTGAGGCGAGGATCAGCGCCGGGGTCGGAGACTGAGCGCTGCTCGATGAGGCTCTCCACACCTCCAAGCGAGGTGGCGGGCTGTGACGGGGAATAACGTCAGTAGCTACTCTTCGCTCGATACCGGCCGAGAAGACGCACCACGAAGAGCTTCAAAACGTGCCCGAGCCATTCGGCATAGATGGGCTTCGTCGTGCTAAAAGCGAAGCAAGCGCTTCCCAACGACATCTGCTTCCCTTCTCCGATAAGCGTGCTAGCGTTCTTTTGCAGCGTGCCATGCCAGACCTCCTCGATAACGCCCGAAGGTCCATCGAGAGTTGAGCCGGGAGCAGCGCGAGTGAGCGAAGCCAGCCATTGTGCGAGAGCGGTAGCAGTAGTGGCTTGACGAGTGATGCGAAGAGGAAGGGTGCGAAGGGATCGGAGGATGAGCCATGACTCCACTGCGAAGAGGAGGACAGTCAGCTTCAGCCGAACAAAGAGCGCCGAGAGGTAGGCGTACTCGATCCTGGATTGGCTCCGGTGTAAGTTCGGTTATGCCAGAGTTGAAGCCATTGTGCCTTGTCGCGAACGCTGACGGTACCCGTAAGGGTGTCGGAGTCTGCAACAAGAGTTCGGTTCGATGAGCATTGGAAAGCGACGCCGAGGCTCGCTGAAGACGAGAGACAAGACAGCGACTCACGACCTCCAAAGTACTTGGTAGCACTGTGCATGACGATGTCGGCTCCCCACTTGAAAGGGTCCTGCGCGCGCGAACAGAGTGAGAAGCTAGGGAGACGGCGAGAGAGCGAGAGAACCTACCTGAACGGGAGGAGGAGCAAAGGTAGAGTCTACGGCGACGACTCCTCCAACAGCATGCGCTTTCTTAGAATCTGTAAAGCAACACAGTCAGCGGAGAAAGCTCGGCCGAGTCGCTCAAGCCACTCACACTCCTCGATAGACCGAATTTCTCCTGTCGGGTTGAGAGGCGTCTCGAGCCAGACGAGAAGCTTTCCTGCATCTCGAGAGTACTCGTCGTCGAGCTTGATGATTTTCTGGGATGACGGAAAGGTCAGCCTGGCGCCGGCCGAATCGAAAGGAAGCGAGCGCCGAGGGCACCACTCACGACGTTGTCGGCTCCCCTCATTTGGCGGTAGACCTCGAACGAAGCGTGACAGCCATGGTAGCCTCCAGTGACGGCAATCACGTCGGGGCGGACCAGTAGGAGGATGGCAAAGGCGGCGGCGATACCAGAGGGGTAGAGGATCGTTGGAGCGCCGATGAGCGAGGAGAGGACCTTCTCACTGCGAGTAAGCGTAGGCTGGGTGTAGCTGTTGGAAGAGATGTTTAGCACGGCGATTTAATGTACAAGGACAGCTGCACTCGCCGAGAGTAGATGTCGCGAGATGGCTCCGACGGGTCCCACTCCGAGGTGTAGTGCCCAGGCTTCTGAGCAGCAATCTCGTCCGGGCTAGGGTGTCGGAAGGTAGTACTAAGCCTGTAGCGGATGATACCAGTGCAATACAAGTGGGTGGAGTGTAGAGAGGGATGGCGAAAGCCGGGGTCGGCTTGAGTCAGCTTCATGGGCCGTCTGAAGAGTTACAGCGAACGTACGAGATGTTAGGAGCAACCTCGGGACCAACGATGTACTCTTCATCGCCGTGTGTAGCCCTCGTAGCGAATCCCACCTTGGGAGAAGGCGCCATGATATTGCGAGCTTGAGGGAGTGGGTGCGGGGGGGATTTGAGGGAGAGAGTGATAGAGAGAGCAGGGAGAAGCACAAAGGTACAGCACTGAGAGTGAGATACAGTCGATAAGGATTAGCTAGCGAGTGGGGGGAAGTCAAGCCCCGTCGAGCTTGGACTTGGTCGACTTGGAGAGGTCGAAGCGCCGAACCGCTCTCCCTCCTCCGCTTTCCTCGATCTCAGCTTCGCGACTCGGCGTACTTTCGATTGAGCTACAGAGATTAGCATGGCGAGGTAAGGGCTACTCTGCTTCAGCTCTTCAGCGACTCGAGCTCACCAACAGCACGCACTCACAGCGACCCGCTGGATGACCCGCTATCGGGCTTTGCCTCGACTTCGCCAGAGCACAAGCCTACTCTAGCACATTCCAGTTCATCTTGGGCGCAACCTACTCCTCGACACGACCTCTTCGCTCAACCGTTCCAATCCGACATGTGGTCGAGCGCAGGCGACGACCGTGCAGAGGTCGAGGAGCAGCCTTCAGCGCCAGAAGCAGCAGAGGTAGCAGAGACAGCTCAAGAGGAACACGTAGAAGAAGCTACAGTCGAGGAGGAGGAGGAGGAAGCGCCCTTCACCTACCCAGAGCCTTCCGCTTCAACAGCAGCAGCAGCACCGCGCTCCAGCTCGCTCAAGCTCAACGCGGAAGCCAAACCCTTCACCTTCCCCTTCACCCCACCTACGGCACCTATCACCATGCCCCGAACCGCTTCCTCCCTCTCGCGCGAGCGTTCACCGAGCACCTCGGGCATCAGAGAAGGCCAAGAAGGGAGCTTTGCTCAACATCCCCTCCAATACGGCACATCCGTCACCCCTCGCGATGCTTCACCATTCGCACACTTCAACGCCTCCGAAGCTGCCTCCTCCCCCGACCTCTCGAGCACTCCTTCCGCCACGACCCCTCACCACCGCCTTTCGCAGTCGCGCGAGACCAACACGGCGACGGGCAGCGTTGGTGCGCATGGATACGACCCAGCAGTCCTCAAATCCCTCATCGTCGATGCTTGTAGTACGGGCGACTTGGATCGGCTGCAAGCGCTGCTCGGTGGAGGAGACGGGAGCGAGGAGGCGCCTTCGGTCTTCACTCTAGCCAACCGAACTCTCACCTCGAGTGGATTGACCCCTCTACACCTCGCTGCTGGTCGAGGACATCTCGAGGTAAGCTTGAAGCTTCGTTCTGCTCCGAGGATTTGCGCTAACCTCAGTTCACAGGTCGTCGAATGGCTCGTCAAGGAAGCAGGCGCCATGACCGAGTTGGAGGATGGCGAGGGCGAGGTGAGTCTGATCTCGCGGTGTTCGTGAGAGCACATTCCTCACATCACTCTCTCGCAGACCCCGTTGCACAAGGCCTCCCATCGAGGGCACCTCAACGTCTGCCGCTTTCTCGTCGAGGCTGGCGTCGCGGTCGACGTCGCTGATGGAGACGGCTGGACGGTAAGCTCGACCGACTTCGCTTCTACTGAGCTTCGCTTACTTCTTGCTCTTCGCAGCCCCTCCACAACGCCGCTTCTCGAGGCTGGCTCGACATCGCTCGCCTGCTCGTCGGCGCTGGCGCTCAGATCGACACACGCTCCAAGCACGGCTACACCGCACTCAGTGAGCAGCGACCTATTTTCAAACAGAGGTGTAATCGGCTAACCTATCTCCGTCCTCAGTGAACGGCGCATCGAAAGGGCAACTCCCAATCGTTCACTTCCTCACCAAGCGCGGTGCCGACCCTCTCCTGCGCAACGCATGGGGCGAGACGGCCTACGACCTCGCTGCTGCCGTCTTTGAAGTCAACATCTGCACGGTCCTCGCTCAATACGAGGCCTCCGTCTGGACCAGCACGACGCCCGAAGGCACCCCTCGGCCTCCCTACCATCCCCTCGTCCTTCACTCCACCCACCCAGTCGTCCTTCACGAGAACGCACGCCTCGCCCGGCCGACTCTCAAGAAGCTCTCCTCCCTTGGTACTCTCGCCGCCGGTCAAGCGCCTCGCTGGAGCTCGAAAGCCCTGAGTCGAAACGACGACCGCACCGCCTTCACCATGCCCGCCATCCCAGGACTCGAAGCCACCTCTACCAACCTTCCGGTCTTCCGCAGCGAGGTCGGCCTGCCCATCATCGGAAAGGAGCCGGAGCTCATCCTCCCCGAGGTCCGCGAGGTTCGGAGCGGCGGTCGACCTGGTCGTGGACGAGGCAAGAGCGGTTCAGTCGCCCAAGGGAAACGTCCTCAACCTGGCTCGCGGCGTTCGAGTGCGACCTCGTCCCTCACCGCCGTCCTCGCTTCCACCTCGGGCGACTCGACTCCCCTTGCCAGCCCCAGCGAGCCTTCCAACTCCATCTCGGCGACTCACAGCGAGGCGGCATGGTTTTGGCTCTCCGACTGGAGCGTCGACCTCACCGATCCTTCTTCCTCTCCCGTCGACGGATGGTCTTACGCTACCTCCTTTGCCGCACCCGCCGAGGAATGGTCGTCGGAGCCTCCAGCGGATTTGCAGAGGGTGCTCGAGGGCGATAGCGGGATGAGCCTCGGAGGGCAGAAGTGGGTGAGGAGGAGGCGATGGGTCAGGGTCATGAGGCGTCGACTCGACATCCCGAGCTGGGGCTTCGGCGAGGTCAAACAGGACGAGGAGGTCGAGCTCAACAACTCCGAAACGGCCGATACTCTCCATTCGCCAGCAGCACCTCCCGCGACCGAGGACTATCGCGCTCGCGCTCAATTCCTCGCCGGCATCCACGTCCCCGCCGCCTCGTCTTCGGATCGCGCGAGCATTCGCTCGGGCAAGACGGTGCTCGCGGAAGGCGAGAGTGAGCCTGAGCTCGATAGGGTGGAGTTGAGGAAGGCAGCGGCGAGGTTGGAGCGTGCGGCAGATGAGTTGAGAGCCGGCATCTTGAGCGATGAGAATGCCGAGACGAGGAGGAAGGCCGAAGGAGAGCTCGAAGGCTTCCTCCACCAGCTCGCTCTCATTCGCACCGAGTTGGGACCCGAGGATGAGGAGGATGGTGAGTTGTGCTCTTGATTCGTTCGATAATCTCGCTGACCTTGATCCTTTGGCAGACTCGGACGATGAGTTCATCTACAGTGGCCGCGACGCCGACCCCGACGACGACGACGCCCGCTCCGTCTTCACGACCATCACCAATCGCCCCGCAAGCATCACCTCTCGTCAATCAGCTCGGTCGGTCAGCGGAGGCTCCACCTCGGACTACTTCTCCCAATCGACGAGTGCCGCTCCCGCCACCTCGCCCTACCCCGACCTCACCCCTCAGCTCTCCCAAGCGCCCGACTTCCGTGTACCAACGCACGAGACCTCGCAGATCCACCACAGTCGCGCCGTCAAGGTCGGCGGAAGCTCTCCGACCTCGTCCCGAGCTGCTACGGCGGCGGTTTGGGAGGCCGATGAGCTCGCCAACGAGTGTCGCCGCTGCCAGCGAAAATTCACTTTCTTCATCAGGAAGCATCACTGTCGTCGGTGAGTTCTCCCTTCTCCCTCTCGGCGAGAGTAGCTCCGAAGCTGATCTCGCTTCCCCCTTCTCGCAGCTGCGGCCAAATCGTCTGCCACGCCTGCTCAACCCACACCAACCGACTCGACCCCTCCATCGTCGTTCACGAACCCGGCACTCACCCCTCCGACGATCCATGGGACTCGATCCGCTACCGGACCTGCGACACTTGTCACGCCGCACTCTCCCTCCCCGCTGGACTCGCTACCTCTTCCACCTCCTCCGCTCCAGGCGGTGGCGCTTCAGTCCTCACCGCCGGCGCTTTCTTCCCTGCATCGCCGAGCGTGGGAAGCGCCAGCCCTAGCGAAGCAGGCGCCTCGGACGTCAGCGACTTGACCGAGTGTCCCGTTTGCGGGCGCCATCTCGCTGGGATTGGAGGTCGCGAGGAGCAGGAAGAGCACGTCAAGGACTGTTTGGAGACGGGAGGTGGATCTATCGTCCAGGGAGGAAGGTACCTCGTCTTCAAGCTGCCGGCTGGTCCGCTCGGTGAGTCCCTTCGCTTTTCGACTCGCCTCGAGAGCGCGAGCTGACCTTGTCTCTCTCTCGAACAGTCTCGGAGGAATGCCGCATCTGCTTTGAGGAGTTTGTAGTCAACGACAAGCTCGCTCGTCTGCCTTGTTTGTGCTACTTCCACCAGGTCCGTCTCGCCCTCGTCTACTTCCTCCGAGCCTGCGCTGAACCCTTATGTCTCCACAGGGCTGCATCAAATCCTGGCTCGATCGCGGAAAGAGCTGCCCTTTCCACGCCAGTCGCGACGTCCTCCCCTAATTCGTTCGAGGTGGGCTTCTCCCCTCCCTTTCGCCGAAGAGTTGCTGCTCACGTTCGCTCGCCTCATACAGCTCGCACTCTCTTCGCCAAAGCTTAGTACACCGTCGTTTACGTTCCCTTTATCACCCCTCGCGTGCCCTCCTTCGTATTTACCCCCTCTTTACTCTGCAATTCGCAACTCTCGCTACTACGTCCATGTTTCGCCGAGGGGAGGTTCGGTTTGAGACTGGATCGAGCTGCTGCTTCGCGCTCGATGTGTCACAGAGAAAGTGAGCTGCTTCTGGCGGGCTGAAAGACGAGACGAGACGGCTCAGCAAGCCCGAGTCGGTGGTGGGAGAAAGCTCGGCTTGGCGGAGAGGTCGTCGCCTCTCCTTCGCGACGGGCGACCAGCGCAATCGCGATGTTGAGAACGAGGTAAGAGCTGTTACAAGCACATCATGGGAGTCCCAACGTAGCTACCACTGTACATCCACCTCCGCCCTCCGCTGCAAATGCTAACGAAATCCCCTGCGAGCGCCGAGCCTTCTCCTTCCATCTACCTCAAGCTCGTCCTCGCAACCCTCTTGCTCGGCCGCTCTCCCAATCCGTTCCATCCATCCATCTCCATCTCCATGGAATCCTCTCCGATCCGAGCACCCTCCTCGCCATTCTCAACGCCCTCCTGACCGACGCTCGGCCTCTCATCCCCCTCCTCGCTATCACTCTCGCTCGCTCCACCCTCGCCATCTGCACCTCCACCGCCGAGCGATACCTCCGACAACGCAACGTTGGCCCACCTCCGCTTCATGCTCCCACTCAACGATGCATCTCCCGCTCCTGCGCTACTGGCATCCACGACGACGGGAGTCTCTGCACTCCCCCTCTCCCTCGAAGCAGCCGCTCCATTCGATCCCCTCGACTTCCTTCCACCTCCCGAACGATGCTGCCTCGCTTGACTCCTAGTCAACGGACTAGCGGCGAGACCTCCGGTGGTGGTGTTGAGCGCGAGAGGGGTGTTGGCGGAGGAGCTGGCGAGGGGGGAAGAAGGGGCGGTGAAAGGGAAGGGAGCATGGGAAGGTAGTGGTAGAGGCCTAGCGAACGAGGAAGGCGAAAGACGGGTGAAGGCGGGCGAGGAAGGTGCCGAGGAGGAGGTGGAAGCGATAGGGTTATGAGGGTGCAGCGCGGCTGAAGAAGGGCGGGTGATGGGTGCGGAAGGAGCGGGAGGTCGTGTAGGCGAAGGGAAGCTCTGCCTCGTCGAAGGTGAAGGCGGCGGAGCTGTACGAGAGGCCGCTGAGGTCGACGCGTTGGGAGCCCCCGCGCTGTCGTCCTCGTCGTCGCCTTCCTCCTCGGCTTTGAGCGTCTCTTGTCGAGCCTGTAGGTCGATAGAGTGGTTGTCAATACGCTGCACGCCCCTGTAGCTCGGCGGAGGGGAGACAGGACTCACGCAGATGTAATCAATCAGCCGGGCTACGTTGAGCGGGCCCTGCGCTGGTTGCGATGGGTGGTCGAGGCTCGTCTGAAGGAACTCGAGCACATCCTGTAGTGCTTCACGCTTGCCTGCAATGTAGGCTGATAGCAAGGCAAGCAGGGTCAGCTTTCGCTAGCCTCTTCAAACTCGCGTGACTCTTGAGGTTGCGTCAACTCGACCGCCAACTGTACCTCGACAAGACGAGTCGCAGAGCAAGGGAGAAGTGTGTATTGACCTGACCTTGGTTGGTAGCCTTCTTGCCTTGCTTGAAGAGCCCAGTGAGAGCGAGAGCTGCAGAGCGGAACGAGGCCTGCAACTCTTTCTCTGCTGCCTCTGAGGGAAGCGTGTCACTGAGTCGGCCCAGGGATTCCATGCAGCGAAGGAGTGATGTAGTTGTGTACGAGAGTCGAAGCGAGCGAGCCGAACCGAGACGAGAGGTTGCGGCTTGTTGTGGCTGAGGAAGAGCTGGGCTTGAGCCGACTTGGATGTTTGAACTTCGAATCTCGAGCTCGGCCGGTTTCAAAGAGCTTCGCAGGGCTCCGAGGTCACTACGAATAGGAAGCAAAACGACGAGGCTGCGAGAGGTTACAAGCAAATAACGAAAATCTAATCTACACCATCACCCTCGACCGCTAAGCGCTCTCTTCGCCCTTGTCGACGCTCAACTCCGAGCTGACACTCCTGCCCAGCGGCGCCGACTCGGTCCCCCCCACCTGAGCGCTCGAGGTCGAATCTCCTACATCAATACCCAAAGCAGTCGACCTCCGATTCGCCGCCAACCCGCCATAGCCTCCCGAAATGCTACTCTTCCTCGTACTCTGAGGCGAGCCCGGCGCATGAGCGTAGAGCGCTGCATTCGGTTCTGGCTCGCTCGCCTGCCTCCTCGAGTCGAAATCGACGAGTGCACGATCCAACCGCTCCAATCCTTGGTTGCTGGGACCGTGATTCTCCTCCTGACCATCGGTAGCGGGCGTGTCGGTCCCCGGTACCCCCTCGACATATTTGCGCTTCTGCTCCCACCCTGCTTCCTCATCGCGACGCCAGCTCGCCGGCTGACCGCTACCGAGAAGTACTCGAGAGGCGAGACCAGCGACGAGGCCGACTCCTTGCCGATTGATCGAGTAGAGATGACTGGCGATGGGGAAGACTCCCTCGATGACTTCCTTCAATCCCCAGGTGTCCTCGTGTAGGATGATCTTGCCGTGCTCGTTGAAGACGAGTCGAGTAGTGAGCTTGAGGTGGACGGTCGTGAGCGAGAGGGCGAGGTTGCGGGGCATGAGGGACGAGATAAAGTTGGAGATGGGCCACCGCGCCGAGGAGGAAGGGTGAGTCTTGGAGTAGAGGGCGGGAGGCGCGTTGGGGTCGACGTAGCCCCCTTGAGGGGAGCGTTGCGAGTAGGGAGTAGAAGGGAGGGAGAAGAAGGAGACGGCTCGGCGGAGAGCGTTCGGACGATGCGAAGGGGAGCTTTCCGAGTCGATTTCGGGCGAGGGTTGGTATTCGGGGTCGAGGAAGGGGAAGAGGGCGATGTGAAGGGTGTGTTGTAGGAAAGCGGTGTGTAGCGAGTCTGTACATCAGAAGCGTTAAGTTATCCTCTCGCGCGAGAGGCAGGTCGGCGGCGAACGAGCCACTCACTATAGCCGCTCGCTTCTGCTACCTCTCCCGATTCCGAGTGCATCGAGCCGGGGACCAGGCTGAGTAGCGCAAACATCTCGCTAATCGCTTTGCTTCCCTTGGCGAGTGTAAGCGGATTCTCAAACGCTGCAAGACCGAACCCCAGGTCAGCTTGCGTCTCTTGTCACGGTCAACTGGGAGGTCAAACTCACTCGCATTAACGTCGTACAGCTCGTCGACGGTGAAGGCGATGTCGTCCCTCGATCCTTTGCCTCCATAGAGCACGCTCTGCACCTGATTGACGCACTTTCCCCAATGGCCTGGGGAAGGCGGGCGGGAATGGCAGCTGTCGCTGAGAGAGAGTTGGGAGAAGGAAGTGGGAGGAGGCATGGTGATGAAGGGTAAAGGACGGTTGGCTCTTCGTGAACGAGGTGAAGGCGTCATTGACCCGCCGTCGAATGGCATCCTGCCAGCTTCGAGGTGGCGCTTCTAAACGAGAGATGAGACGAAAGCGGGAGCCCGCGAAGGGCGCTGTTGGTTGATAGGATGGGCTGGTGGGCGTAAGGCTTGGAACGAAAGTTGCAGGCGACTAGGTGTTGGCGAAGTCAAGAAACGAGCGAATTGCAAGAGACTAAGAAGCGAACGGCGAGTCGAATCGCTTCTTGTCGTCCTGCCTCATTCGTCGCTCAACTCGCATCTCGCTAGGAGCATCTCGATTATAGGATCAGCTACTCGGCTACACTGCTCGGACATTCTTTCGCCTTTCGATCGCTCTCCCACGCCTCACTGGCTTCACTGAACTAAACCGCCTGGCTCGTCGTTGGCGCTCTTGTACAGCCGTAAGGTGAGTTCGTCGCCTTTGTGAAAGACTACGAATCATCTTCTGACCTGTTCAAGCTTCTTGCAGATAGCTCGGTAGCTTTGATTCTCGTTAAAGCTCGCGTCGGCTTCCTCGCACTCGTCTGTCGCCTTCTCCTCGGTGCGCTTACCTCTGAGGACTTCTCCAGAAAGACGAAGCTCACTCAATTCATACCTACAGCTCCTTCCACCTACCAGACGGTTCCCCATCCTCGAAACCTCGCCATGCTCGTCCCTTCTTCCCTCCCCACCGAGCTCATCGCCGAAATCTTCGTCAAGCTCATGGAGACCGAGACGCTCCGCCAACGCGACCTTCGAACGTTGGCCAACCTCTGCCTCGTCTCCAAACGGTTCCTCCCCTTCGCTCGACAAGAGCTCTACCGAGCCATCTCCCTCAAAATCGTCGAGCCGTCACCTGAAGAGTACTACTACTGCCACAGCTACCGGATTCCGCAAGCCAAGCCTTCTCGGGACAGTCTCCTCCTAGCCGCCACTCTCAAAGCCTCTCCAGAGATCGCGGACCTCGTCGGCACCCTCCTTCTTGATCTCGCCGACCGCGCGGGAGGCGAGGGTGCACAAATGGTGAAGGACGTCCTGACGGCTTGTCCAAGGATCACCGAATTGGAGATTGCCCGCTTTTCTTACGACGAGGGAGAAAGGGGCGACTCCTTCGCGGCGGCGCTCTCTCTCGGAAAGAACATTCGCATCGTACACACCGCGGGCGTTTCAGCACATCCCCATGGTACATTGATGTCGGTCCTCTTCGACTTTGACCTTCAAGAGCTGCATCTCGTCAATCAACACTTCGGCGACGCCGTCACGTTCCCCTTCCCTTCCTTCCAACTTCGCTCCTACACCCATCTCTATCAAGATGATAGAGGGTTTCAACCCATCCTCTCTGCGTCGCATCAAAGCCTCCGCACCCTCCACATCTTCTCCACCGGCGAGCCCTTCGACCTCACGCCGTTTCGAAACCTCAAAACCCTCGAGTACGAGTGCCACATGCACGAGGGGGCTACTTCGCAGGACATCATCTCCACCCTCTCCACCCTTCCTCCTTCTCTCGCCTCTATCTCCCTCCACTCGGTCTACTGGAGCCGACACGGACCTGCAGAGGAAGAGCTCGCTCACAACGCCGAGCTCGGGGCTCGGAGGGTGCTGCACTCTCTGCCCGACTCCGTCCGCTACCTCAACCTCCGCAACTTTCTCCTCTCCCCCGACTACATCCTCGACTTCATCGCCTCCCCTACCGCCTGCCCCAACCTCCGTCGTCTCATCGTTCCGACCACCCTCGCCGACGAGGATGCGAAGGAGCTCCCTCGGTTCGAGGCGGAGATGCAAGCCGAACGGAGGAAGACCTACGACGTTCCTTGGATGAAGCCCTACTCGGACGAAGAGGTGGCTCGTGCAGAGCGCTACATCGCCGAGCAGGAGCAGGACGAGTTCGGGTTTGGACTCGAAGGGGAGGCGAGGAAGGCGTGTAATGCTCGAGGGATACGTATGATCAGTGGGGCGGAGTAGTGTTATAAACTGTTGATATCGAGCGCCTGTGGCGTGAGCTGTCAGCTGGAGCTTCCTGCTCGGCGCCGCTGGTTCATCAGCGAGTCGTTCGGCGAACGCTCCCGAGATCTGGACAGGCGAACGGAGCTGCAGAGAGAGAAGCGAGCGCAAGCCTCGAGGTCTGTATGCTCTCCAAGCTGTTTCTCGCTGGTCTGCTTCGTCTACGGCTCTCGGCGAAGGGAGGCGAGGGGAGAGCATCGCCGAAGAATTGGTTGCGGGTCATACAAGCAGCGCAAGAGCTCCAAATCGGATGTTCCTCCAGTTCGGTCGAAGCAAGAAGTTTGTAGCTGAAGGCAATGGCTTCCCGCACCAAAGTGAGCGCGCCGGGGCGGTTCGTCTCTTCTCCTTCTCCTTCATCAAGCTTACCTCGTCAACTCGCTCAGCACCGACCAGAAGGATACAGGCTGAGGCTTATAGCTCTACTTCTACTACTGGACGTCGCTCGCTCGCTCAGAACTTTTCGCCCTCGCTTTCGACGCGTCCTTGCGCACTTGCTCCGTGGTGCTGCTTCTCGCGTCGCTCGCTGTATCGCACGGTGAGTAGCTGGCTTCTGCAGGCGATAGAAGATCTCTGCTGACCCTCCTCTACCGCAGGGTAGCTTCGTCGTTGAGTCTGCCGCCGTCTGAGATCTCAGCTCGTCGCGCCCCGTGCTCGCTTGGAGGTGCGTAGATGGCTCAAAAGACCTCTCAGAAACCGCTGACTCTCTTCCCACTCAGATCCCGCTTCCTCCTACATCACCCACCTCGCCGTCGAGCCTTCCGAACCCTCACCCCCCTTCTTCACCATGCCACTGCCTACCCTGCCCAACGAGCTCATCGCCGACATCTTCGGCAAGGTTGTCGAAACCGAAAAGCTCGACGAGCGCGACGAAAGGATCATGGCGGACCTCTGCCTCGTCTCCAAATCGTTCCTCCCCCTCGCCCGACAGCAGCTCTACCGAGTCGCCTCCCTGAAGCTCGTTCCCGTCGACCTCACTCCGGCCCTTTCGGAATCGGATGAAGACGTTGACGATCACGAGGGCCCGGCGGAACCGACCCTGAACAGCCTTCTCCTCGTCGCGACGCTGGCGACGTCTCCTCATCTGGCGAGATTCGTGAACGTCCTTTGTCTCAACCTCGGCGGCCGCGCGGGAGACGAGGGTGCAGAAATGGTCCGTGAGGTCTTCAAGACCTGCAGCGGCATCAACGAGATGGAAATTCGGGAGTATTGGGACGTGGGAACGGGATCAGGAGCGTTCGGTGACGTTCTCCACAACGGTGGGAGCAGGATTCGCATCCTTCGTCTGCACGGCGGCATTCTCCGAGAAGATGGTCCCCTCAGTCTCGCCCTACTCCAACTCCAACTCGAAGAGCTTCACCTCGTCAACCACTTCGCCAGCCTCCAGGGCGAATTTGTCTACCCTTCTCCCTCCTCGCAACTTCGCTCGTTCAGCTACGTCTTTGTACACCACCTCAATTTCAACTCGGTCCTTGCGTCATCGCACGATAGCCTACGGTCTCTGCAACTCATGTCCCGCGGCCAACCTTTCGACCTATCCGCCTTCGCTCACCTCGAAACGGTCCACTACGAGTGTCACCACAACTCCGGGGCTACAGTGGACGACATCACCACCACTCTCGCTTCCCTCCCTTCCTCGCTCAAATCTCTCCGACTTTCCTCGATCTGTTGGGAGCCGGCTCAATCGAAACAGCACTTCTACGGCCAGCTCGGCGAGCGGCGGGTGTTGCACTCCTTACCGCCTTCCCTCGTGTATCTCGACCTTCAAGAAATCTTCCTCACCCCCGAATACATCCTCGACTTTGTCAACTCCCCCTCCGCCTCCCCCAACCTTCGTTCTCTCGGAGTCCCTCCGAGCCTCTTCCATCGTCGGATCATGGACGATCTGCGCGACAATGAGCATCCATCTCAAGATTATCGGGATCTGCTGCGTAGGAAACGCACAGTAGAGGAAGACAAGAGGCTAGACCAATACTCGGCGGAACAAGAAGCATTCGCTGTGGCGGTGACGGAGGCGGCCGAGGGCAGGGGAATCGCCATCGTGGCTGAGCTTCATTACATGTAGCAATCCTTTTCAATCCACAAGATTGGACTTACTAGCGCAGTGAGACGTCTAGCAGGCGACCGAGAGCTGTCGCCTCGCTCGAGCAGCGCTGAACCGAGATCTCTGCTCTCCAATGACAGCCAACGGGCTTGGAACAACAAACTACAATGAAATGACAGTCTACAGCAAATCAAGCCCTTCTCTTCTTCTCTTCCTCTACCGCCCAGTCGACCTGCGAAGTCGAAGCCTCGGCGCTCGGCGCCTCAACCTCATCGAACCCTCCCTTCCTCATCTCGCCGATGATGTTATCCTTGAGCTCTCCCATCCCCGCCGCCTCCATCCCTCGATACCACTCCTCCACGTCCTTCTTCATGCGCGCCTTGCGCTCCTTCTTCTGCGAGACGAGCACCTCCCATCGGTCGAGAATGGCTTGCCGTTCCTCGGTGGTGGAGGAATCGACGGCGGTGATGCCTTGCCATTCGCGGCTCGAGGCTTGCTTGCTGAGTCGCTCGACTTGAGGGCCGAAACGCTTCGAGATGGAGGTCCAAGCGCCGACCGCCGAGTGCTCGACGAGACCGAGACCTGTGGGATCGACATGGCGAGTTAAGAGGTGAAGAGGGGGGAGGGGGATGAAGTAGAGCTTACCACCAGCGGCAGGCTTGAGGATGAGGTTGCCTATTCCCCGGCCGACACCCTTGAGAGCCCCGATACCGCCCTGCGAAGCGACCGTCAGTGAGGGCATAAATCGCTTCAAAGGCTCAAGAGCTCACCTCCTCCACCGCCCCTCGATAAGGCTCAGTGACCAGTCCCGTGAGCCCATCCTGAACGCCAAAGTAAAGACCCTTGCCCGCGGCCTTGAGCCCACTCTTCCAGCCGGTGATCTCGCCCGTCCTCCTCACGGCACTCCCATAGCTCTTGGGTAGGTTCCGAGTACCCTCGGAGATGCTCCCGACGATGTTGGCCATACCGAGAGGGATGGCGGTCACGTTATGCTGGATTCCCTTGACGGGATTGACGAGCATCTCGCCGAAAGAGGAAGTGTAGTCCATGATGATGCGGAGGCAGACGAAGGAGGCGCCACTGAGGGGATCGGCGTACTCGGCGCGAGTTTGGTAGCTCTTGACACCTGCGAACGGGGGGCTCGGCGCTGGTCAGCTCTGAGCTCGGCTTCCTCGCGACATCGAGAGAGCGGGAGAAAGCTCACGATGAGGGCGAAGCTCGTCGACATCGAGCTTATGTGCGTCGGAGAGTACTTGGGCGGCGAAGGGCGAGAGACGAAGGTACTGCGATGGGCACCACCAAGCAGCGGCTCGCGCCGAGTCGAGGTCGCAGCTGCAGGCGTTCTCAGATCAGCGAGAGTTCAACGAGGGTATCAAAGTTCAGCCCACCGCATGTTGAGGAGAGGAAGGTGCTTCTCGAAGGATTCGATTCCCCTCTTGACTCCGTCTTCCTCGCGAATCGTCTCGCCGAGCTTTTGAGCTGCCTTGAGCGTCTCGGGCTGGACGAGGAATTCGAGGGCGGCAGTGAGATTCTCGGTGGTGAGCTGCTTATGAGGGATCCTATGGGAGAAGGTCGTGATCAGCGCGAGAGCGGGAGCGAGGGAAGGAAGAGCGAAGACGAACGGTTCGGGTCCAGCGCCGGCTTTGAAGACCATCTCGCCCCAAAACGGCTGGTCACCAAAGAAAGGGACTGGAATACGAGAGAAGAAAGTCAGCTTACGCTTGATGTACCCTCAACGTACCATCTTCTCCCTCCCCAGCGACTCAAACTTACCAATCAACCCCGGTTTCCCCTCCTTTACAGCAATCGCACTAGTCCCCGCTCCACCATGATGCACTACAGCTTTAACCCTCTTGAACAACCAATCATGCGGGACGTTACCGACGAGGAAGACTCCAGGAGGGACCTCGAGGCCCTCGCCGAGCTTGCCCCAGCCGATGGAGATGAGGGCGCGGACGCCCGAGGCGGCGACCGCCGAGAAGAGGATCTTGGTCATGCCGATGGGGTCGGTCACGGGGACGGAGCCGAATCTGTAGGTGGGGGGAAGGGGGAGTAGGGAGAAAGAGGGATGAGAACGGGGAGGGGACGAAGCGCGGAGAGGAAATGAAGAGAGGGAGGGGAGGAGTGTCAGCTGAAATCCCCGCGCAAGGGACAAAACCTGCATCCTAGCATTTCTCCCTCACCCAATGTAAACCGGCGCCTCTCCCCCATCCAAGAACTCGACCAAATCCTTCGGCGGTTGAAAGCTCGGTCCGGACTCGAGAAAAGTGAAGCCCGTAAC
The DNA here is from genome assembly GCA_019775505.1 of Leucosporidium yakuticum. Taxonomy (NCBI): domain Eukaryota; kingdom Fungi; phylum Basidiomycota; class Microbotryomycetes; order Leucosporidiales; family Leucosporidiaceae; genus Leucosporidium; species Leucosporidium yakuticum. The sequence goes on from JACWFO010000011.1 coordinate 253,951, forward strand.
ATCAACATGATTTCCCCAATCCTCAGGCTTAGGAATCAATGCCGGACTCCAACAGAACGCCGTCGGTACCCTCAGCCTCTCGAGGATGAGCGCGCCGGATCGAACGCCTAGAGCTCGTAGACCGAGTGTCGAGGAGCGAAAGGAGTTGATGATGTCCCCTAGGCCTTGCCAGGTGAGGAGGTCGACGAGCGAGTAGGAGAGGAAGTTGGACATTCCGGGTTCGGTGTTGGAGGAGGAGATTTTGACGAGGGGGTGCGGGAAGGATTGGGTTGAGATCCAAGGCATGGCTGTTGAGCGAGAAGGTCAGCGTGGGAGAGCGGTGGGAAGGGATGAAAGAGAGAGAGAGAGAGGTACTGAAGACGATGTGTAGTGGAATACCTGCGATTAGACGACGGTCAGCGAGCCACGGCGGAAGAAGGTTCAGCTCGAACTCACTCAAGGCCTCGGCGCAATGGATGTGAGCGAAGCTGGGAGGGTTGGCGATGATGGCGTCCGCTGTTGATACAAAATCAGTTAGTAGATCGTTCGTATCGTGTGCACGGCGAGACCTACCAGCGAAAGGCATCCCAGAAACGGCGTCCGGCTCGTAGCAAGCCCTCCAGCAGCCGTTGAGGATCTGCGAAAGGGTCGACGTCAGCGAGAGCGTACAATCATAGAGCAGTAAGAGCTCACCTCTCGGATCATCTTCCTCTTCTTGGGAATGTCGCCTTTCCTCAGCGAATCAAAGCCTGGCAGTAATCCAGGATTCTTGACCTGCGATCGCCGAGCGGCTTCGACGACAGCTCCAAGCTCCTTCGAAGGGCAGGACTCACCATGTACGACATCAACTCCGCCGGATCTCCCCCAATATCAAAGAACTCGATCCCTTGCTCCAGGACGAAGCGTTCAAAGACGGCGTGAGTGCCGAGTCGCACTCTATGCCCCTTCTTTTGCAGGCCGTGCGCGAGGGGGATGAAAGGTTGGACGTCGCCTGTGGGTAGTCAAGTCTGTGATAACTCTCTACTCCTATCTTCACGAAGCGCTCCGACGTCTCAGGGAGCGCCGAGAACGAAGAGGCGACCTACCTCTCGAGCCGACGACGAAGATGACGATATTAAGAGGGGGGACTGTACCCTCTGGATCGACCGCATACTCGGGCAACGAACTCGTCCTCTCCGGCAGTTTCGGTAGCGAGAACTTCTTGAGCAACGAGAGGTGGATGCGACCATCTTCGGGGGAGACAGAGGCGGAGGTGGCTAGTGCTGAGCCTAGAGGGTGTGGGGTTAGCAGTGGATCAGAAGTAAGGAGGTGATCAGCGCACCCGAAGAGCGGAAAGTCGAGTAGTCCATCGAGTAGGGAGGGGGAGCGTCCGTCGTCTCTAGATCTGCTTCGTGGGCGTGCGGCTCTTGATCTTGAGGCTGCATGTGAGCGGGGAGGGAGGTAGTAGACTTCGAGGGGCCTGCCTGGGGAGTATGAGCGTTGAAGGACATGAGAGCAGGTGTTGAAGCAGAAGGGGAGGCAGAGGAGAAGGAGCGAAAGCTAGAGAGCGATTGAAGCAGCGAGGTCGTAGGTCGACCCCGCCTTCTTTTAAACGTGGCGATGCTGGCAGTAGAGATGTTGAGTGAGTGAGATTGAACCTGAAAGTCGCTTATGCACCGCTCTCGAGAGTGTCGCCGAAAAAGGGGTTTCGGCGCCGAGGGGGCGGGGAGGAGAACGAAGGAGCAACGGTACAGGCATCGAAGGAGAGGGCTCGAAGCGCAAAGTACACAAGGGTAGTAACCGTCTTCGAGTCCTCATCCCTCGATAGACGCCCAAAGCAAAGGGAACCCTCTGGCGCCTCACAAGCTAGCGCCGAGCAGGCGCCGTTCACCTCGGTGGTAGCTGCCAGCGCATCACAGCGTTCAAGCCGGCGAGCCAGCGCTGCTAAAGTACCGCAGTGAAGCACGAGCCAACCCTCGCAAGTCAGCCTTGAGAGCAGGATCGACCTCGTCCGAAAAGCGAGCGAGGTTCAAGCCGGCCTCTTCGAATCACCGACGCTCGCCAGCCCCGGAGAATACACTCCAGATCCTCCCACGTACGCCTTCATCCTCGCTGCCAGCGCAAATAAGTGATAATGGCGAGCATGAGCCCTTTAGAGGTAGATTCCATCCTGCGCCGAAGCTGGTCGGGGCTTGCGTGGCGCTGGTGCGGGTGCTGGCGGTGGGATGGAGGGTGCAGGAACGGTGGGAGCTGCTGGTGATGGGACGAGCTCTTCTGCAGAACCTCCAGCAGCCTGCTTGGTGAGTTCGGCAGCGTCGGCGTCCTTGAAGACTGGCGGTGGGAGAAGGGGTTAGCGGGCTACAGCGAGGCGCAGAGCGAGAGAGAACGCTCACCCTTCTCCCAATCTGTATCATCCTTCTCTGGCTCGTAAGCTTTACCCTTCTTGCCGAACAGGACCTCTCCCCAGCTCGTCTCCTCGGCCTCATCATGCTCGATCTTAGCCTTTCCCTTCCCTCTGCCTAATCCCACCAATTCCAACTCCCTCTCAACAGTCTCCTTTTCCTCCTCTGACAATTGAGTCCAACTCCTCGTTTGCAACCGTTGAACGAGGGCTTCGAGGACGGTAATCTGAGCCGAGAGTTGCGAGGTTTCTTGTTGGCGTTGTGAGCGGGAGTGGGAGAGGTTGAGTGCTAGGGAGGTGATGGTTGAGAGGAGGAGGAAAGGGTACAGAGTTTGACGAGAGAAGTAGGAAGGTCGAGGAGGGGGAACTTGGGATGAGCTGCCTGAGCTGCTGGTGGTGGATGCTGAGCGGCGAACAAGACGTTGCTGTAGCCTGTTGGTAGTTGATCTAATCCGTGGTGCAAACATGGCTGTAGGGGATTAAAGAGACGAGCTGTGGGATGTGGCACAAGCTTAACCTGCGTTTCGACTCTGGCCCAGATCAGCTTTCTGCTTCCGCTCCTTTCGTCTCCTTTTCGCTTCTTCTTGTCTCTGGCACTAAAATGTAGGTCATCAGCCCTAGCTGCTCTCCCTGCTGTAGCTTTTCAGCCCTCCTTAAGCCCAGCTCACCTTCGTTTGCTCTCTGCTCTCTCCTCGCTACAGGGCTGCCACTTCCGCCTCTTCCTCTGTCCTCTTCTCCGATCTCTTCACCACAAAAGATGTAGACCGCGGTACGTCTTGCATCTACCCCAACTGTTGTCCTACAGCTCGCCAACCAGCTCAAGCTCATGTTGTTTCTCTCCCTCGCCTCGCGCAGATGGCAAGAAGTTCGACCGAGGTGAGCTGTCTTCTCGGGCTATAGACCTACAACTGAAACGTTAGCTCATTCTTTCTCTACTTGCAGTCTCGCGCATCACCGCCAAATCAGCAAACCACGACATGGACCTCTCTCTCGACGTTCGTTTCGCCCTGCCCCTTGCTCTTCACATGCAGCGCTAACCCTCCTACCCACTTCCCATCGTGATACAACAGATCAACACCGACCTCCTCCCCATCACCCCATCCACTACTTTCTCCTTCGCTCTCGCTTCCAGTCTGCTACCGGATGGAGAGAAGGAAGGAGAGGGAGGATGGAGGGCCGGGATTGAGGGAAGTATGGCGGATGAGTGGGAGTATGTCATGTATGGCAAGGTGAGTCTTTTGGAGAGCGTTGAGGGGATGGGTTGGGCAGCTCGGCGCTGATGCTCTTTCGCTCTTTCCCTCCCTACTTCTTCGTCTACGCCAACTCGCTCGCTTGCCCTTTCGCCTAACTCGATACATTCATCTCCTGCTATCTCCCTCGCCGCCTCGGCCGCTTTTCAACCCCCCTCCCCATTCTCCCACCTCCTCGCACATCTCCTCGCCCGCCTCTTCTTCCTCTTCCTCCCCTCCGTCTCCCTTCCCTCCTCGTCTCTCTCCCCCACTCCCATCTCCCTCTCCTCTCACCACCCCGCCCACTCTCTCTCCGTTCTCCCCCTCTCATCGCACAGGTCTACAAATTCGACGAGGAAACGGCCGAGCGCGTAACCGCCTACGCCTCGTTCGGTGGCCTCCTCATGGCCCTCAGTGGGAGTTATAGGCATGTTAGTGGTGTGACGGTGGGCGAGTATGTTTACTTGCTTCTGAGGCGGTAGAGAGTGTTTCTCGGGGCAGAGAGGAGGGGGAATGGGTGAGGAGGGGGAAGGGGGTGGAAGGCAGTGTAATGGCTTGTGTTTCGTGTACTTGGCTGCGTGCGGGCGCTGGTTGAGAGAAGAGGAGCGAGGAGAGAGCTGAATGCTGCTCACTCGAGTAACTTATGCTCGCCTGGGGTCGAGCGAGCGGCAAGCAAAGCGAAACGAAGTGCGCCGAGCAGCTCGGGCGAGACAAAGTCCAAGCAGCCGGGCGCTCACTTCTCGTCTCTCGCTTCTCTTTTCGCTCTAATCATGCTTGCCAGCGAGAGGGTGAGGTAATGAATGCCATCACCATTGACGTCAACCTCGCAAGCAAAGCAAAATCACTTCCCTCCCTCCGCTCGCCTCTAACCACTCCCCATCTCCTCCAACACCTCTCCCAACACCGTCCTCTCCAGCGGAACCCAAACCCACTCCTCGCCACCCCCCTCACCCTCCTCTTCCTCCTCCTCCTCACCAGCTTGTCGAGCAGGCGCAATGAGCGATCCTCGAACGACACCGTGATCGCGGAATTCAGAGAGGAGAGCGTCGACTTGGTCGTTGTGCGCTGCTAGGAGACGGTCGGTACAGTGGTTTTTGAAGCTGTGGGTTGGTGTTTGGGAGGGGAGGGGGAGGGAGGGAGGAGGAGGAGGCACGGTCAGCGGGAGGTTCGGCGATGGGAGAGGCGAGGCGAGAGGCGAACGAGTGGAGCAATCAAGAGGAGAGGGAGGGAAAGAGAGAGTGACCATGAACTCACACCTCCAAACTAACAGCACACCCCGGCGCGGGCTGTCCTTGGGCCGCTCTCAACCCCCTCCACCCGTCCCCCTCGTCACAATCCTCCACCTGCATCCTCGCCAGTGCCTCAAACACCCTCTTAGCCCTCTCGGTAACACTATCCAACACATGCCCCACGCTCTGTTTGAGGGATTCGGCGGACCGATCGATGGTGGTGGTGAGGGAGGGGAAGATTGAAGAGGGGAGGAGAGTCGAGAGGGTCGAGGCGTGCGAGGTTTCGTGCGTGTAGGGTGTGAGAGTCGGGACGTGGTAAGGGAGGAAAGTAAAAGTTCGGAGATGGAGGTTGGTCGTCGCTGCTTCTTCTGCCTCCTCTTGCTCCTCCTTCTCCATCCTCGGGGCGGGGGTGCCCTCCTCGCTCCCCTCCCCTCCCCCTCCTCCTCCTCCTCCTCCTCCAAGCTTCGTATTAGGTCGATAAGGCCTCATCAACCCCTCGGGCCTAGTATTCAACAAACTACTCTGAAACAACATTGCCGCGCGGAGATGATCCACACTCGCGACGACTTGAATCCCCGGTTGAGCGGCGAGGAGAGCGAGGAGGGAGAGGGTCTTGGGGAGGCGAAGGGTCGGGCCGTCGAGGGAGTGGAGGAGGAGGTAGATTGGTGGACGGGGAGAGGGAGGGGATTGGTGTGGTGTGAGAGAGTGGAGGAGGCGGCGGATGCGGGATTCGAGGGCCGAAAGGGAGGGAGGGAGGACGGGGAGAGAGCGGGAGGCGGTGGGAGTGTCGTCCTCGTCGTTGGTGGTAGTAGCTTTGCCCTTGCCCTTCCTCGGTGAAGCGCCCTTCTTGGGCGTAGCTCCCCCCTTCCTCGGACTAGCCCTCGACGGACCCTTCTTCATCTCATCCTCCCTCTCCCACGCCTTGACGATCTCCTCCAACGTAGCGACTACATCTCCCAACGAGCACTGCGTATCAAACCCGTTCACAACCACGACCTCTCCCTTCTTCCTCGCCTGCTCGGCGAAACGATTGAGCAAGTCTCTTTTACTGCCGAATCCGTGGAGGAGGATATTGAACCCTTGGTCCAGTTCCCAACACCATTTGTTAAAGTATTTCGCGTCGTAAGTGGTGGCATTGAGGTGAAGAGCTTGACGTTGGGATTGGAGGGAGGGGTTCGAGTCGTAAGTAGTGAGAGCTTGGTGGTAGGATTGTAGGGTGAAGGGACCGTTTGGAAGGGAGGAAGAGAAGAGATTGTCGGAGGTTTTTGAAGGAGAAGCTGAAGCCAAGAGGTAAGCGTCGCCGGTGGAAGAGGTGATGAATGAGTTAGAGTTGGACGCGTCGAGGTGCTGAGGTGGTCGTTGATGATGTCGTACAGGATGAGCCAAAGGGTCGACTCCTTCGTCTTCAGAGTCTTGTGAGCCATCTTGGGCTGGTTGAGCCGTTGAAGAAGAAGGTAGGGAAGCTCGTTTGAGAGGGGAAGGAGGCAAGGCGAGTTGGGATCCTAGAGGGCGACGAGCTGATCCTTTGACGGGGGAAGAGGAAGGTTTAGGAGGGGAAGATGTTCCTGTGTGTAGTCGTGCTCGCTTAGCAGGAGGAGGTGCCATTTCTGTAGTCGATTCGAATCAGAGGCGAATGAGAGCGGAGAGCAAGAAATGAGAGGCGCGTCGAGACGTCGAGGGCTGGCAAAGAGTCGAGACGAGGGTCTTCCTTTGACCGCTTCGTTTGGCTGCTTCCAACTCGACTAGATAATCAGCTACAATTCTACAGCCATGCTCCTGGTCAAGCAACACATTGAACGGGATGGGAGTGGGTACGTCACCTTGCGCCCCCAAGAGGATGAAGACATGTGGCACGCTTACAACCTCATACAAGAGGTATCCTATCACACTCTGTACCCTGTCATACTCTCCTACAACTTACACTGCTCTACACACACAGGGCGACGAACTACGAGGCTCAGCAGTCCGGTGCGTCTGCCCTTCCCCTCTCCGCTCTCCGTCCCTCCCCTCGCTAATCACCTACATCTCCCCTAACAGCCGAGTAACCACCGAATCCTCCACCGGTTCCACCTCCTCCCACCGCGTACACCTCAAATTGACCATCATAGTCTCCAAAGTCCTCTACTCGGCGCTCGCCCAATCCGAGCAGCCTTCCTCCTCCTCCTCCGCCGCCGCCTCGGGTTCCACCACCCCTACTGAAACTCTCACTACCGCCCCCACTACGGGTGCCGCTTCTTCTACAGCAGGGACGGCCACTCTGCACGTCTCGGGCAAGGTCTCGAGTGAGAACCTTCATGTTAAGAAGGGCGCTTTCCATACGCTTGATCTTGAGGTCGGGAGGGATTTCACCATTATTAAGCAGGAGGGCGAGTGGGATAGTATTGCGAGGGAGAGGATTAGGGAGGTTACCGAGCCGGGGAGGGGGGCTGAAGTAGGAGCGATTGTGTGTGGAGAGGGTGAGTTGGGGCGCTGAGCTGCAGATGAGGAGTAGATGGAGAACTAACCCTCTCTCTGTATATCTGCAGGCCTCGCCAACATCTGCGTCATCACCAATCATACGACCATCATTCGTCAACGAATCGACGTCCCGACGCCTCGGAAACGAAAAGGTGGAACGACGGCTCTCGGCGCAGACAAGGTACATCCTATTCTCTCTCTTCCTCCTTCCCTCCTTCCCCCACTGACCCGCTCTCCCTCACCCTCCCTCACTCAACTCACTCATTGGCTTCGCTTCGCTTCGGCTAGGCCCACTCCCGTTTCAACCAACAAGTCTACGCCGCCGTACTCCGTCACTTTGATTTCGAGCAACTCAAGGTACTCATCATTGCCAGTCCGGGGTTCACCAAGGACGCGGTGTATCAGTACATCATGGAAGAAGCGGTGGTGAGTTTGGCTTCGCTCTCGGCGCTCGAGTCCTGCTCCTTCGTCCCTGCTGATCCCCTGCTCCATTCTCCTCCACGATGAAACCCAAACTACAGCGCACGGGAAACAAGCAGATACTTCAAGCTAAAAGCAAGTTCCTACTCCTTCACTCGCCGAGCCATCATGTCCATTCCCTCGCTCAAATCCTTTCGAGCCCCGAGGTGAATCTTTTCTCAGCTCGTTCGGTCGTAGTTCGGGAGCTGATGCGCTCTTACTCTGATCCCCTTGCCCCTTTCATCCCCTCCCCTCTCCTCCCCTCTCCTCGACCTCTTCCCCCCTCGAACTCGCCGAGCAGATCTCCTCACAACTCAAGGACACGAAATTCGCGCAAGAGGGTATCATGCTGGACAAGTGCGTTTCCCTCTCCTCTTCCTATTCCCCGCTCTCCCACTC